>ML675629.1:8205392-8491962 GCA_007922155.1 Mesoclemmys tuberculata | reverse complement strand
ACACACACACACACACACACACACACACACACACACACACACACACAGAGAGATGACTCATTTATATAGCACTCCTGTAATGAAAAGCCCTAGATCTAGAAAACTAGACACGCTGGTTGAAAACTAGGGTATGTCTATACTGACAGCAGCAAAGATCGACCTATCTGGATCGATTGAGAGGTCAGCGAAGACTTGCTCACTCAATCCAGAAGTCGACGCTGGTAAACCACCCCCTCTAGTGGTGTAGCCCTGTGTTGCAGGAACGCAGTTCCCCTAGGCGCAGAGCTGTGAAGACGCCGTGCAGAAGGGAAGCACGGCAGTTGACGGGAATTACGCGAGCTACTCTGTGCCAGATCGTCAGGTGAGTATAAACCAGGGCCTAGACACACTGGGTGAAATTACGCCAGTGGTGCTTACATGGTGCTTAAGTAGTGTATAGACCTTTCACTGGCCTTCTTCATGGGGATGAATTTTACACACTGAGTCACATATACTTGGTGTTATGCCAAAATAAACGGCCATGATGCTGGGCACAGGATTCTGCCAGTGGAAAGTCCAACTGAGGTGAATGCAGCAGTGCAAAGAAACTGCAACCTCTCCTCCACCAAGGGATGTTACAGCTTTCCCAGTACAACACAACTAGTGGAAGAGACTTGCCCATGGCACTGGGTGATGTGCTGGTTCACAGAAACCTGATGAAACACCTGTGTTGCAAGTTGCCATGCTAGTGCAGGGAGGGGCAATTTGGACAAAACTTCCTTGTGCTAGGGCAGTCAAGGGGAATTTTTAACTATATGCTACAAGGAGCCTAATCCTGCTTCAAAGCGCCACATTGAATTTAATGGGCTTTGCATTGGGCCTATGCACCCAGAGCCACAAAGGGATTTAGGAAATTAGGTGCCTAACTTTTGAGTAGATGTGGGTGAATAATTTGTGGCCAGTAATTTAGTTAACACATGTTGCCTTTCTTTCTTTCTGTCTTTTTTTGCAAATGGCTCAAATTTATTCTTCATTTGAAATCATTCCGTGAATAATTCCAGAGAATAAATCTCAGCTTCGTAACTCTATTGGGAACAATTGCCAGATTTTGATTTTCAAAAGCTTGAGCTTTTTTTGGTTAGTGTAAGATTGGACATACAGTTCACATAATAATTCTTCTTGTCCTTGATTAGATGGATGTAATTCTTAGGAAGAAGTTTCCACGGCAAACAGCCATGCTTACAAATTCAAAATTCACTGTGTGCAAATATTTGGCAGAGTTCACTTCAGAGTCTCAGTTTCTGTGAATGGTCCTGCAAATAAACTCTATCGTTAGAATATTGAAGGAAAGCAAACACAAAAGGACTGCAAGAGCAGTCAAAGCAAATCCTTTAAAAACTTTGAACAGATATTCCTTAACCTTTTCTTTCATAATATTGAGCCAGCTCTACTTCTGAGCCAATGGTAATATTTTTATAGTATCACCAAATGTTTTATTTATATTTCAGATGTACCTATCTGCCCCAGCTGAGATCAGGGCTCCATTGTGTTAGGCACTGTACAAACACGACAGACAGTCCTTGCCCCAAAGAGTTTACAATTTAAATTGATAAAATGGACAAAGGGTAAGAAGAGGCAGAGAGATTTGCTCAAAGTTACACAGTGTTATGTTTTACGGCATATAAATAGAGACTTTTAGATAAAAAAATGCATAACAATACCCTTGCTGGAAAGTTGCAATGTTACATGACTTTCTTTGTTTGAATTCAGAACAATAGCACACAAAAATACAAAAAGCAGAATGCAAAGCAGGCTGCTCCCTAGAAGAGAAGAACAACTCATCTTAACGTTGTTTGAAACTGACTTTTCTAAGACTGCTCTAAATCACACTCTTTCCTACAGAGCCCCCTTGCTGGCAAGCAGGTCTGGGAAACCCCTTACAAATTAAAGTGACAGCCTACAATTGCAACACCCTTTTCAAATAAACCAAACACAGCAGGTCAGTGATACAGCTGGGATTAGAGAGCCCAGGCATCCTTCTGACACTCAGGATAGTTTCATTTTGTGCCAATCAGTGTGACTAGATCACACTGCCTAGCAGACTCCAAGCATTATCACACCATTTAAAATAGGAACCCTAGACTCTTGGAAGTGTACTGGGTACTAAAATATAAGCCTTACCCTCTAGTATGCAGGTATCTCCCCTCGTGGTATAATAGTAGGTCCAGTGATGGCCATGTAAGAGCAATAATTTACCAAGAGATACAACACAGTTATCAAAGGGTTTTCTTGCTTTAAGCATGGGGCACTAGCAGTAACCCATTTCCCTCTGTAACTGTTGGCTATTGTTGACTTTGATATTGTCTGTTGTACCTGAACTTTTAAAATCTGATTTAGCCCTTTGCTATTTGTCAGTAATATTGAATATTAAGGGTTTGACCTGGCTAGGTGCTGAACCCTTATATGGGGAGCTGTGGCTCCCATGGAAATGAGTGGCTGTTAAATTAGCTAGCTCCTTGCAGGATTGATCCCTTTCTTCTCTTGTGCTGCAAGAAAAGAATCTTGACCTGTTAACTGCAAGTCTAATTAAAGCTCCACCGCAGTCAAAGTTATGGGTTGGAAGGAAAGGCAATGCCCATTATGTTTGCAGTATATAAAAGACAAATACATATTTATTACTCTGAAGGTTAATGTGCTCATTAGATTATGGCAGTTCATTATGCAATGGTGCAATGGCTGCAGTGTGATATACAGCAACTGGGAGCAACATTTCATGGATGAACTAAAAAAAAGAAAGAAAGAAAGAACACAGACACTTAAAAAGATAAACTGAACTGAAAACTTCATTTCTGTAGAGCTCATAGGTCCATTTAATCAGGGAAGGAGAAATTAATTTTTTTCTGAGATGCAAGAGCAGTAGTAGGGCAAGTTGGCTTAACAGGCACAGAGATTCAGATTTGGGCTGACAATGTTTATGATGACCACAGCTTTTTTGTTTTCCCCTTTTCCCCTAACATAATTGCTTTTGACTGGGCAAATCATGTTCTCATTGTAATGTCACTGCAATTTATGATTCCATAAAGCATTTGAATAGGATTTTTTTGTTTTTTATATGCTTTGCATTTCATTTTAATGCCACCCCAGGAAATTACCTACCAAAAGCCGTGCGTGCTACTTTTTATTAAATACCAAATGGTATCACTTTTTTTCATTTCTTGATTACAATCAAGTCTCATTTCAGTTTTTATTATGAGATCAGTTTCCTACCTCAATTAGAATCTTAAGGTTAATTTCCGCTAACACTTTGCACTAAATGTCAGGCGAAGCCCAAGTTTTACAAAAATAAAATGGAAAGCAAAAGTCATGTTCCTTTCATTGGGCCCTGTGTTGCCTTGCAAAGAAGGCTGCAGTTTCCTGCTGAGAGGTTTACAGGAGCTTCCCATGCAGAATTCTGACCCCCGACAAAAGGAAAAAGACCACAGACTCCAGGAAGTCCACTAGGGACTTTATTGCTATTGATTTTACATGACAGACACGCAGATACTATAGTAACAGATGACCATATAAAACCCGAAATTAGACGCATAAAATCACCTTGCTTTTCTCATACTCCATGGATGTCCCACTTGGTGTGCAGAGGAAGAAAAGGAGCCACTCTGTATGATATTCTCCCCTTCCTAAGCAGCAGGCATCCAAGTGGGTATCTTTACTGAAGCACCTATGAATAACACAAGTTCATCACCCTTATCCCATTCTTGGAATGAAGATTTGCGTGGGCATGGGTGCTCTGTCTAATGGCAGTAGTCACGCCACTTGAGGGGAAAGAGTCAGAAGAGCCGCATGAGGGATAGCTCCTCATGGAAATGGGTTCCTCTTCCTTGCAGTTCCTTGGGATCAGTAAGCTTGAAATTCCACACCTCAGTCTCCTCCATGGCCCAATCAATCCTGACCATGTGAGAATAGAATTCCAAGGAAGCACTTCAATGAGCAGTAAAGCTCTGCATGGTTCTATCTCCATGGGCAGTGCAATTTGGCCTCTTCTTATTATCAAAGGTTTAGTCAGATATTTTGGACTTTTCTAGATTGAGATGCTTCTTTGAAGTCTAAAATATACTGAAGAAGAAGAAATAAATTTTAAAAAGTACTTACAATAAAAAGATTGTCGAATAAATAATTCATTAAAAATTATATTGAGAAACAAACGATAGTGGGGTATAAATAATGAAACACATATTAAAGTCAGGTTTTGCACAGAACAGTTTTGCTATCTCCAAAGATATTGTACTGATTTGGGATTTGCTTTATATGGTACTCATGACAGTTCATGTTCTCCACTCTTGAATAAGGGCACATAAAAGATAAGAAAAAGTATTCATGACTTTGAAGACATGGATATCTCAGTGCATCTGTTCTAGCAGTTGTTACAGGTAGAGCTGGTCAAAAAATGGATTTTTCCTCCCTATGGAAAATTTCACCTTTGTCAAAATGAAAACCCCTTTTTCCATCAGAGCTGAAATTTTCCAGAGAAGGCAGACACTTTTTAGTGAAGATTTTGTTTAGGTGAATATCTAATTTTCCTTAAAAAAATAATGGTTCTGGCAGAAAATTTTCAATGAGCCCTAATCGTATTACTGAAAAAAGAATGCAGAGATATGTATGCATATATGATCAAATTCAGATTCCCTTCTCCATGCTCTGTGGTGTAACTATTTCCACTTATTTCAGTGGGACTACTCATGAAAAAAGACACTTCAGTGCCAATAACGGGAGCAGAATTTAGCCCTTAGATTTTAAAAGGCACATGGGAAGTTAGCTTGTAAGATGCAGTTACAGATTAAAAGGATATATATATAATGTGGGTGGCCCAGTAGAGAAATCCAGTGCAGATATTCAGATGTAAATGACAAGCAGTAACTGTAAAGCCTGAGCTCTGATGCAAAGCTAGAGGGGAACATTTTAGAAAAGAACTAACAAGACAATATTACATTAATATTCATGGCATTTTATTTCCAACCTAGAGGGAAAATATGATCAAGTGTTTTGCCTTTCTGGCTCTTCTTATCTTTTCTTCCTGTAAAAGTTAGAAGCAAAATTATATGAAAAATAAAAACCACGTTGCTCCCCTGTTAGCAACTTTTAAAAATATAATCTTAGCAAAAATATATTGCACAAAAATGTTGAAAAAATGGCCTTTTAAAAACAAAACTCGTCACCAAATGTTTTTAACATGAGCAAGACTTTCAATTTTTCTAGGAAACTTTCCATTGTCTACGTTACCAAAATTGTCATTAAAAGTGTAATCCAATTTTTTTTTCATTTACCAAAAATGGAACATTTCCAAACAATTTTAAGGAAAAGAATCGGTAAAAAGTTTTTTTGCAGGAAACTGAAAAATGGGACATGAGTCCATTTCAAACTGTGAATGAAAGATAATTTAAATTTTTTTTTCTCAAAATCATTTCCCCATTTTTCAACCACCTGCAGAACTTCTATTTTCATGACACTCATGGCCCCTGGCTTTCTTTCCCTCCTGTATCTCCAGGCCTTCAGCTCTCCTCTTTTCACTACTCCATGCCTCATGGGGATACCTTCAGTTCCCCCTGCATTTTAGCTGTATCATTCAGAGTCTGCTGGGTGCCTTTATTTTGAATTCTTCAAAGGTTGTGTAGGAATGTGGGAATGCTGGAGCCTAGAAGACACATGGGTAAACCTCACAGCTTTGAAGATAAGACACATGGTCATGGAGTTCTGGGAGGCAAGAGGTTTGTAGCAAACACCTGAAAGAAGCATTAACCAAACCAGAAGAACGAGGGGTCACATAGATATGGCAGACAGGTGGAAGGGACTTGTAGAGATGCAGGTAAAATGTGGACATGAACATGAAATAACTGTTGTATATCCAAACCCCTGAATTTTGTTTGGGATTATGGTGAACTGGTTCTACCTGACCTGGACTGCTTCCCTAGCTTCCCAAAATCTTTTTTAATCAGTCAGATTGCTCCTTATGCAGTTTATTGCATACATTTGTATTACAGGTGGGACTGCAAAAAATCTGAGATACAAACAACTCTATTCTTGGGATGTGATTGAAATCTAAACCTGAACCTAGTTCAAAATTTTGCACATTTCCCCTATTATATGTATAAAAACCAAAATGAATCCAAATCTTAGCTGTCAACACCCCTAACTTTGAGAATGCTACAATTTCTAGTTTGAGATTGAAGGCACTGCTGTCTGTCTAGATAAAGTTCCTGTAGATATAGACATGGATGGAGATGTATTACTGTTTTGCGGCAAGGAGGGGCCCAGATCCAACACACAGATGTTTTTATATTCAGCTCAAGGGATGTACAATGTAATTATGGAGCTTTTTTTTGAAGAGTGTGCAAATATTCCAAGTATCATTCTTTAACAGGCTCTGGAGACTGAAATAAGAGCCCTGTTGCAGACTCACATCCTGGTTTTCCATTTGTTTGGATGTACATATTGCTAACACTGCTAAAGACGAACTACTTTTCTGTCTTCCTTTGCTGCTGCTTATGCGGCATTTACAGGGGAACAAACTGGTCAGATATTTGTGTCCTTGAAGCTTTAGCAAGTTTGCCTTTAGGACTAAAGGCATTGAAGTGCTAATGAAGACTAATAATTACCTAGGCCACCAATCATTGTATTGACTAGCAGTCACTACCTACAGCACACTGAAGGGAAATCTTTCCTAAAAGAAAATCTGATTATAAATACAATCTTGCTTTTATACAGTGCCTTTCATTCAAAAAGGCTCTAAAGGATTTCACAAATTATATACATACAGCAACACAGAGGGTAAAAGGCAGAAGCCAACTTACAACTGTGTAGAGGGAGAAGCCACTCTGGGTCAGGATTTGCGTGTAAACAAGCTACACTTGTAGTGGCAAGTGTTATTTAATATCTATGTAAAACAGGCAGAAATTTTCAACCTTTGTTGCCTACAGCTACCATAAGCATGTAAATAAAAGTGGCTTGATTTTTCTCAGCTCCTTAACTCCCCTCGGCTCCACTGAAATCAGTGTGGCCTTTGAAAATAAGACTGTGCTCAGAACATTAAGTTGTCCATTAAGAAGCAGCTCTGATTATTAATATTGCTACCGGGAGATAGTGTAATCTGCTGCACTGGACTGGGAGTCTGGAAACCCAAGTGCTATTCCTAGTTGTGCCTCTGTTTCTACTTTTACGGTTTATCTGCCTTGTCTATTTAGATTGTAAACTCTTTGAAGGAGGGAATTATCTCCCATCATGTTTGCTCAATGCCGAACATGCTGGGGCCCCAATCTCGGTTGGATTTTCTACCTGCTTCTGTAATACAAGTAATAATAGTAATTGTTGTTGATGAAAGTATAGGTTACTGCAGTTCTGATGGAAGGATTTTCAGACTTTACAAGAGAGAGGATATTGGGGAAATTGCTGTCAGAAAGCAGCTAGTGCCTGATAAAAGGTTTTCCTCTTTCACAGAAGTCAGTGAGGAAATGGAGAAAGGACTGGGTAGCATACAAACACGGGCAGCTGACTGATACAGTGTCTGGATATACATGGAACAGTCAAGCAGAAGTGGATCATTTACAAAAATCTTTCCACCCTCACAAGTCAACTATAAACAGTCAGTTTTGCAATATCTAGACCTACCTCATAACAGGTTCAGAATTGAGCACTTCAGATTCCTGTGTGAGCCATGCACTGTATCATGTACAAATCTTTAAATACCTGTACCCTAAAGATCCCATGGCACTCGCCATTGGAACAGGTTATTTTCCCTGCATAAAACAAACCCTCTCTGATTTATAGCATATCCTCTGCCAGCCAACTGTCCTCCCCTCCCTAGAGGTGGCAGTATTTCAGTGGTTCCATATGTATACAATCCATAACATGCATTGGAGATCCTTTGGGTTACAAGGTGCTATATAAATATAAAATTACTGTGAGAGAAAATCCAAAGTTTATATCCAACCTGAAGATCCAAATTGTTTTCCTGGTGGTAGCATCTGAAACACCACTCGGGCTTTCCATTACCAGAGATGGAAAGCAATTACTTGTGGAGACCCTATCCTTTCTGTCAGTTGCTTAGAAAAAGCCGGATCAGCTGAATTGCTTGTGAGAGTTCAGATTTTGGCTTTCTCACATTCACATCTCTGACTACAGTTCCATTTTATGTGCAGAGTGAACAGTTGAGGACATAGAACTCTACTTAATTATATTAGCATGCACCAGCCTGGTGAAGCTGTTTCTCTTGATGTGTTAATTAGCCTGGATTATGCAAAACAGAGTGTAAATAAAGAAGGTCTGAAGTGCTGTGCAGATTTAAAAAAAAACCCTCAACAAACCATTAGCAAATAATTGAATCCTAAAAATAAAACAGCATGAACTTAACACAACAAAGCATGGCAATGAAGGGTAAACCATTTGCTTTGGACCCTGTTCTAGCATCTTCACTCAGGGTGAGAAGTACCTCACTCTTTGAGTACCCTCATTGGTCCTAAAATTTTTAGTGCCGTTGTTTCTGTTCAATAGCTAGTAAATGAGTTTGTTCTGAATGAGAGATGCTCACTAATTTGCAAGGCCAGTAGTATCATGGATTATTGTTATTAATTATTGACACTCACTAGTCCTTCAGGCACTGGTCTTCAAGGGTTTTGAGTTGACTAACTCCCACTGATAAGTAAGAGCCTAAAGGGATTTTGGTCACTAATTTCCTCAAGATCCTTTGAAAGTCCCAGCTTAAAACTGTTTGAAGGTGATTGGACATTGCTTGAAAACAAATTCCTGATCTGGCTGCTGAATAAGGTTCTCCTCAGAGAAGTGAGAGCGCATGTTGGAATGCAGTGCTTGGATCAGCCAGAATGGTTAATTTTTATCTTAATCCACCATTTCCCATAAGCAACAACGGTGACCTAACCCCACTGCAGTACACTGAGTCAAAACTCAGCTTTAAAAAGAAAACGCAAAGGTTCCTAAATACATACTCAAATTACTTCCTGTAATATGAAGAGCTGTGCAGTTTTGCCACGCACCGTTAAACGATTGTTCCCTTCACCCAGCTGGAACTATTTCAGTAGTGGAGTGGAGTGATCCCTCTGTATGGCATCATTTTACATAGTAATCTGTTATGTTTGTAAGGGCCTTTTGGGAAGAAAAGTGATATACCAATATCCTGTACAGATCTTCAGACTTAACACATCACTGGATCTGCATAGTCTCTATTACAGGAAACTCAGAGATTTATAGTGGAATTCACCCAACAGGGCAAAAAAAAAAAAATCTTGGCAGGACAGGAGGATTTTTAAGGCTGCTATACAGAAAGTAATTGGATTAAAAAAATAATAATAATTAGTTAACTAATACTTGACAGATATGATTGTAACTAAACTCCTGCGTTCTGTTTGGGCTAATAGTATGTTTTACAACTACCATCTACTACTTAAGACTGTATTTATATATTTTTGCAAAACTATCCTTTAAAAAGAAACAATAAATGATTCTGAGATATGGATCCTGTGTCATCTCATTACTGACCTTATTATTGTGTAATAGATGATAGTATCTCATGAACCTAGGACCTTCACAGCTAAAGCATGGAACCACTGCTGCTTGCCCTATAGGTTTGCCTCTCTAGTTGCTACTTGTAGTAGTCTTATGTTCTGTGGGGCTCAGCAGTGGATTTCAAAACTTGACAGTGACATTTCATATAGGATATTAATATTCTCATGATTTATTACCCATGAAAATGGTATTTGGATCTTAAGTTCACATTCTCAGGTTTTTATATACAATAACAAAGGGGGATCAAAATGCCCCCAGCGAAGAGTTCATGACAAAATGAAAAGATGATGGAACCCTGACAAGACACGGTGGAGAAAAAAATAATAGTTTTTTAAAACCAGAAATGACCATTTGAATCATCTAGATTGACCTCTGACATGACAGAGGCCTGAGAACTTCCTCTTCCTGAATTGAGCCCATAAATTGAACACATCTTTTAGAAAGGCATCCAGTCTTGATTCAAAGATGTCAAGTGATGATGAATCCATCATATTCCTAAATAGATTATTCCAATGGCTAATTACCTTAACTGTTAAAACATTACACCTTATTTCTAGTCTGAATTTGTCTAGCCTCTGCTTCCAAGTATTGGATCTCATTTTGCTTTTCCTGCTAGATCAAAGAGCCCACCGTTATCAAAAATGTCTTGCCTATAGCAGTATTTATAGACTGTGATCAAGCCTCCTCTTAACTCTGTCTGGATAAACTAAATAGATTGAGCTTCTTAAGTCTTTGACTATGATATATGTTTTCCAGATAGTGAATCATTTATGTAGCTCTTTTTTGAATCCTTTCCAATTTTTCAACATCCCTTTTAAAGTATTGACCCCGTACTCCAATAATGGTCTCACCAATGCTGTATACAGAGATAATACCCCCTTCCTACCTTTACTTGATATTGCCCTATTTATATATCAAAGGATCATGTTAACCCTCTTAGCTATGGCATCTCACTGGAAACTCATGTTCAATTGGTTATCTACCGTGACCTTTAAGTCCTTTTCAGCGTCAGCGCGTTCCAAGAATCAGACCCCTATCTTGTAATTGTGACCTACGGTCTTTGTTCCCAGATGTATGACTTAGCATTTCTATATTGAAACACATTCAAATGAACCCACCTTCCCAAGAGATCCAGACTGGTCTGTGCAAATGAAACATGACTATCAAACTGACCATTCCACCTATTTTTGTGTTACCTGCAAATTTATCCAACAGTAATGTAAATATTTTCTTGCAGCTCATTCATAAAGATATTGAATAGCACAGAGCCAAGAAGAGATCCCTTCAGGACCACACCAGAAACAGTCACAAGTTGATGACAATAAAAATGAGGTGATCTTCCTCCAGAATATGCTAAAATGAAGTCAACAGATTTTTCTTTTAACTCCCTCAGAAGAGAATATGTTCAGTCAATGGGAAGTGTGTGGGCTTAGCACCCTTCAGGGAGTGGCATTTACTTCTGAAACTTGGGCACTGGCTCATTGTGTTGTGCCTAGATGATCTAGCTATCTTTAAACATATATATGATCCCCTTTGCCGTGGTATCGGCACACCATACAATTTTTAATGTATTTATCCTCACAACAGTCCTTTGAGATTGGGGTTGGGGGTGGGGGTGCAATAATCTCCACTGTACAGATGGGGAACTGAAACCTAGAGGCCCAGAGGTTCAAAGGTATTTAGGTCCTAACTTCCATCGATTTCAGTGGAGGATCTGGGCTAAAGGGACTAAGGCCCAGATTTTTAAAGGTATTTATATATTGCTCTATAGTCCTCAGAGGTACTAGGCACTGCTGCAGTCACAGTTGCAATACCTAACTTCTAGGTGGCCTACAGCATCAAGCTAATCGGGATCATGGAATCATCACTACTAAGCTACGTGGCCAGAGTCCCCATACAATGAGGCAGGCCACTCATCTGGTGTTAAACCGGACAATCCTGCTTTACTAGGGTTTTTCCTCCATCTGATACTCAGAAAAAAACAGAGGTGTGGGGGGAGGCTGTTTGGAAAAGCATACTGCTCTGCCCCACTGGCATGTCTGCTCACAGACTCTGAATCTGAGGTCATGTTAGCAGGGATGGGGTCACACTGGCTGGGGCAGGCCCACATCATTCCCAGAAGATGTTTTAGACAAAGGAAATGCAGTAGATCCAATCCACCCGGATTTCAGTAAAGCATCTGATACAGTTCCACATGGGAAATTATTAGTTAAATTGGAGAAGATAAGAATTAATGTGAGAATTGAAAGGTAGATAAAGAATTGGTTAAAGGGGAGACTACAACAGTCATACTGAAAGGTGAAGTTTCAGGCCGGAGGAAGGTTAGTAGTGAAGTTCCTCAGGGACTGGTCTTGGTCTTATTTAACACTTTTATTACTGACCTTCACACAAAAAGTGGGAGCGTGCCAATAAAATTTGTGGATGACGACAAGTTGGGAAGTATTGCCAATGTGGAAGAGGACCGGAATTTCATACAAGAGCTGGAGGACCTTGTAAACTGGAATAGGAGAAATAGAATGAAATTTAATAGTGCCAAGTGCAAGGTCACGAATTTAGAGACTAACAACAAGAAGTTTTGCCATAAACTGGGGACTTATCAGTTGGAAGTGACAAAGGAGGAGAGAGACCTGGGTGTGGTTGATCAGAGGATGACTATGAGCCATCAATATGATGTGGGTGTGAAAGAGGCTAATGTATCAGGCACCAGCCACAGTATTTCCAGTAGAGACAGGGAAGTGTATAATACCATTTATTATACAAGACATGGCTGAGACCTCATCTGGAATACTGTGTGCAATTCTCATCTCCAATTCTCATCTCTTTGTCTTCATCCTAAGAAAGATAAATTCATACTGGAATAGGTGCAGAGAAAGACAGGTAGGAAGAGCTGAGGAATGGAAAACCTGTCTTATAAGAGGAGATTCAAAGAGTTTGGCTTGTTTAGTCTAACCAAAAGAAGGCAGAGGGGAGATATGATTGCTCTTCATAAATACATCAGGGGGAGAAATACCAGGGAGGGAGAGGAGTTATTTAAGTTAAGCACCAATGTAGACATAAGAACAAATGGATATAAACTGGCCCTTAACAAGTTTAGGTCTGAAATTAGGCAAAGGTTTCTAACCATCAGAGGAGTGACATTCTGGAAAAGCCTTCCAAGGGGAGGAGTGGGGAAAAAGACAAGACACTAGATGGTGAGGGCTCTGAGTTACTACAGAGAATTCTTTCCCAGGTATCTGTCCAGTGGTTCCTGCTCACATACTCAGGGTCTAACTGATCACTGTATTTGGGGTGGGAAGGAATTTTCATCCAGGTCAGATTGGCAGAGCTCCTGGGTTGTTTTTATTTATTTATTTGCCTTCCTCTGTAGTATGCGGCTTGGGTCACTTGCAGGTTTAAATTAGTGTATATGGTGAATTCTCTGTAACTTGGAGTCTTTTAACCATGATTTGAGGGTGTCAGTAACTCAGCTAGAGGTCTGGTCTATTTCAGGAGCGGGTGGCTGAAGTTCTGTGGCCTGATCACAATGACCCCTTTTGACCTTAAAGTCTGTGAGTCTAAGCTGCAGAATTTCCAGTATTCTGGGAACACATGAGTGGCGACCCCCACATATAACACATGGGGAGAGTTATGTGTCTAAGAATGGGATCCTCCAAAGCCACCCAGCTGAGCAGGGAGCTGCCTAAGCTAGCCAGAAATAAAATGTTGGGAAAGGGACATCTAAGCAGCTGATGCAGTGTGTCTGGCTGATGGACCAGAGATAGGCATCTCTCACTCTCTGCTCAGGATACTTAGCTGCAAGCCATCTCTGGGATAAAGGGACCTCTAAGCCAGGTCAGCCATTCAGGTAGTCCATGTCCTAGCATCTGAAATAGTCTCTCTTTTTCCTGCCCAGACCTGGTGCTTCTAGCATGCTCACCCTATGTTTCCCTTGGCTCCAGCTGTTTCTTGTGTGGTTGCTGTGCTGCTTCCCTGTCTATTGGTGGCCTGTATCCAGTCCCTCTTCTGCAGGGATTCACAGACCAGGTGTTAGACATTTTCAGAGCTCATCTACAGAATTGGAACTGCTCATGAGACAGGCATTCCCTTGCCTAGTTTGAGAATTCCGCTTTGGGGCCTTTTGCTTGAGCTAGGGTTTCAAGCTGCTTGTTAGTTGTGGGGCAGCATGGGGGCTTAGCTGGTGTTACAAATGCCAATCAGAGGAAACTTAGGTGCTTTGGGGACTTAGGTACTTATGGGGTTAGACAATAAAAGGGTGGTGATTTTGAAAATGTTAGTGGTATTTAAACGGTCAACTTAGGTTCCTTAATACCTAAGCTGAGCTTTGGGAGCCTAAATTCCAATGAAAGATGGAGCAATAGCTAAATACCTTTAAAAATCAAGGCCTCCTTCTATGATTTGCTCAAGGCCACACAAGAGGCCTGTGGGAAAACAGGAAAATAAGCCCAGATCTCCCAGGCCAAGTCTGTAGCATCCTGCCACTGGACCATCCTTCCACTCATCGAGATAGGGACATCAAGACATGGATTCTCCTCTTTGATGCTATACTATATTAGATGCATATCTCAACTGAAATGACTTGAAGCAGAATTTAAGCCATATCTCTGATTTTCTTGCCTTTTCTGAAGTATGTCAGCTATAGTACATTTTGAATGGCCTTTTGAAGTAAGCTGGGTGTATTTGTACATATGAATATATTTCAAATCTCAGTTCATCACTGGATTTAAAACACTGATACAGATCGACTTACAACAGTGTCTTTGAAGAGTATCCTCTCTTCATAAACAATTTTGACTTTTTGGGCCAATCAAGCTGATGTAGAGCTTTGCATTTTGCATAGTTGCCGTAGGGTGGAAAATATATTTCTCTGTTTGTCTGACTGAAATATTCTGTAACTGAAGACCTTCCTCTTAGGGTAATTTTGACTTTTAAGAGCAGGAATCCTTGACTTTGTCAATATCTATCTATTAAAGAACAAAATTGTCATGGTCCTTTCCCTATATGGGAAAGAATTCATTATGAAATAACACAGGAGTCCAAAGTCTGCCCTCAGTTATGTACTGTGAAGCTGCCTGATTGGTATAATGCAAGCTGAAATTCTAACTCGACCAAACAAGATTTTCCCCCTCCAGTGAATCAAAATCACCTCTCCCTTTCATTGAGTTCAGTGGAATTTAGGAGCCTAAAAACCACTGTGGAGCTGAAAGGCTAAGTGAATTGCTCAAGGTTACACAGCAAGTCTGTGGTGGAAAAGGCAATTGAACTCACAGATGCAGGTGGGAACCCTGACTAGTGGACTATTTTTACTCTCAAATATATTATCTCCTGTATATAACACATCTATGACTCATCCATTCCATGTGGAATGGCCCATGCTAATTCACGTACATGAAGGGTGACATCCTGCAAATATACATATAAATGACTGCTCAGATGAGTAATTTTGAAAGTGGGACTATTTATGAGTAAAGTTGCATGCATAGTTTTTTGCAGGATGGGGACAAACCCCAACAAAGTACATAATTAACTCATCTGCATAGCAGTGTTTCAAACTTTGTTTTTATTGTGACTTAAATCAGAAGTAAAACATACATCTCTCTCCTAAAAGTTGTTGAATAGATAAATGAAAGAAATTGTTTTTATCCCCTGCAAACTCCAGCTGGTGTGATCTTGGCCTACAGTACATACTAATTAAATGGAGAAACATTTGAGATAAAAAGTTAATTTACTAATTAAATGACAAGTATGCTTTGCAAATTGTCCCTTTGGCTTATTGTGCATTTAGAGAATTAATTAACAATACAATCAGGCTGCAGTGGTGAAATGCCAACATGGATGTGATTTGAAGATACTGTTACTTCTGTTTTCTATCCCTGGTTTTATGACAGCTGCACCCTAATGAAGATGCTTGACTCTTTCAATTTGTCTCTGTAAAATTAAAATGGGTTTGTGGTTTCTTACTCCCTCGGAGCACAACAAAATGGCACATTTAATAGTACATTTCCAGTCATTTGACACAGACATGCCGCTCTATTAGTATGTTTTTATTGTTTTCTATAAACTGGGCCCATTAAATTGGTTCATTTTTAGATTATTCAAAATACTTCAACATACAGATCTAAAATGTGACAGTGTATATATATAATTAACTCATCTGATCAACTGAGGTATGTTTTGGGGGGAACTTGTTTACTCAATACATTAGTAGATTGTACAGCAGCAATTCTCAGACTTTATCACTAAGGGCTCATCAACACTTAGTTCATGAGAACCTGGGATGTAAATCTCCCCCGCACTAGACTGCCATATAATAAGTGTTGATGTGGATCCTGTCACTGTACACAAACAGTTCCCTTGTGCACTTTGATTTACCCCTCTTTGCAATGGGAGTAGATCAAAACACGGTAGGGAACTGTTAGTGCACAGCACCAGAATCCACAGACACTTAGTTCAGGGCAGGCTAGTGTGGGGTAGCTTTACACCTCAGCTTCTTGTGAACTAAGTGTTCAGGTAGACAAGCTTCATCTGTATTACCACTAAAACTCACACGTACTTCACACATCCCCTTTATCCTTTTAATTAATGGAATTACACCAAATTCTTATCATCATAGAATCATAGAAGATACGGGTTGAAAGGGATCTCAGGAGGTCAACTAGTCCAACCCCCTGCTCAAAGCAGGACCAAACCCAACTAAATCATCCCAGCCAGGGCTTTGAAAGGCTGCACTTTAAAAATCTCTAAAGATGGAGATTCCACCACCTCCCTAGGTAACCCATTCTAGTGCTTCACCACCCTTCTAGGGAAAAAGCTTTTCCTAATATCCAATCTAGACCTCCCCCACTGCAACCTGAGACCATTGCTTCTTGTTCTGTCATCTACTACCACTGAGAACAGCCTAGCTCCATCCTCCCTGGAACCCCCTTTCATGTAGTTAAAGGCTGCTATAAAATCCCTGCTCATTCTTCTCTTTTGCAGACTAAACAAGCCTAGTTCCCTCAGCCTCTCCTCCTAAGTCATGTGCTCTAGCCCCTAATCAATTTTTTTGCCCTCTGCTGGACTCTCTCCAATTTTTCCACATCTTTTCTGTAGTGGGGGTCCCAAAACTGGACATATTACTCCAAATGAGGCCTCAACAGTGCCAAATGGCTGGAAATAATCACTTTCCTCAATCTATTGGCAATGCTCCTACAGTGCAGCCCAAAATTTCGTTAGCTTTCTTGGCAATAAGGGCACACTGTTGACTCATATCCAGCTTCTTGTCCACTGTAAACACCAGGTCCTTTTCTGCAGAACTGCTGCCTAGTCAGTCGTTCTGCAGCTGTAGTAGTGCATGGGATTCTTCCAAACTAAGTGCAGGACTCTGCACTTGTCCATGTTGAACCTCATCAGATTTCTTTTGACCCAATGTTCTAATTTGTCTAAGTTACTCTGTATTCAATTCCTACCTTCCAGAGTATCTACCACTCCCCCTTGCTTATTGTCATCTGCAAACTTGCTGAGGGTGCAATCCACCCCAACATCAAAATCATTAATGAAGATGTTAAAGAAAACTGGCCCAGGCACCCACCCCTGGGGCACTCTGCTTGTTACCAGCTGCCAATTAGACATTGAGCTGTTGATCACTATGCTTTGAGCCCGATGATCTAGTCAGCTTTCAAGCCATCCATTCATCCAACCCATGCTTCTTTAACTTATTCTGTTAGTAAACTGTAAAGAAACATGTATACTACTTGATTACAATTCAGGTACCACTGGTGATATACTTACACACCACACTTTAAGAGCTTCTGAGTAGCTACTGGTTCTTTCAACTTTATTTCATTAGCTTACCCCAAACCTGGATCAAGACAGTAACTGAACTTCACAAAATCTCCTGGGTGGAGCTCCTCCTTGTCAAAATATAACCCTTGTGCAATTATCATGATTACATTTGGAACTCAGACATGGTTCAAAGGGATCAGATGACAAAAGCCCACAGATAGGTACAAAATACTGACCTTAACAGAGGGCTCAATGTTGCGGGAGCTTGTGGGGAGAAGGATGGAAAATTATAATAGGAGAAGCAAGAGGGATAACATTGGGGGAATCTTTCACTGTTTTCCATGAAATGGTAGATTTCATTATTCTTAGGAAAGGGAGGAGTAAGAACAGCAGAATGAGTACAATAGACTTCAGAAAAAGCAGGCTTCAACAAACTCAGGGAACTGAGGAAAAACTAAAGGAAAAAGGCAGCTCTCAGTTTCTCAGAGAGAATAATAAATGTACAAAAGCAAACTATCCCAGTGTGAAGGAAAGATTGGAAGAATAGTGAGAGGCCAACATGGCTTCATGTGGAAATCTGTGCTGATCTCAAAATCAAAAAGGAATCCTACAAAGTGGAATTACGGATAAATTGCTAAGGAGGAGTACAAAAGAATAGCACAAACATGCAGGGACAAAATCTGAAAGGCTAAGGCACAAAATGAGTTACACCTAGAAAGGGCAATAAGAGGCAATTAGAAGAGGTTCTATAACTGTAGTAGGAGCAAGACAAAAATGAAGGAAAGGGCAGGTCCTTTTCTTAGGGATGAAGGAGATCTAATAACAGATGACAGCAAGAAGGCTGAGGTGTTTAATGCCTATTTTGCATAATTCTTCATTAAAAAGGTAAATTGTGACCAGATACTTAACACAATTAATATTAACAACAAGGAAAAGGAACACAAAAATAGGGACAGAACAGGTTGAGACCATTTAGATACATTAGATTTATTCAAGATAGTAAGGCCTGATGAAATTCACCGTAGGTTACTTAAGGAGCTAGTTGAAAATCATCTCAGAACCATTAGCAACCATTTTCAAGAGCTCATGGATGATGAATGTGGTACCAGAGGACTGAAAAAGGACAAAGTACCTATATTTTAAAAGGGGGGCAAAGAGGATCCAGCGAATTATAGATCAGTCAGCCTAACTTTGATATCTGGAAAGATACTGGAACAAATTATTAAACAATCAATTTATTAGCAGTGAGAGGATAATAGGGTTGTAAATTATAGCCAGTCAAGATCAAACCATGCCGAACCAACCTAATTTCCTTCTTTGACAGAGTTACTGGCCTAATGGATAGCGAGGAACCTGTAGATGTGACATAGCTTAATTTGAGTAAACATATCTGGTAAAGGACTTACAAGGATCTGGCTTGGGTCTGGTACTATTCAATACTTTAATTAATTAATTGGATAATAAATGGTGCAAATATGCAAAATGTGTAATGACACCAAGCTGGGAGAGGTTCCTGGCATTTTATAGGACAAGATTAGAATTCAAAATGACCTTGACGAGTCAGAGAACTTCTCTATAAATCAAAAAGATGAAATTCAATAGACAAAGAAGGAAAAATAAAATGCACCACCATAAAATGGGGAATAAACAGACAAGAACTGCAGAAAAAGATCTGAGGGTTATAGTAGATCAAAAACGGAATGAGTCAACAATGTGATGCAGTTGTGGAAAAGGTTAATATTCTAGGGTGTATTAACACAGGAGTCATACCTTAAGACATGCGAGAAAATTGTCCATCTACTCAGCACTGGTGAGACTGCAGATGGAGTACAGTTTAGTTCTGTGCCACACATTAGAAACGATGTGGACAAATTGGAGAGAGAGTCCAGAGAAAATCAACTAGAATGGTAAAAAGTTTAGAAAACCTAACCTATGAGAACAGGCATAAAAAACCTGGCATTTTAGTTTTGAGAAATGAAGACTGAGGGCAAACCTGATAACAGTCTTCAAAATATGTTAAGGACTGTTATAAAGAGGACGTTGCTCAGTCATTCTCCGTGTTCACTGAAGGTAGGACAAGAAGTAATAGGTTTTTTCTTTGCAACAGGACCGTCTGCCTCCTGTTCAGTCCACAAACTGCCCGGAGACCCCTGTGCTGGTGAAACACCTTGTGTAGTTTATTTACAGTGTGAATTCCCCCCACCTTCATATTGTGTACAGCTCTGCTTCAACAGCTCTAAGGAACCCCCAGCTCCTGTGACAAGCAGGGAAGAACATTCTTTTTTTCTCTTCCCCCACCCACTTTTTACTTCCTCTTGTGCCTATTAGAAGCCTCCATCTAATGGCTTAATTAGCCTTCCAGCTCTCCTCCACCCACAAATTAGGCACAGAGCTATTTAATGAGCTCCATTCTGCATTGTTTGATTGGAGCTACTGTGACCAGAGGGCTGGCGCAGGTGTTTTTAACCAAGCACTCTGTCACAGTCTTCAGCAAGGGAGATTAAGGCTAAATATTTGGAAAAGCTTTCAAACTAAAAGTGTAGTTAAATTCTGGAATAGGCTTAAAAGGGAGGTTTTAAAATCCCAATCCTGTGAAGTTTTTAAGACTAGGAGGGACAAACACCTGTCAGGGATGGTCTCGGTAAACTTGGTACTGCCGCAGAGCAGGGAGATGGACTAGATGAACTCTTAAGGTCCCTTCCAACCTTTAATTTCTTTGATTTTATGTGCTTCTCTTCATTATATTATGTATATTTTTATTATATAATCCAGTTAGTAGGAGTCTAGATTTGAAGACCCAGGAGATGCTTTATAGGCCTATGTTCCTAAAAGCTGACCTTTGAAAGCATTAACTAGTAGCCTTTGTGAAACCAATTTGTAAACTCAGTTCTGTTCCTAATCTCAGTTTGGTTCTGATACTATGAAGAACTGGTCAAAATTTTCCAAATTTAGATTTTTCACTCAATTTTCTTATTAAATTCATTTTTTGCCTAAAGAGATAGATAAACTAAATGTTTTTCAACCAGCTGTGTGTCTAGCATCTTATGACCTAGGCCTTCATTCTAGGAGAGTGCTGGAGATGGGGACCCCACCCCTGCCTCTTCCAGGGCCACAGACAACTCTCAGACTTTCTTGCTTGTAAACACTACTGTGTAGTTCATTCACAATGTTTAGATCCCTCCACCAATACATAGCAATGTCTTCACACCCTTGCACTTTACCTCAACTTTCTAATCCCTTCATCAAAAAGGATGTGGGGACAACAGAGAGTTGCCACTCAGAGAACTCTTTTTTTGTCAAATTCTCCTAGCTTTCTGTTCCTCTTCTACAGTCCTTCCTGTGTCCTTTTATACACCTTGGCTCTTACTGGGCTAATTGCATCATTGCCTCACTAGCCCCAATCTGACCTGGTAGTCAGGCACACATCTGTCCAATTAGGCCTTCTCCAGCGGAGCCAGATTAGTCCTAATGGTGACTAGCATGCTGGGTCAAGTACTAGCCCTCAGCGCTCTGTCACAGCACCTAACAAAAATTGAAGGGTTTGTCCTTATAACACATCTGCGAAGCAGGGAAGCACCATCTCTGCTTTTCAGAAGATGAACTACTGTCATACAGAAAGAAATGAAGTGGTTTGCCCAGGGTCACACAGGAAATCAGAGGCAAAGTCAGAAATTAATCCAGATCTACTGAGTACCAGGGGATTGTCTTAAGCACAAGACAAAATCCACACAGCATGACTCTTGTCCTGGCTGGAATTCTCAGCAAAGAGGTCAAAGTTTGAATGAGCATGGACAGGGAAGTCAAGGCTGAGGCCTGTAAGTGGGGTTGTGGGTGTGTCTACACAGCAACTAGATACCGGCAGCTGGCCCATGACAGCAGACCCAGGTTCACAGGGCTCAGGCTGTGGGGGTGTTTAGCTGCTGTGTAGATTTCTGGGCTCGGGCTGGAGCCTGGTCTGTAGGATCCTGTGAGATGGGAGAGCCCCAGAGCTCAGGGTCCAGGCCCAGCCTGGAAGTCTACACAGCAGTGAAACAGCCTGGGCCCCGTGAGACTGGGTCGGCTGGCGTGGACCAGCCGTGGGTGTCTCGTTGCTGTGTAGGCATCCCCTGTGTGGTGAAGCCCGTAACGCTGCTGCCTATGCTACACCTGGATAAAGAGAGAAGTTTGTGTTACATGGATGGCATCAGCATTAGATTCACTGCCAAACAAAGCAGTGCTGTGGACCAGACAAACATAAACCCCCTTTTCTGGTGGGGCTGGTCACAATTTATGTTGCTCCACACAAGAGTTTTCCATTTGGGGGGCTTTTATAGTCTCTATTTCATAAACCAAATGGTACTTTCAATTTTTTCTAATTCTAAGTGTGTATACACATGTCCCCCCCCCGTCCCATCCCCACGCCCCACAAACAGCTCCACTCTAAAGGAAGAAAACTGATTACTTTGCATTCAATTAACTTTGATTTTTTTTCGTCTAGTCTATTGGTGCCTACAGAAGAAAACAATAATAAATCATTTATAAAATGAGTCCAATCCTTTCTACAGGGAAATACAGTGAGGCAGACTGTCTCATAAATTGTTTAAAATAATGCAACTCCCCAGTGATTTAGCCTGATTTATTTGTTTAAAAAAATACTAAAATTAAAAAGGGTGATTCCTGTTTTTTATGGGGGGACATTGGAGGTAGCGTTGGGGGAGGGAACTGCCTATTTAAGGCAAAGATAATGAGTCAAAGGAATTTTGAATGTTCTTACAGACGGTGCATTACATTAGCAGACAGATTATAAGACAGAATTTAGAGGGAGATGTACATAATGAACGGGAGCAGTGTGAACGATTTCTAGGCATTCAGGGTTGAGTGTAAAGTTTCGTCACATGGCTAATACTTCCACTGAATAACGTAGATAAAATGTGGTCTAGTATCTGAAAGCAGTGGGCTGGCACACTTCATGAAAGCCAGTGACGATGATAAAAAGCTCTTGCAAGCTGGAAGCTTGATTTCTGGCATTTACTAGGTTGTATAAAGGATCAGATCTCCAAAATACTTCTGTCATTTTCTCTTCCAGATCATGGTACATTAAACTGAGGAAGGAATGCCTGTTTTTCTAGGAATCATAGATACATGAAAACTGAAGATGGAAAAGACCTGTTGCTGTAAATCACTTACACTATCCCTCCATCAGTGCACAAATGTTCCCTACAGGATATTTTCCAGTGCTTTTTTCAGTACACTTTTAAACAACTCAGGCAACTGGGTTTCCATTACTTCTCTATGGGGTCATCCACATTCTAATAGATCTCACCTTCAGAAAGATTATCCTTGCTTTCAATCTAAATTTTCCTTTACTCATTCAGGGATTGTTTGGCTGCCTGGCAAGGCAATCTGAGGTGTTTCTCTGAACCAAACTACCAAACCTTTTAAGAAATACCCATCACTACTGATGGATGATGAGTGTTTCTCCAGTGGTTTGGCACTTTGGTTCAAATAGGCATCTATTCTATTCTATTCTATTCTATTCTATTCTATTCTATTCTATTTGTTTCCATAAGTGCTCTATGTGTTTATGTTAGAGAAGGCAAGGGCAAAGAAATGTAAACCAGTGAGGTTTGTGATGGTCCTTAGTTCCTGGCAGAGTTCATTCCACAGTCTGAGACCACCACCGGAGAATGTTCTTCCTCCTGCACAAATGAGCTTTAGTCCTATTATTGAGTGTTCAATTGTGCCTGAAGAATGTAGTTGTTGACCCCAGTTTTCAGCCCATAGCTTTAGACATCCAGGTCTCAATCTTTGGCCTGACAAAGATTGCTAAATGTTACAAACATTTTTGAGAGAACAGGGATAGTTTTAATGGAATCTGGTCCAGTTTAGGGCCTACTGTGAAGGGAATCCCTCACAAAGGTGCCCAGAAGTGGTGTGGCAGGTTGACTTCCATCCAGGCTTTCTCATTTCTCATGTCTGCTTCAACCTGTGGTGATATGTCTTTTCAGTGATTCGCCCCTTCAGCCAGGTCATGTCTTCAAGTCTGTTTCTTTCCAGGTACATAGAAAGAATCCAGTAACAGGGAGGTCTTCAGGTTCAAGTGAGAGATTCAGGTCTTCCCTCTTGGGTCATGGGCCAGACCCTGGTATCTTCTGAGTTTTCTGTTAGTTAGGTTCCGCGCCAAGGGATAGGCTTTCGTAGTAGTCCCTCTTTAGGGGATGGTAGGGGATCCAGGGCCCATACTCTCCTCCATGCTCCAGTCCAGGGCCCTATGGTAGGCAGCTAAGCCCTGCAGCTTGTGGTGCTATGCAGCTGCCTCCCTGGATCACTTCCTACCACTGTCTTCTTTTCCCACAGGGTAAGGAAAAGAATTGAACGTAAATATAAAGTTTCTGACTTTGTCTCTAGGCCCTCCTTTGCAGGCTTGGTCCGATCACTATAGCAAGGCTTCAGGCAGCAAGGGGTCCTGTAGTGTTCCTTCCCAGCATCTCAGACTGCAGGTCAGCTCACCTCCATCTTCCGCTTGTCGCTGAGCTACTGGGCTGCCCTTTTTAAGTGCCTTCTCCAGCTCGTGCAGGCTTGGCAGGTGCAGTGGGGCACGGTCACCTGGGCCCAGAGCAGCTCTTTCACCCCTTCTTCTCCAATGTGGAGGTTGTACAAATCACTATGAAGAAAGCAGTGGAAATTCAGCCATTTCAAATGCTCAGGCTGATAGTTTGGGTATCTTTGAACATGAAGCGCAGGGGATGGAAACCAATTTGCATTAAAGCTAAAGAGCAGATTTAGATGAACCCCAATGAATTGATTTCATGCCTTCCTCCCCCCTGCCACCAGCATCTTCATTGCTTCCCTTCATCTCAACAACCTGTTCAACCCTTTTTCCCTCGGACACCACCTCAACTGGTTTACATGCCAGCCAACCCTTCTGCTAAATTCCACTGTAGTTAATGACCTCCTCTCTCCCCTTCTGCAGCTAGAGATGTCTTCACCCATAGCCAGTATCTGCCTTGTTGCCATCTGCAGTCAGTAATGGCAGGAAGGGAGATTGCGTTAGGGACTGAGAGGTAAGGCAAGGGTCAGTGGCAAAAGCTTGAAGTATCAGCACTGGAGTATTCACTGTTGGTAAGTAACCACTGCTCCAGCAATCCCACATGCGTTCTCAGTTTGATAACAAGTGACATAATGATGAGAACCTAATGGCACAAAAACATACACATAATCAGACTGATCTGGCCACATGTCCACATTTTAGATTTTAATTAGCTTTCCCATGTGGCCTTGAATGCTTTACAACGAATAGGTGTTGGTGACATTCTGGAAAGAAGAAAATGAACCACATACGTTTGTTTAATCTAAAAATGTTTTATCTTTATGTGTCACGGGGCAGCTGCTCTTTATGGGGCGTTAGTGCCCAGTCTCCCCATGACTGCCATTTGAGGCCTCAACTGGGGGTAAATGGCTGCCCCAGGCAGCTGATTAGTAAATGAACACCTGGACCTAATACAGGTTACGGAAGAGCAGTTATGGGAGAACTCCAAAGAGAGAAAGAAGGATCCAGTGAAGGGGAGCTTCGAGGAGAAGCTTGAGCCAGTAGGCTGAGCCTGGAGCCTAGAAATGGTCTCTCTGGGACTCTCTACCAGTCTTCTACACTGAGGGATGAAGTCAGCAGGCATCCACAAGGGTTGAGGGCAAAATCAAGTAAGGGCTCACCTACAACATCACACCCGCCTACAAAGGGGCACACAGGGTCCCACTGGAATGATGACTAATGGATCAATATATAAACCATTAGGCTTCAGAGCTTAAATCAGCCTCTGTCTATGGCAGCCCTGTGTTTACTAAGGAGTCTCCATATGATATGGGAATCTTCAGCTGCTATCTTAAAGCAGCACCAACGTTCCTTTGCACCACTGTAGTAGCACAAAGGGGACTTGCAACGGGGCAAAGATCTGGCCCTCAATCCTTCATCCATAGATCAGGTACAGCTTTGCAGCAATGATAAAAGATTCTCTCTCACCCTGCCATATCAGTTGTGCCTTACTCCTGACCTGAAGGGAACCAGATGGAGTGAAAGTTAGTGCTATTTTCACATGGGAGTGCATTGTCAGCATTTATGCAGTAACAGGTTGACGGAATCTGCTACCTTCATTCCTTGCAGGTCACCCACCAGCCTTCAGATTGTAATTTTTGGTCTGAACTGGCCTGCCTTTAAATGAGTGACTTCAAGGTGAGTATCTCCAGAGCTTATGGTCAATCCTGAGATAGCCAATCTCATCATAATATTTTGTAAGACACCCTGCTTCTTCTAACCAGCTGTATTCCCCTGTGAGCCATTAGGTACCCCTTGCTAGGGATGTTTTCTATCTCCATTTACTTACATAGCTCTGGTTTTCTGGCAGTCCTAGATTTTACTCTTTCCCAACTTAAATATTTTGGCGGTGCTCACAGACACACATATAGCTTAGGCAGTATTAGCAGTTTCTCCATCCCTGATCTTCACTTAAAATGCCACAGCAATTTCCTCTATGGCTGTTTTACTAAGGACCTAATCCAGTACCCTTATGTCAATGGAAGCTTTGCCATCAACGTCTATAAACATGGGATAAAATCCATAATGCAGACTCTGGCCATTTACTAATCCAATTCTAAACAGGAGCGAAAGGCTAGAAGTAAATAAGCGGACAACTATTATTTCCTCTAGAGTTCATATTGGCACATGTTTCCTTTGTAGCTATGCGTGCCCTTCACCTGATGTTTCTGAATTATTTTAATTGGGTGCCTGATCCAAAAGCCTTTGGAGTTCTTGCATTTGGCTTTGTTATTGGGTCTTATTCCTCTTGCCATTGGTTCCAGATTTTCAAATACTGCAATACTCTTTGCTGCCACTTTTAGGAGCTGAGGGATGCATGTGTTAATGGAAAATGTGTGTTATAAATAGCAGGAATACAAGGGACAGCTGTGCGGTTGAGACACAGAACCGTATGGCATGTACCTGAATAATGTGATGGCACAGGCTTGCATATATGCGTTGCCCTTTAATACATTATCCCTGCCAATAGCATATATTGTGTTTTCTAGCCTTGGTTATTTCTGCTTGTTTTCTGACTCATCCTCTGATACTTTTGTACTGCCCAAGCCATCACATCTTAAATGTTGAAGAGTTACAATAAATAAGTGAACAAGGAGTTCACAACACTGAATAATGTTAAAAGAGGATGTGATTATGTCCAATCCTTTTGTCCACCAATTAGGGAAATTATGGCATGGAAGTCATAAGTCTATAAGATAATATTTGAATTTCTATTGCTTCAAAGAGAATGTCAGAAACATTGGGAGCACGAACTATTCGTCTGAGTCCTCTGCTGCCTGGCATATAATTAATGTGGCTCATCTTTATTAAACATCAGCCTTATCCTTGTTTTGCTCTCTTTGTTGATAGATGTAACCTCAATACTGTTGCCATGGCTACGGTAACAGTAGCTAAGAAGGTTTTGTTTGTTGTAAACATACTGAGCTACACAAGCACAGATCCTAGCTGAGTGTTTCCAGTTCCCTGTCTTATGCTATGCTAATTAACCCTGACCTATTCCTTACTTTAATTAGCATTAATTTAAACTGTATCTAGGATTGTTCTTCCCTTTGTGTGATTGTTACGCCCTTTCTGGTGGCTTTTTGCCTACAGAGACAGTCACAGGTTAAGACTGCAGCCCTGCTGAGAGCATCCTCTCAGCAACGTCCTGCTGGTGCTAACAATTAATCTAGATGTATACACCAGCATAATGGCAAAAGATTGCTCTAATTTATTTCCTACATTCTCACCTCCAGGGGCAACTGAACTTGTTCTGATGTTGGAGCCATGGTGATCTGAAAATGTGTTACTAATTTTGAAGCTCATGTAGCTCGAAGCCAACCCTAAAATGTAGGGCCATATTTAGCCACTGGCACAAGCAGGTACAACTGCACTATAAACAACTGTATTGCAAATTCTTACCCCAGGGCCGATTTAGCCCATAGTCTCCAAGGTACAGGGGAATTTATAGAATGTCTTCAAAGATGCCTACGGTGCCTGATTTCCTGTTGCTTTTTCTGAGCAGTAGCAAACATTTGCTCAACTGTTTAGATTTCACACCCAAGTTTTCATTTTTATTTACCATGTAAGGTCAAGTTAACAGTGTCCAATAGATCTTTTATCCTGCTTTTTATTGTTTTGATCTTTAGGACTTTTGAAGCTAGTTATAACGGGAGGAGGTATTTCTTTCTTAGTATAGCCTCAACAGCTAAAGGATTAGAGAGCATTTCACCTCTGGGATAGTAGTTTCAATGCAGCTTGTCTCAATGGGAACCAGAAGTTGCTACACTAACTGCTCCATGGCCTCTATAAAAGGAGCTAGTAGTCTCAGTATGTATTATTATTAATAGTGTTCCTAGAGGGCCCAACTAAGATTAAGGCCTTGTTGTGCAAGGGGCTATATGTACACAAAGTGAAAGACTATGCCAATCCTGAGAAATTATAATCACAATAAAACTACATGGACAATGGGTGGAAAGGGAAACAGAAGCACAGAGAATGTTTGTCTTATCCAAAACCTGATGCACCGGGAGAAGCACATATCCCTTTACCGAGAACTGGTTCAGTGCAGACTCAGACGGAACACCACTACATGGCTTGTATCTTCTACTACAACTTTGCCCAGCATCTGAGATTATCTTGAAGGTCTCCCATCTAAGCAATGTCCAAAAACCGAACCAAATTTAGTTTGAGACTGCTGATAACATCACAGCCTCTGGTGGTATATCTTCTAGTTTTTAGCCTTAAGCTCTCTTCTTAACTCATCTTTCCTTAGTATTGAAACGCACATGGTAGTCAAAGTAACCCACTGTTTGCAGCTCCTCTGATCAAGCTTCATATCTCCGAGCAATGCCAGTTCACGAGGGGTTGAGTCATAGGAGTTACAGCCACTTTGAATTTCCTAGCTTTTATGAGTTTCATTCTAGAGCGTCATGTTACTTTAATATAGATAAATTATAAACAAGCCAATGCACTGAAACCAAAAGACTTGATGAATGGGGTGGGAGGAGAGAAATTACATTCCCTGTGAACATTTAGAATGGTTCACACTCATTTTCTGCTCTGAAAACTGTTACCCATTCATATAACAATTTTTTAAAGATGCAAATGGAAGCATGCAGAGATCCTTAACTGTCTGCAAACTTCCCCATAGCATTTGGAAATGAAACTCATGTGTTGGAACAGTTCAAATACCCCATTGCCTTAAACTTCCCCATTTCCCAGCTTTAACAGCAGCTTTAACATAATAACAGAGCAATGGAAAGGTGAAAGATGGGCAGTCCTTCTGAGAACATCCTCTAGCAGATCCCTGCTGGTAAATGATAATTAATTTGGCAAAATACTCCATCTTAACAGTGGAGGAAAGTATTAATTTCCTTCCTACATTCTCAGTCTTTGGGGCAATCACTTTGGTTAGGAAAGAAGATGTGGAGAACTGAGAAGCTGCTGCTAATTGTTAGGGCCTATGCTCTTGGCCTCCACACCCAGCCATAATTTCTCTTATTCTGAAGTCTGCTTTAAATTTGATTCCCCTCCTGCACCAGATTTTTTTTTTATTATTATTTTCAAATTACCTTTAACTATCATCCACTCCCTTAATTTGTTAATAAAGAGATGAGCTCCAATTCAGAGGTGGAGTAAGTTACAAGCTGCTCTGCTAAGGTGCGTATGAATTGAAGGAGAGGAAGATCAGGGCCATAGCTGGAAATTCAACCAACAGGAGGATGTAAGAAGATTATTATATATTTCCATGACCGTGGAGCTGAGTGCTCCCAACTGAAACCCAGGTTCCATTGTGTGAGGTGCTTTGCAAATGTAAGAGACAATCCCTGCTCTGAAGAATATGTAATCTAATGCACAGGGCAGCCAAAGGATGGGAGGAAGAAAGAAGCATTGTCCGTATTTTATAGATCAGGAGCTGACATGTGGAAAGATTGTGATGCGCCAAATGTCGCACAGGAAGATTATGGCAAAGCTGGGAACTAAAGCCAGATCTCTTGCATCCCAATTCAGTGCCCTAACCCTGAAAAACATTGTATTCTAACTCTCTTTTTAATATCTTTTCTTGCTGCCACCCAACCTTTGACCTCCTGTTTATGTAAGTAAGCAGTGTCAGGGCTGGTCTACACCAGAAAGTTTTATCAACAAAAGTCACCTTTTGTTGACAGAACAGCAGCGGTGTGCCAACTAAAATGCTCCTCCCAGCGATGTAACTCCCTTGCTATGCTGACCACCTCAATGACAGATGTTACTTACGTCAACTTTAGAGGCTTCCAGGAAGTGTCCCCCAATGCCCCGCTGTGACCACTCTCATCATTGGTTTGAACTCTGCTGTCCATCCCCTTTTAAAGTCCCATGACATTTTGAAATTCCAGTTCCTCTTTGCTCAGCCTGGAGAGCTCACCCAGCAACTGCCCAGGTGACCATGCCAGCTCCGCATTGCAGACACACTTCTGCCAAGAGCCCTCAGGACATGGTGAATCTCCTGGGTCTGTGAGAAGAAGTGGCTGTGCAGACAGTTCTAATCCAGCCATAGAAATGTCAGTATCTATAAGCCGATCGCTCAGGGCTCGGGGGAGAAGGGCCACAAGAAGGATCCACAGCAGTGCTGCGTGAAAGCCAAGGAGCTGCAGCAGGTGTATCAGAAGGCAAGGGAGGCTAACTGTCACTTTGGTGTGGCACTGCAGACATGCTGCTTTTACAAAAAGCTGCATGCAATCCTTAGCAGAGACCCCATGACCACTGCCAAGAGCCACCTGGATACTTTGAGGCAGATGGATTCACAGGCCTCCAGAGTGAACAGTGAGGAGGAGATGTTGGACAAGGAAGAGGAAGAGGAGTATGGGGGACAGGCAACTGGGGGAATCCAGTGGTGCAGTGAGCCAGGATGTGTTTTTGACTCCAGAGTGGCCAAGCTATTCCCTACAGTCCAGCAGGGTGAGCCTGATGGGGAAGGAATTTTGGGTAATTATGCAGTTTGCTTTGATGCTGGAGGCACAGATCTGTTCATTTACTCATTGTTAATCATGCTCGAAGAGGTAGTGAAATAACCAGTAGAGGTAGAGTCACTATCTGTTTCTTATTGCCCTGTACAGTTAGGCAGAGGGGGCCCTGCAGAACAAATTGTTTATGTGCACTGCAATGTCCCATGAATCCTCCATAGAGATCTCAAGGAAAATCTCCTGGAGGTAGTCTGCAGTCCTCTGCCAAAGGTTTCCTCCTGCCCGGTTGGACACTTTCCCATGCCACTCAGCAATTACTTCAGCATGCACCTTTGCAGAATAGAAGCTAGAAACATACAGACCCAGTCTGCAGGCACACAGGTGCAGGAGCTGTTACCTTTCAGCCTTCGTTACCCTCAGGAGTGAAATTTCAGCTAAATTCGCCACTGCCTGTGGAAAACAGTGTCAGTATTCAGTTTAACTGCCCTATCCGCACATACTCATGTCCGTGAGCTACTCCCTCTTATTGTCCCAACTTACTCACTCCCCCCTTGGGATCTATTCACCATAGCTGGGACTGCTGCCATGCTCTCTGAATCCCAGGGAGAAGTGAGAACGTAGTGCTTCCGACTTGTGTGGATCAAGGGAAATTAGATGGAAACTTGGTATACTGCACTATCTTATGAATACACTCACAATTGTACCTTTTTGCATTGAATCTTTTGCAGCTGGAAATGTGGCCTTGAGGGTCTCTCCATCCACACCAGCAGAGTGGCTCAGCCCGACAAAGAGGAGAAGGAAGAGGACATGGGATGATATGTTTCAAGAGATCCTGCAAGCCTCTAATGCTTCAGATACCGAGCACGAGGTTTGAAGGATCACCTACTGGACAGAATGGACAAGGATGGAGTGAAGAGGAGCAAAGCACAGGAAAAGGAGAGAGACATGGAACAGGAGATACTAGTGCTTGTCAAGCAGCAAGCAGACATGCTGGAGGTGCCACAGAGCCATGCTCACCTCCTGCTACAGCCCTTAGAGAATTGCATTCTGGGACCTCCCTACACCACCCCTCCATTCCACATCTGGGACCTCTGACAGCATCTGGCCTCTGGGTCCACATGACATCTGGGGCCATTTTACTACCCCTACCACGCCACCCCAGGGGAGAGTACAGGCAACCATAGCCACACATACACTGACATGTGAAAGACATGCTTGATACGTGTGTTTGTGAAATGGAATAAATATGTGTTTTTGCATGTGTTTGGAAAAAAATTCTATTTATGAAAACTTCGTTCATCTATATTAGTTCACCACATATGCTGGCTGGGGCTGACATCATTCACAATAGGTACATTGGCAATGTTATATTACTACACACACAACACTCATTACAAGGTTCATGCTAGAGTGCAAAAAAAAAAAAACGCAATCCCAGGCAGAGCACATTACAGCAACACACATTACTGTGGCTCACCCTTAGACTGGTCCTTCAAAGCCTCCCTGAGCTGTATAGCTCCCTGTTGAGCTCCTCTTATAGACCTGGTATCTAGGTGCTCAAAGTCAGCAGACAGCCATTCCATCTTCTCCACCCTGGCAGAAATTTTTTGCCCTTTGTTTCACAGATATTACGAAGCACACAGCAGAGTTATAACCATGGGGATATTTTTTTTATTGAGGTTTAACCTCATTAGTAGTTAGTGCCTTTCAAAGGGCCAATGGCACATTCAACTGTCATTCTGCACCTGCTCGGCCTGTAGCTGAAGCTCTCCTTGCTGCTGTCGAGGTGACCAGTGTAGTTTCATGAGCCATGGGAGTAAGGGATAGGCTGGATCTGTAAGGATCACTGTTGGTATTTCAACAACCTCAGTTGTAATCCTCTAGTCTGGAAAGAAAGTCCCTGCTTGCAGCTTTCTGAACATGCCTGTGTTCTTAAAGATGTGTGCGTCACGCATCTTTCCTGACCATCCTGCGATGATGTTGATAAAACATTCCCGGTGATCCACCAGCACTTGAGATACCTTAGAAAAATAGCCCTGTCTGTTCATGTACTCTGTGGCAAGGTGGTCTGGTGCCAAAATAGAGATATGCATGCCTTCTACCGCATCCCCTCCCAATTTTGGGAACCCCATTGCTGCAAAACCATCCACTATGTACTGTACATTGCCCAGAGTCACAGTTCTTCATAGCAGGATGTGATTAATGGCCTGCACTCTTGCATCACAGCAACCCCCACAGTAGATTTCCCAAGTCCAAATTGATTCCCGACTGATCGGTAATCTGGTGTTGAAGGCTTCCCCACAGTAATCGCCACTCGCTTCTCTACTGTCAGTGCAGCTCTCATTTTGGCGTCACTGTGCCAGACGGCTGGGTAGAGCTCAGCTCACACTTCCAGAAATATGGCCTTGTGCATCCAGAAGTTCTGCACCACTGCTCATCATCCCCATACTTGCATGACAATGCAATCCCACCAATCAGTGCTTGTTTCTTAGGCCTAAAACTGACTCTCCACTATCTGCAGCTGCTCTGTGAATACCAACAATAACCTTGAATTGTTTTTGCTATGTCCCACAGCAAGCTGGCCTCCAAGAAATTGCCATGTCCCCTGGGGCTCCTCCGATGGGTCTGCAAATACTGCAGGATCAGGTGTGTTGTACTCACAATGCTCATCGCAGTAGTGCAGAGCTCTGCAGGATCCATGAGATCACAGAGATGGCAGTCACGTGTGTTAGTGGGGATTTTGAAAAGAGATGTGAAACATTATGGGACAAAGAAAACTGTATCATGGGACATTGAAACAATGTTCTTAGTCAACCCTGAATGACTTGTTTGCCCTCATGAAGCATTGAAAACCCTTCCCAAAACACCTTGAGCTGGATAGTGACACGTTGCACATGTGAATAGCTACCCATGGTGCACCACTCTTTGCATCAATGCAAGTGCTGCTAGTTTTTCGTAGAGTGGTGCACTCAGTACCTTTCCCAGATCTGAAGACGAGCTTGACGTAGCTTAAAAGCTTGTCTTTCTCACCTACAGAAGTCGATCTAAAAAGATATTACCTCACCCCCCTTCTTTCTCTGATCATGTAAGTTAGTCACTTATATAACCTAATCTTGTAATTTCTGAGTTATAACTTCTCAGAATTCTATCCCCAAGAGGTTTCTAGAACTAAGGCTGCAGAAGTGCTTCTTATTCTCATATGAATGGAGACTTCCATGCTACTTCTACATATTTTCAGGCCAGTAGTTGAACCAATCAAAGTCGAAGTGGGTGATGGTGTGGAGGGAAAGCACTTATATGAGTCTCTGGGGTTTGTATTAGAATTGGCTGCATGATAGAAAATAAAACGTCAGGAGGACATGGCTGAAGTCATGAGTTGGGTCTCAAAATCTATAACATTTTGGCACCAAACAAAATGCCAGACAGTGATGCTGGAGAAAAGAAGGACAGACCATGTGATCTGTGATCAGATATTATAAATAATGTAAATATTCCATGAACATGAATTGTATAAAGAGCATAATAAAAAGAGTGTGAAAGGTGGCAATAGTGACATGTGACTTAAGTTAGTCAAGACTAGGGAAGGTTGTGAGGAACTTCAGAGACCTAACAAAGCTAAGCAAAAAGGCAGCATAATGACAGAAAAAAAATCAGTGTTGATAAATACATGGAAATGCACATTGAAAGGAGTAATTTACACTATTCATACACGTGGCTGGGTTCTAAATTACCTTTAACCACTCAGGGAAAAGGATTTGGTTATCAATGTAGACAGATCAATAAAAACCTCTACTCCGTGTGTAGCAGTGGTTAAAAAAACCCATAACAAAATATTAGGATACTTAACGAATGGGCTAGAAAAATAAATACTGAAATATTACATTTATAGTGGTCAATCTTTCTCTGGAATACTGTGTTCAGTTCTGGTTATGCTATTAAAAAACCCCAGTGTCCCAGCAATAGACAGGATTCAGAGACATGCAATAAAAATTATTAGAGGCATGGAAAGAAATGGCTATTCTTTGGCTTATGTTTTCAAGTGTTCAGATTAGATTATCTAATTGTCCCTTCTGGCCTGAAAATCTATAAATGGAAAGACTTTTGTAAGAAGGGAGATTGGAAATATTGAGACTGCATAGTTTATAAAGGAGTCTAATCAGAGCTGACGTGATAGAAAAGGGTCTTTGAGCTGAAAGGCAACATATTTTAAACTAATAAAAAGAAATATATCCGTCTACAACATGCAGTTAAGTTATAGAACTCATTGCCACAAGAAAACACTGAGGCCAAGAGCTAAACAAGATACTAAAAAAGAATAGACATTTACATGGATAACATGCACTTGACTGGGTAATATTTTTAAAAATATATATAAAACCACCATTTATGTTGGGCATTAACTGACGGGAGCTAAGAAGACACTGACCCATCACCAGTTTGTTTATAATTTTCCACTACGGGGTTATTCCTACCTTCATGTGAGACATTGGATATGGGCTATAACAAGGGACAGAATACTGAACTAGATGGACCACCAGCATGATCTGGTAGAACAATTCTACATTCTGATTTTGCTTCCAGTGAAGTCAGTGTGTGTGGGGGGGAGGAGAGCCGGGCGGGGTGGGAGGGGGGGTAAATGGCATTTACTTCAATGACACAAAAATTGGGCCTTAATTTCTTAAATATTGCTAATTAACTTTTAACATTGAATACTCCTTCACTTTAGTTCTAAGAACCTGCCCCACAAGACAATGGAAGGATAATTTTAGCTGTACTCTGGAGGTAAAGCATAGATAATTTAGTAACATCATAGCATTATTTCAATTGCCTTTTTAGGCAGACTTGTCACAACCAGGCATTCATATTCGTGTTTTTCTAAGGTTATTTTCTACTAAAGCATTCTTTAATATTATAGTAGTCACATTGGTTATAGGGTTCAAGGCAGATAACAAGCTTCTCAGTATTCATTAAGAGCTGCTGTTATAAATCTCCTTACTAAAATAAAGAGATTCATTTATCTGATTCAAGAAATTTATGAACATAGGATATGCCATTCCAGATAATACTGATGACCCATCAGGTTCAGCATATTGCCTCTGGCAGCACACAAAGCCTTTAGAAGTTAGTATAAAGAACCATCATGAGCCACATTTTCCTCTCAGTTACCTCATTAGAGTTGCAATGGTGTAACTGAGAAGAGAATCTGACCTATCTTCTTGTTCAGTGCTGGAGAAAATTCCTTCTTGGAATCCACAAGTCATTAGATAGCATCCTGAAGCTTAATTTTTTATGATCTCTATTCTCATCTTAACTTACAAGTGTTGCTAATAGTAATAACATCACCCACACTTTAAAAATCCAACAACAGTATTTGACTTGATGGCATCCTGTAGCAGTAAATTCTACGAGGGTTGACTATGCTGTCTAACGAAGCATTTCCCTATTTGTTCTACATCTCCCAATCACTAATTTCATCCAGTGGCACCTTATTCTTGTGTTATAATTGGGGACCAGAGTCAGAAAAAAAGGGTAGGAAGAAAAATCAGTGTTTTACATCATTCTAAATGCCTCAATTAAGTCTCTAATTATTCTCCAAAGCAATCCTAAATTATGCAATCTCTGATTATATGAAAAGCTTGACACAAATCTAGCAAGCTTTGCTGTCTTTCTTTGAACTTTCCCACTCTTCACTGTTAAGCAAATCTTGCTTATTTTAAGCACACAAATTGAATCCTTTAAGTCAATGGAGTACTCATATGAATAGGGCAAAATGGATTGGACCTTATACGTTACTTATATCATTCCAGTTAGATACAGTGTTCCTAGTGAAAATAGATTATTGCTCACTATAATGTCATGATAATATTTTCTGTACTATTTTCTATTTTTTTACACATATATATGACCACTATGTATGTGTTTTTGAAAGAAATAAACCATGGTATCACCTTTCAGTCCTTAATAACAATGTCTGATCTATGTCCATAGACTGGGCAACATACTCAGCTGGAATTCACCACCTGAAGATATAGGGCCACATATACAAAGGTACTTTGACACCAAAAGATGCAGCTATATGTCTAGTGGGATTTGCAAAAGCATCTAAGCGAGTTGACTTTTAACAGGAGTTAAGCACCTAACTCACTTAGGCATTGTGAAAAATCTCACTAAGCACCCATCTGTGTCTTTAGGTGCCTAAATACCTTTGTAAATCTGGCCATCAGTGCATAAGTCCATTTTTAAAAGTGAACTTAAGAGTTTTTGCAAACTTTGTCCATGCCTTGTTCGACACAAATTATTGGGCTCAATGGAGGAATCACTGGGTGAAATTCTCTGATCTGTGTTATGCAGGAAGTCAGAACAGATCACCCAAAAGGTTTCTTAGAATCATAGAATCATAAAATAACTGGGTTGGAAAGGTCATTTAGTCCATGTAGCCCGGTGTTCACTCTGCGCCGGTCGCTGCGGCCCTTCCTTGGGCCCAGCCTCAGCGAAAGGCCACTGCACCTTCTGGAAAAGCGGGGGAATTAGCTAAACCAATAGTCTATTGCCCCGGCCCGGGGCGGGGCGGGCAAGCGAGCAGTCTATTGCCCCGGCCCGGGGCGGGCAACAGGGGCTCACTCCGACAACTTGGGGTGAAGGCAGATTCCCCAGGTTTCCAGGAAAGGGGAAGGGGGACGCAGGCCCACCTGACTCCACTGCGTCCGAGCCCAGGGCCCTAACAGTGGCATAGGCGTTGCCACTGTGCCGGCGGGGTTCCACCGCAACACGCCGACTGGGGTGGGCCCCTGGCCGCAGCCACAACGATGGCTGTCCCTGGGCCACTTCCTCCCCACAGTCCCAGGTACCTCCTTCCTCGGGGTCTTCAGGGTCAGCTGGGTACACCGCCCGCAGCAGACTTAGGAGGCCCTCTTCATTGACGGGCGGCAGGGCGGGGAGCTCCTTGGCGAGGGGCAGCTCCTCCAGGTCACAGGATCCCCGGGGTGCTTCAGCTTCGGGCAGCTCATCCAAGTCAAGCCCCACCTCCGGGGGTTCTGCGGCTGGCAGCTCATCCAGGTCAAGGCCGGCTTCGGGGGGTGTCTCCCACCCCAGAGTGTCCAGGGGCTCAGCCCACTCCCTTGGATCTGGGGGCCCTACTCAGTCCTGGGGCCCTGGGGCCGCTCCCGGCACTCCAGGAAGGCCTTGGGCTGGGCCTCGGCCCGGCTGGGGTCAGGCTGGCGCTGCAGCTAGCGGGGAGGCATATCTGCACCCACTGGCAGCCAGTCCTTCACTGAGCGGCAGGCCCTGCCTTTTATCCTCTCCTCCCCGGCAGAAGCCCCACCCCTCTCGGAGGGGATTGACCAGCCAGTTGGACCTATCTCAGTCTGACCCCTGGGTTGCCGGGCAGAGTAGGCTACTACCCCTTTGCTGGCCTGTGTTCAGGGCTGCGGCCCTTCCTTGGGCCCAGTCTCAGCGGAAGGCCACTGCACCTTCCTACAGTCCAACTCCCTGCTCAAAGCAGGGCCAACCCCAACTAAATCAGTCATATATTTTAAGTCCCGACTCTTCTTCCTTGGGTCCCTTTTGTGAATTATAAACATGATAAGGAACACTTTCTATCGTATTTCAACCATCCATAAATCTTTATTTGTATACCAGGGGCAAATCTGTACAGTGAATTTATATCTTTCTTCTGTAAGATGGCCCATTGGGATTTGAGCCCTCCAGTTTGAGGAACTGAAGAACATATGAGTTCATTAGCTGTATGCTTCAGAGATCAGCCAAGCATAGTTTCTTAAACAGGTTAGGGGGGTAACTGAGTTTCACTGGCATAAAACTGATGTGTCAGAGTGAAGCATCAAGCCCAATGTGCTCATGTCAATTGTATCTACTAGGGCATGTTTGACCACAAGCTCATGTCAGTTACATCATGGACATGAAGTTATGCTGGATTTACACTAGGGTAAGTGAGATCAGGATCAGGCCTTTGGTGACAAAACATCCATTTATTCTGTGCATTGCTAATCTCAGAACTGGATATGAAACAGCTTTTCCATCACATATGAGTATGAGATTTCATACTTCCCCCCCCTGTGCTGAATACATAAGAAAAGTTGAATTATCTATTTTTTCAGGCACCTATAATACAAAAAAATTTGCAGAGCAGATCAGTCAAAATATTTAGTTTCAATAATATCTAAAAAAAATGTTTTTAAAAAAGTTAACTTTTTTTTTAGTATATATTCACTAAAACTTTAAAACTGATGTTAACATAGAACTTTTCATTTCAAAAATGCCAAAATGGGATGGCTATTTTAAAATGACTGTTTCAAAACTTTTTTTTCTTCTAAAAAAATGTTCAAATTGGAAAAGTCATCACAACCAACCCTTTCCTGCAAACATTTTCAGTTTTGACAAATCAGCATTTTCTGACCAAAACAAAGAAGTTTTGTAAGGAAATTCCTATGCAGCTTTAGGTAATATATTTCTTCCACAATTTATAAATATCATAGAACATATCAGATGACATCCTATTTCGCAAATGGGGAATTTGGGCACAGAAAGGTTTAGATCAAAAGTATCCACTAATTTTGGGTGCTCAATTTAGGATACCATTTTTCATAGTACTTTGCATTATATAGCATTTTAGCTGTTCAAAGTACTGCACCCAGGATGTTCATTTGCACCCCTGAGTGCTCAGCACTTCTTTAATTGGACCCCAGGGTCTTATGTCAGGCACCAAGAAATTGAACAGCACGCAATTAGCAAGTTATGCTGGAGCAATTTATGCAGATTCTCCCAGATAAGAGATGGGAATGGATGTTGCGAACTGACCTGAAACCTTGGGTGATGCAATAAAGGTATCAGAAAATCATATGGCAGCTGCAGGCCCACCTGCTAGAACATCCCTTTCTGAAGATACTTATTCCAAGGGAATCACTGACTACAGATCTATGGAAATAGTGAAGGGGGGGGGGTGTCTGGGAAACCGAATACCAAACCCAGTCCCCTGGATGATCTGCAACTATGGCAAGACCCTGGAAGCTTGGTATTGCACAGAGAAACCAATATCTTAGTTGAGACTCTGTTAACCTGAAAAGCCATAAGGCTAATTGGCGATGTGACCAGAGGGTTGAGTCAACCCTCACCATAAGGCAGACTGTCAGGGGGTGGGACAAGGGCCAGTGAGACAATGGAGGTGAGGCGAATAGAGACCTAGTGCCCTAACCACTAGATGATGCTGTCACTGAGCACCTCTCATTATAATGTACACATCTATATTATAGCTATTTCTAAAAATGTGTACATACGCATATATGTAAGGAAATTCAGTACAACTGTATTTAGATGCCAGTGCACGCTCAAATATATTTATATATATATATACAAACACACAAAATATTGGTCCTAATTATCTATGGACTTGAACATTTATGTAACATCCTCACTTGGGAACATGGTTATAGGATTCTGATTTGACTGTATTTTATACCCACTGTGCAGAGATAGGTGTGTAGCACATCCACCCTGTCCACAGGCAGAGGCCAGGACAGTGCTATTATCACCATTACACAGCTGGGGAATTGAGGCATGGAGAGGCTAGATGTCTGTGGCAGAGCAGGGACATGAAGTCAGCTCTTCTAAATGCTAGGCTAGTGTCCTAACTACCGAGTCACCGTATTCTCAAAAATCTTGCCTCCCCCGCCTTTCCTGAGAATGTATCTCATGCCAGTCTCTCTCTCTAGCTGTCAGGCTTTGATCCTGCCACCCATCACTCTATTGTCTGAATGCCTTCCATGTAAAATCAATAGCAACAGTACAGTCCCCAGTGGATTCATAATGTCTCTGGCACTTCTCCCTTTTCTGGATAATACCTCTGCTTGGGGAAGACGTTTTAGGCGTTTTTTTAATATTTTAATAATTTACTTTCCTTGTTGTTTTTATTGGATGATTGGTTTCAGGATTTTGGCATTAGCTGGGATACATGGGGTACCAGGGTATACGAAGTAGATCATTAAAATATCTGCACTGTGTGTTTTCTAGCTTTCACACACACACACACACACACACACACACACACTTAACAGCCCTGCAGCCCTGTGACAGCTGGTTATCTACAATCTTTTTTACAAGATCCTTGCTCTCTGCAATGCACTGATGCCTCTGTGCTATGTCAGATAAACATGGTAAACACTGATAACAACAAGGGAGTGGTATCAGAAGGCCTCCTAGGCAGCACAGAAGCAGCTCTGTAAATCTCCCCCACCTTTGTTTGTTTATATGTTCAGATGATCTGGATGGGAAAGTTACATGAAACAAGAATTTATTACTGCAAGAGGGGCTGGCTCAAATGCTTCAATCTCTCTTTATTATAATGACCATTTACATTACTTCTGTGTAGTTTGACACAGCTTTGATTATCACACACAAGGAGGCAGCACAAATTTAAGCTGAATCTTTCATCTCAATAAGCATGAACCCAGATCTCCAACTGGATGCTTGTTGTTGACTCTCTCCAGATTTTCTGCCTAACACTGCCACCAAGTGTGAAGTCCTAGGCTCCATTGTTAGTAGAAGAGAAGGAAGGGCTTCATCTTCAGAGGCTCTGAGCACCTTCAAATCCTACCAATCTCAACAATAAGTTGAAAATGTCTAGAAAATTTCATGATCAGCCACGAATGTATTGTGTCCCCCCCACCAGCATTTACAAGATGGCTGTGGAAGGCTGGAAAAAGGTTGCCTACTAGTGAGCAAAATTTATGGACTAAGACTACATAGTACTCTTTCTATAATAATTACTTTTATTAGCCAACCAAACAACAATGCACAAGCTGCAATCTAGTTAAGGAGCAAGATGGCTATGCCAAACTCATAGTATTTGCATTACTCACACCATGCTGTGAGGAAAAAGCTGATGTGTTAGTCATCATCATCATCATTGTCACAATCAAGGGTCATCATTTTGGCATCTCCTCCCACGTAAGTCTCTCATATTTCACCCTGGACACCAACGGTCTGCTAATCTTCCGTACACATAATTATCCAAATTGTGCAAACTCAGCAGTTGTTTTCAAAACATCAGCATATCACAAACATAGACACAAACTCAGCCAGTTAATAATTAACTTATTTATGCCAACTTATCTTTATACTATTGCTAATTTATCCTAAATCCTGAGGCCTAATTTGGCTAAGAAATATTTTACAGGTTTGAGGCCTGTAGGCCCCAGGTTACAATATTAATTAATACCTACATTTCTATATCCTAAATATATCTGATATCTTTTATCCTTCACTACATCTGAATAATTTGTATCAAGAGCTTTAAAAGAGCTGGCTGAGGGGCTCATTGGACCATTAATGTTGATTTTTAATAAGTCTTGAAACACCGGGGAAGTTCCACAGGACTGGAAGAAAGCTAATGTGCCAATTCTTAAAAAGGGTAAATACGATGATCAAAGTAATTATAGGCCTGTCAGTCCGACAATGACCCCAGGCAAGATAATGGAGCTACTGGTATTGGATTCAATTAATAAAGAAATTAAAAGAGGGTAACAATTAATGGGACTATAAGAGATAGCTCCTGTCAAACTAACTTGATCTCTTTTTTAAATGAAATTACAAGTTTGGTTGATAATGTGTTGACATAATACACTTAGACTTCTGTAAAGACATTTGATTTGGTACCACACAATCTGATTAATCTGATTTAATCTGATTAAAAAACTAGAAAAATATAAAATTAATGAGGCAAATGTTAAATTGATTAAAAGCTGGGCAATTAATAGGTCTCAAAATGTAATTGTAAATGGGAACTCATTATCAAGTAAAGTGTTTTTAGTGGGATCCCACAAGGATAGGTTCTTGGCTCTATGCTATTTAACATTTCTTATCAGTGACTTGGAAGAAAACATAATTATTATTGAAAAAATTTGGGAGGACACAAACTAGCGGGAGTGATAAATAAAGAAGAGAATGGGTCACTGATACAGAGAGATTTTGATTGTTTTGTTAGCTGGACACAAACAAATGATATGTGTTTTAATATGACTAAATGTAACTGTTTAGGTCTAGGAACAAGGAATGCCTTATGTACACGATGGGAGACTGTATGCTGGGAGGCCATGATTCTGAAAAAGAGTTAGCGTCATGGTGAACATGAGCTCCCAACGTGGCCAAAAGATCGAATGCAATCCAGAATGCATAAGCAGGGGAATCTTCAGTAGGAGTAGAAAGGTTATTTTAGCTTTTTATTTGGCACAGGAGCAACCACTGTACAAATACTGTGTCCAGTTCTGGTGTCCACAAGTCAAGAACAATGTTGATAAAATGGAGAGAGTTCAGAGAACAGCCACGAGAATAATTCAAGTATTCGAAAACATGCCTTACAGTGATAGACTCAAGGAGTTAAATTGATTTTTGTTTAAGAAAGAGAAGGTTAAGGAGTTAAAGTTAAGGTTAAGGAGGACTGTAATATTACAGTCTCTAAGTACCTTCATGAGACACAAATATTTGATAATGGGCTCTTCAGTCTAGTAGAGAAATATATTACATGATCCGATGAGTGGAAGTTGAAGCTAGACAAATCCAACTGAAAATAAAGTGTACATTTTTAATGGTGAGGGTAAATAACCACTGGAACAATTTACAAGGGATGGGGTGCACTCGCCACCACTGGCCATTTTGAAATCAAGATTGGACGCTTTCTGAAAGGTCTGCTTTAGGAATTATTTTGGGAAGGGTCTCTGGCCAGTGCTATACAGGAGGTCAGACTAGATGGACACAATCATCCCTTCTGACCTTGGAATTTCCTTGCTCCAGCAAACAGCTAAAGTGAAATAAGAGTCAGGAGACCTGGGTTCTGTTCCTAGTGTGGCTGATCTGCCCTGGAAATTTGGGGTGCGTCACTTCACCTCTGTTTCTCACACTCTGCTTGTCTTGTTTATTTAGATTGTGAATTATTGATTGTGAGATCAAAGGAAAGACGTCTTTCAAAATGTGTTTGTACAACATCTAGCCCTGATCTCAGCTGGGGGCATTAGCCACTACAGGAATATCAATAAAAATAATAAGGAGAAAGTCCAAAATACCACGAGAATTACTGTCGGTTAAGCAGTGCTACATGGCACCTCACAGTTCACATAAAAAGACAGTCTCTTCCCGGAAGAGCTTACAGTCTCATTCAGATAAATACAACACATGCAGAACAAGAGTCAAGGCTCAGGGAGTTGCAGAGGCAATGCCAGAGAAGAGATCAATGAAGGAAAGCTTTGCAGAAGAAGTGGCTTTCAAGGATGGGTTTGAAGAAGGAGCTGGGAGTGCTTTGTCTTGTTTCCATGCTAAGGAATTGGCACTCACACACTTACAAACTGCAGAGAAGAGCCAGTCTTTATTCACTGAGATTCTGTGAGTACACAGATTATCCAAGCGACCCTGGAAACAACAAGAGTCATTTCCTGCGTTTCTCTGTAAAGTCATCCATATGGGATCATTGCTGCACGGTTGACACACCCTAAGTCTTAAAAAATCAAGGCAGCCCTTCCCATTTATGCCTGCAAAATTATAATATGGGCTTCAAAAGCAGGAGATTTAAAAAAATAAACAAATAAATAAATACAATTATTTTTTTATATGTGCCAAAGTTTCTTCTGCAACCATGTGAGCTAGAACTTTCCTTAAAAAAAAGGCTGCAATTCTCAAAGCTAGAGGGTGATTATGTGACTCCAGGAACTGGGGTTTAAGAAAAATACTGAATATTGCAAAACTCTTGATAAAAAGGTGAGAGCTGGCAACTTTGATTATGGCTTTCAGAGAGGCTAGGTGCTGCCTTGAGAGAGGAGCATGGAGAGAAGAAATGCAGGGAGAAAAGACTGGAAAAGGTACCCCTGTGACAGATGACAGTAAACAGGCAACGCAGCCCAGGGAAGCAGCTGAGGGATAGTTAGAAACAGACTTTAGCTGTTTATCACAACGGCCCAGGGCTAGAACCCAGAAGAAAGAGAGGGCCTCAGTTCCCCTACCTTTCCCCCTGTGGGAGAGGAACGTAAACTTTGGGAGTACAGGGGCAAGGACTATTGTCTCTAGCTGAAGATTGAAGGCCCAGCATGGAGTAATTGGACTTGAGATTCTTGTTTAGACTTTCCTATTGCCCCAGAAGAGGTCAGGCTTGAAGTTACTTGGCTGGGCTGTGCTGCAACAAGGAACTGACCACCGAGTAGCCTAAGTTGTGTTTGAGAAGGAGTGAAAGAGACAGAGAGGCTTCTAGTCTGTGCCTAGCAACAAGTGAGCACACCAGCTGGTGACTGAACCTTTTAACAATGACAGTCCAGGAAAGGCTTTATGGCCAAACTGTCTTGTGCACCTTGCTCTGAGCACCACCAGGATCGGGCTTAATCTGATCTCTTCCAATGAGATGTTCCACAGCCAATGTCCTGCCATCAGAAGGGTCTCCTCCTAGCATCTTGCGTGATGTGGCAGCAGAGAGAAATCATTTCAGTTTTCCAATCCATGTTACATTATTCCTTGAGCATCCAAAAGTTTGGACATTCTGCAATACAGCCATGTGATGATTTGTCATTAATGCAAAGCTACGCAGCAGATCACAGGAAGTGAGTATTCCCCTCTATTCGGCATTGGTGAGGCTGCATTTGGAGTATTGTGTCCACTTTTGGGCCCCCCCTGCAAAAAGGATGTGGACAAGTTGGACAGAGTCCAGCGGAGGACAACAAAAATGATTAGGGGGTTGGAGCACATGATTTATGAGGAGAGGCTGAGGAAACTAGGTTTGTTTAGTCTGCAGAAGAGAAGAACCAGGTGGGATTTGATAGCAGCCTTTAACTACCTGAAAGACTGTTCCAGGGAGGATGGAGCTAGGCTGTTCTCAGTGATGGCAGATGACAGAGCAAGAAGCAACGGTCTCAAGTTGCAGTGGGGGAGGTCTAGGTTGGACATTAGGAAAAAGTTTTTCACTAGGAGGGTGGTGAAGCACTGGAATGGGTTACCTAGGGAGGTGGTGGCATCACCATCCTTAGAGGTTTTTAAGCTGTGGCTTGACAAAACCCTCGCTGGGATTATTTAGCTGAGGTTAGTCCTGCTTTGAGCAGGGGGTTGAACTAGATGACCTCCTGAGGTCCCTTCCAACTCTAATATTCTATGATTCTATGATTCTACACAAGAAGCATGGTCCTAGTGCAAAGACATGAATAAGGCAGCATTGTTGCACGGTATCAGGCATAGTTTGGCGTGATACTTTTGATCAATTAGATGTCTCCCAAACCTAATGTCACCTCTAGCTTTCCATCGTTCCATGGCTTTGATAGTTTAGTTTGGAAAGGCCACTGGCCATCAGCTTGGCTGATTGTTATTCATTATCCAATGTTGAAAAATGAAATCTTCATTAGAGAAGTGCTATTTTCTTTAAACAGAAAAGCGTGCATTATTACTTACAGTAGTGTCTAGAGTCCTAACCAAGCTAAGGACTCAATTGTTCTAAGTGCTGTGCTAATGGAGTAAGGGACCCAAAGAATTTACATTCTTAATAGACAAGACAGCAAACGGGTGGGAGAAAGGAAGTGAAATTATTCTCATTTTACAAACAGGGAACTGAAACACAAAGAGATTCAGGGTGTGTGTACACTTGGAGCTGGTGGTGTAATTACCAGCTCGAGAAGACATACTCACGCTAGCTTGCTGAGACCTATCTCATTAAAATATATATGTACCTGAAAACAGAATGTAACTGCAGCAGCATGGGTGGCTAGTCACCCCACGTCCGAGTCCATGGGCACACACTCAGGATGGCCAGATCCTCTTGCAACCACAGCTACATTCTATTTTTAATGAACTAAGATCCATGACAGCTAGTGTGAGTAGGTCTCTTGCAGCTGGGGATGTAATTCCCACCTCAAGGTGTAGACATAGCCTAAGTGACTTGCACAGAGAATTGAACCTAGTTCATCTGGGTCTCACCCACAATATCATCCACCCTCTCTGAATAATCCATTCTTCTTGTGTGCATCCCTTGAACTGCTGAGAAATTTACAATCCCATTGGGTTCCATGAAAGTTGAAGATGCTTGCTTATCCAGAAGATCCAATGTAACATGCAAGATTAGGATCCTATTGGGTGATGCATGCAGTAGCTCAATTCTCATACCCATCTGAATGAGATTTGATTCAAATATTCAGTGATGGTACACTGAACAACTGTCACTGTATTGCACCAATATACAAGAGACACAATGATTGCATCTCCATCAATCATCCTGTGTAAGATAATGCAATGGCTTAGTCTCTATCACAAAATAAATGCCTCTCACTTGTAAGAGAAATGTCTCAGAGATGCGCAACATTCATTTCTGGTAATACAAGAGGCGACGATCATCATATGACGTGAAAAGAGTTTGGTGAGTTGTGCCCTTTTAGAAGAGGGCAGATTTCCTTATCACACACACACAAACACAAAACCCCAGGAGTTCAACTGGAACTGATTGGATCCCTTGTCTCAACAGAAGTTCCAGGAAAGAACTGGTAACAGGATTATCCACTCTTTGCTCCGAGTGGCCCTTCTCGGTGAGGGTGAAGGTTCAGTAATGGGACATTGTGGAGAAAACTCATATTATATGTGATCTGTGGAGAAATAAAGGGCTATCAGTTTAGCATCTTTCACTGGCATAAAGCTCATAACGGTGAAATGCAGCATGAGCTATTTTAAAAACCCTTTTAACAAAGGCCCTTTCCACTGACACTTCACTCATTATTTAGAATGTACTAGAAAGGGGCCAGTGACAAATTTCACATGAAGTCTGTCTATGGCCATCTGTTGTCTCTTGTCTTATACTTAGATTGTAAGCTCTGGGATGTAGGGATGAATTTTTTGTTCTGAGTTTGTCGAGTGCCTAGCATAGTGGGGTCCTGGTCTACGACTAGGGCTCCTAGGGGCAATGGAATTATTAATAATAATGCAAACACTAAATCTTGGGCCTTGTAGCTAAAGTTCCAACAAATGGCTTTGTGGGGGGACCAAGATTTGCTTGCTTTCATTTTTATAGACAAGAAAAGATCCAGACAACCACATCTGCAGCATCCAAGGTCCTGGAATTAAATGATATGCCAAAGTATTCCTGGTTTAACCAGTGAGGGCAGTGAAGTTACATCAAAGGTACATTGACCCTGATATGTCTAATTATAAATGTTTTATACACGAACAAATGGATGCTATGGCATGATGGAGAAAGGTCATAGCCATTCATAAGCTTATGTACCATCCATATGGGCTTGTTTTTTTTTCTTTCTGGGATGGAAAAAATACTTAAATAACAGCAACCTTTTCCACACATTCAGCCTGAATTTGAATTTCTCTCTTTTTCTTTTTCTTCCCCTGGGACTCTCCTTCTGGCTATATGCAAACACACGCATCCTATTGGCTGAGTCCTAAAAATCACCCAGGATATATAAAAGCTGATCTCAGAAAATGTTTTCTTTTTAGAAGGCAGATCTACTAGTCTAAGAATTGTTTGTCCTTATTTCTTAATAGTTTCTACTCTCCCTAAGAGAGCAGACTGCTGTGACATTCTTAATTTTCTGAAACCTAGAATCCAAGAAGAGCGAGATACACTCAGCATTAGGATGCCAAGGGAATGGTTTCCCTGGCAACTGCAAGAACATAAAAAGTGTTCAGACTAGACCCAGTTTCCCCTCTTTTCTAAGCCTCCACTGATAGCTGAATCAAATCTAGTTCAGATTATATATGTAGTTTAAGGTGAACTATAGGGCATTATGTGGATGTATTTTATTGCATTCTGCCATCTGGTGGAACAATACTGTAATGACTTTTGTCTCTGCTGGAATACAGAAGGCACAGTCAGTCATGGAATTCAATCCCTACATAGAATGGATGAATAATCAAAGTAATAAAATAAGGCTAAACAGTGGTTAAAATAATGGAGCTCAATATTTTTAAAATGTATTTTCTAAAATCAGTTTTTAAATGATTGTGTGGAGCTTTTCGGATGTGTGCTTTGGAAGCTGGTAAATATATTGTTTGATATGGCTCTGATTCAGTAAATTACTTAAATGTATGCCTATCTTTAAGAATTTCGTTATTCCCATTCACTTAAAATTCAGATCTAGGTTGATTTCAATAGGCCTGCTTAAATTAGGCATATGCTTCAGTACCTTACTGAAACAAGACTTATATGAAGTAACTTTTTGGCCATTCGTATGCTGGTGCATTTCTTTTTTCACTCCCATTGAAGGCTTGAAGTCAATGCAAAGCTCCCATTGAGTTCAATGTACCAAGATCATCCCCTAAGAAGGAGTAAAATGGTATTTTACAGCTGACTGAAATGCTACAGTACCCTTACTGTACGAGATCATATTTTGGACCTTATCTTCAGATACAGCATTTGATTTAAGTGGGTCAATCCTTATTGTATATGAAATGTCTTTGCAATAAACTGGTATTTGGCACCAGCTTAACTTTTGGTCTACACTGCACTGCTTCAAGTGAGAACATGTGTGTCTGATTTGTCTGCAGATTGTAGTTCTTATTAATATTTGCTCACATAGATGAAGACCTAAATCCTGGATCTGAACTATGGGAGGGTTCAGAATTTGAATCTGATGATGACTTGCACAGTTGCCCATCTATATTATTGGTCACCACAGCCCTGGACTGATCTGGGGTTTGAACTCTGAGTGTTTTGGTTTTGGTTACTGTATGATTAATTTCTCATGGAGCAACATCCAAACTTGTATATGGCCCTGCCCTGAAGAACTTACAGCTTAATTGACACAAAGTAATATGATATGCAGGAAAAACAATGCAGACATGGTTCAATTGGCCAGTCTTTGAAGCAGAGACCATGGAATGAATGGACATGAAGACTGGTACTCCGTTGCTTCAAGATTAGGTTTAGGAGTGTCAGCTGGGGGTAGCTTGCTCTGCTGCTGCCCACATAGGACAGCACTTACTGAAGGCAATACAAAGGCTCCCATTAATTTAAATTGGCACTGGATGGAGCCCATAGAGTGAAATCATTCCTGTGCCATAAGCAGGTGTCCGTACACTGCCCGTACAAATCTTGCAATTCTGCAGGCCTTCCTCAGGCGAAAAATCCATCTGCAGGCAATGTGTGTAATGAAGGACAGTTTTGGCCAATAGTTTGAAAAATGCTTTGGGTCACTTTTGAGGGGAAGATGCAATAATAATAATAATGAGTTACATTTACCAGGACTGACCCAAAGCCCACGGACATCTTTTGGCATCATTGCATTGACTACAATAGGCTTTGGATCAGGCCCAGAGTGAATTCAACATTTGACAAAATGGCTGGCTATTTATTTTTCCAAAAAGCTAAATTTTGAAAAATTGGTGGGAGGGAGGTTGTTTGGTTTCCTATTCTTTTTTATTTTACCACAAGTTTCATAGCATATTTCTTTTTTCGACCAGCTCTGTCATACATATTTACACATGAACTAACACAAATTGTAGCTATACACCTTCACCCAGTATAATGCAAGCTGGCATGCATGCTTCTTTCTTTAAAAATCCCAGAAGCTTTCCCTCATCCCTGCACTCTGTCTCCAATTTTGTACATTTTCCCAGTATGAGTATTCCATAAGTGCATTAATTTGCCTTTATCCTAATTGAATCTCATCAAATTGATATTTCTCAATTTCTCTAACTTCTCATCATTCTGTAATTTCTCTCTCTCTTCTTCACTGTATTAGCATCCCTTGGGCTTTGTAATAATACTGGAGGTGGAGTGACTTATCAATCAAGCAGTGCAGAAATCACCCTGAAATGTGTGACCTGGAATATTTTATTGCTGTGATAAAAAAAAAATTACACAAATCAGAAACCGTGAGAGCAAGGGAAGTGGAGCTAATAATCTGACATCTGCACACTCATGAACTGATCTGTTGTCCCTACTGCAACATACACATACACATGACCACTCAGTGTTAGCAACATCATGACTGAGGTCAGGTGTAGCCATTCTGAAGTGTGTGAATAACAGGGCTGATGAAGAACAAAAGTAATGCTTAGTTGTCTCCTCCTCTGCAAAGCCACACCTAACAGGAAATGTTTCCCATCCATATCTGCTATCATACACAAGGTAAGAAGGAGGGTTCAGGAACTAATGTTGGAAGGAACAGCAGCATCTCTTGTAGAGCACCTATGCAGTTGGCATGAGCCAAAATAAAAAGAAGCCAAATAAAACAATTTGCAGTGCACAAGATGGTTTTATTGGTCCTAAAAAACCTCAGGAACTGTGCTACGTATCTTAAGTGCTATTTAACAGCACCATATATGTTAACCATTTACATATATACAGATAGAGAGCACTCTTGGAATAGTCATCGGTGATCCTTCGGGATTTGAGGATGATTGTCTTCTGATAAAATAATTGCCAGTTTGACTAGTGGATCCACAGATGACTGTTGATACATATCTGGGACCTATAGACCTCGTCACAGCTGGGGCAGAAATTTCCCAAGGAAAGGGATGATCTGGATTATTAAATTGGGATATGAAATGTTCTTACTTCCTTTCCTGTTTCTACATTTTCTGTTGTCTCCATTGGATCTGAAAATACTGGCATCCTTGCCACAAAGTCTGTTTCCATTTTGATCGATAGAGGGCTTGGGTTTCCCATAAGTTTATGCCAATATTGCACTTCTTCATGTTGGCTTTGAGGGTATTTTTGAAGTGCTTTTTTGGCATATCCCTTGACCGTTGGCTCAGATGTAAGAACATGACCTGCTTCAGGAGTCGACTTTCTGGCATTTGAAGAACATGACCAGCTCAATGGAGTTGGTGGTGGATTACCATAGCTTTAATGTTGGAGGTTTTGGCTTGGGGCAGAATGCTGATATTGATGCGTCAGTCATTCCACTTGATTTGGAAGATCTTTCAGAGGCACTGTTGATGGTACCTTGAGGTATCTACTGTACGTGACCCAGGCTTTGGCAGCATATAAGAGAGCAGGAATAACAATGTGAGCTTTCTGTGACAGATAGCTGTCAAAGTAAAGGAAGTGCTCAGTGTTCTCCAGGGTCTTTTTATTGCTCTGAATTATGGGACAAGGATCCTGATGATTTGAGCCTGTTGGTTAAGTACTTTCATTTTCTTGGTGTTAAGTGTGAGGCTGAGCTGGTTGTAGTGCTCGGAGAAAGTGTTGATCATTTCTGGAGATCTTCTTCTGAGTGGGCACACAGAGCACAGTTATCTGCATATTGGAGTTTAATGACTGATTTAGTGATAGTCTTTTTCTAGGATCAAAGGCTATTGAGGTTGAAAAGCTTGCTGTCCATTCTGTATTGGATGTCAAGTTCAGAGGGGAGCTTATCAGCAATGACAAGAAATTTTGGCGGGCATCCAAATTTAAGGAGAATTGTCTACAGAGTCTTACGACTGATGGTGTTGAATGCTTATATGAGGCCAAATGAAGGCCACATACAGAGATTTGATGTTGCTCATGGCACTTTTACTGAAATTGGTGAGCAGTGAAGATCCTATTGATGGTACCTTGAGATGGTCTGAATCCACATTTCAATTCTGGGAGGATTTCTTCGGCCAAGGGGAACCGCTAGTTAAGGAGAATTCTGGCAAGATTCTTTCTGGAGATGGACAACAGGGCAATTCCTCAATAGTTTTCACAATCCAATTTGTCTCCTTTCTTGAAGATGTTCAGGATCTTGGTATCTCTAAGATCAGCTGTATTCCTTCTGAATTCCAAGGTATGAAGCTGGTTAGCCAGTTCTTCTCCCCCTTCTTTGAAGACTTCAATGGGGATTCCATCAGATCCAGATATCTTATTGTTCTTCATCTGTTTGATGGCTCTCAGTACCTCGACAAATGTTGGTGGGATTCTGAGGTCATCCTTGGTAGGATGTTGAGGAATTAAGTCAAAGATGGTTTAATCAACACTGAAATCATGATTCAGGAGATCTTTGAAGTATTCCTTCCATCATTTATTGATCGATTTGTTGTCCCTGAGAAGGTTGGTTCCTTCCCTGGATCTAAGGGGGGGTTAGCCCTTGGCTATTAGGTCCATAGAGGGCTTTGGTGGTTTTGAAGAATATGCGCATGTCAAGGGTATTGGTGAATTGTTGGATCTGCTTCGCTTTGTTCTTCGTTTCACAGCTTCAAGTTGATGGTGAACTTGTTCTTCATTTCTAAGCTTTAAGTTGATGGTGGACATATTGCTTCTGCTTAGAATTGCTGTCATTCTGCAAAGCACAGAATGCCTTGTGCTTACTGTTGATCAGATCTTGGATTTCCTGATTATTCTTGTCAAACTAGTCTTGGTGCTTCCTGGTTGAGAAGCCCAGCGTACCCTCATATATAGTATGGACAGCTGATTTGAGTGCTTTCCAGTGATCTTCAGGGCTCTATCTCAGTTTTGATATTCATCAGTTTCTTTCTAAGGCAGTGCTGGAAAAGCTCACATTCAGTTTGGTCCATGAGACTCTTGATGTTGATCTTCCATCTGTCTGATTTCTTCCATATTTGTCATTTTGGTGTGAGTTTGATGGAAATGATGGAGTGGATATGTCAATGGACTGTCCAACAATTGTCAGTACCAGTCATCACTTTGGTGATGTAAACATCTTCATGATCACAAGCATGGACAATGACATAGTCGATCAGATCCTAGTGCTTAGATTGCAGCTGTTTCCACAATGTATTATATTTGTTCTTTTGGCAGAACATGATGTTTGTGATAATTGGGTCATGTTCTGCATATTTGGTAAGGAGAAGAATTCCATTGGAGTTGGTCTTGCCCACTCCTTCCTTCTCTGTTTGTGCCATTTCAAATACCAGCTGGCTCCAACCCTTTCCAGATAAGTACCTCTCAGCAAAATTCTTTGGATCTCTAACTATATGGTGTCATGCATGGGGCCTCTGTCAAGCTGGGGGAAGAAGAAAGATGCTTCTTTAGGTTTTGCTTCCCCTGTCTAGTAATTGGGAAGCTTTGAATCCGTTCTTGCAGTGAAGTCAATGGATGATCTTAAGCTGTATTATGGCATTTATGGCACATGTGCACACAAAATATGCTTACTCTGCCCATCTCTGTTAGACACGTTTATGCATTGTAGATAGCAGGAGTATAGAGATTAACTCAACAAGGGGGCATTGTTAAGGCCTGAATTCAGGACTTCTCACAGTAAAGGCACAAGTTTCTGAAAGTTCCCTAGCTGGCCACTGTAGCAGAATCGTTGATCTTTTATATGGACTGGGAGGTACAAGGAAACAGAGATGAGATCTACTCACTTATCAGCTGTATACAGTATGACATCACTGAGAACCAGTCCAAAAGCTTCATTCAAGTCCAGAGCTGCTATTGAACTTAGAGATCCTGTTCTATGGAGATTCCTATAATACACCATCACCATGGTATCTGAGTGGCTTCTAGTAGTGAATTATACTATGTAACTAGCATCTGTCACATGTGATTCTTTCTCTCTTGGTCGGAGGAGAAAAATGCATGTGGATTTTGGTTTCTTCAACTGTACCTTGTGCTATGTGTTTATTTGAGTGAAGGTAGGGCTAACAAGTGTGCCTGGCACTAGGAACAGAAAATAGTGAGGTTTGTGGTAGGTTTTAGATTTTAGGATTTTGTCCCTCAGCTTTGGCCTGAACTCTAAGGGTATGTCTAAACAGTAAGGTAAAACCTGCGGCTGGCCTGTGCCAGCTGACTCTGGTTTATGGGGCTCAGGTTGCAAGGCTGTTTCATTGCTGTGTAGACTTCTGGGCTCGAGCCGGAGCCTGGCTCAGAGTCCCAAAGCCCAGGCTCCAGCCCAAGCCTGAAAGTCTACACAGCGATGACACAGCCCCACAGCCTGAACTGGCTGACACAGGCCTGCCACAGGTTTTTCTTTGTTGTGTAGACATACCCTAAGAAAGTTCAGAAAGTGTTCAGGTGAACTTTACTTTTGCTGTAGACTGTTCCATTGTACTAGGAGTGGAGTTGTTGACCACAGTCCTTGATTTGGAACGTTAGGCAATCTATTAGGTGCCCAGCACAAAGATCAGAAATACATTCAGAAAGGTGATATAGCTTTTTTTTGATGATATGGTTAGATACCATGATGATCAGGGCTGGACTAAGGAATAGGCACTCTAGACCCAGAAGCAGGGTCCCAAGCCCTGGAGTTATGTGACCACATCAAAGGCTCAGCTTTCATTTCTTAAAAGAAGTAAATTTCTAGCTCTCATGGTTATGAAGGGAAGCTTGAAAATGTGAATATAGTATAGAGTTTTCTGCCTGAGTCTGCAGACAGCTTGAAACAATAGTTCTCAGTTGTTGGAATGGATTACTTTATCTCTATGGGATGACAACTAGAAGGAGAGTCCTGCCAATGTGATCCCAGCAGAAGGCTATGCATGGCAGGAGGGAAGAGAGAAGAGGGCTGAGCCTAGAGGCTAAGCAGATATATGTCAACTGCTGCAGTAGGTTCTGGGAGATCCTCTATGGAAGAAGAGAAGGGTCTCTTCCCCTGGCTATTCCTGATGGGGAGGGAAGAAGAGAGGCTATAGGTGGCCCCATCCGGTATTCCTGAAGCCACAAATTGCCTTGATCTGGTCCTGGCAGTTATGGTTGCAGAACCTGAATAGGATAGAACATTGTGAATCAGATAACATGTGATCCTTGTCTTCTGTACGGTCATTGCACCTCACGATTTTCTTGTAACCATAACACATCAGGCTGTAATAATGTAAATCTGTGACCAAGTGTGATCAGGCTGGGTCAACACTTGGATAGGAGAAGGCACAGGATGTGGTAAGAGCCAGATAATGATAAAGGGACAGATTATGACAGGCCCTTACATAGGTGTCTGGATTGAGGAAAGGCCACAAGGTCTTGCAGGGCCCATTTCAGTTTGACAGCTCCCTTGGTTTAACAGGCCACAAATGGGCTCGGAAGCAAGTAAGGCCTGACCTATGCACTCCTCATCTGCCTGTCAAACTTGCATCATTGGAGCCCCCCTGCAGACTAGGTCACTCAGGGAAGGGTAAATGCTAGAGAGCATAACTCCAGGACCTGGGACCCTGCTTCTGGGTTTAGAGCGCCTATTCCTTAGTCCAGCCCTGATCACCATGGTATCTGAGTGTCTCTAAACATATCATATCACCTTTCTGAATGTATTTCTGATCTTTGTTCTGGGCATAATATCACCCTCAGGAAAAAAAGTATTCAAAGTGCCAACATGCAAGTATTTCCCCAACTGAGAACTTTGAAGGCATGACAAAATGTACTATTATGTAGTGCTGCAGTCGGTCAAGGACTTAGGCGACGGTGACATTACAACACTTGCGACGTCTATAGCGAAATCAGCAAATAATAATAATAATAATAATAAATAAATAAACCCCACAAGATTTGCTCTGTAGAAAACACCAAATGCAGTAGACACTGCACGGCTATGTCAAAAATGAAATGGTGGCTGCCAATGTGAATTTGGGTAAGTACTTGTCTTGCTAAAGAAAAGCAACAGGGGGTCTTTTTCTGCACGATGCTGAGATAGGTAAGCTGGCCATAGTGTGCTGAGCAACAATTTAGCAGTATTCTGTTTGTGAGCATGTGATTTAGAAAAACAAAGCTTTTGAAGTCAGTGCTTGTGATATCTGCTCACCTTTTGAGTGTGTGACATGACAGCTCTATGAGAGATAATCAGGTAACCTGAGGGCAACCACTTTAAAGGATTAGATACAGCGAATGGTTTGCTTGATGCACCTGTTGTATTAATTCTTTTTCTTTAAAACAACGGTTCTTAGGGAAGCTCCCAGCTGCCCTTGGTTCCTTGGTGAGAATAAAGAGGTGGAATCATTCTGTAGAGACATCTTCCATTTAGTGTGTTTGGCTTATATTGTCTGTATGATTGTGTTAGGAACTTCGTAAAGAAAATCAACAAAGCAAAGCACAGAAACTGCAGTACAACAATGTTTTTTCCTAGCTATTAGCTTTCATGCATGTGCCTTAACTCCCCTGCCTAAAATTGTGGCTTGTCTTATTCCCCTACTAGATTTTAATTAATAAAAACCTACGCTCCAGATCTGGATCCAAACTTCCACACAGTTCTAGGGCTTCTGGGGTTTGGTTCTTCCCATTACAGAGATTAAGCCAATTGCCAACTTTGGATTTCAGACTAGCCTCAGAGTTTAGGATATTCACATCCAGCAATTTGGATTGAAACTTTTAATTGTAATCAGACATTATTGCTGTAAAGCTTATGTGATATTCAGGAACGGCCTTTAAAATCAAATTACTCATTGCCTTACAGTAGACCATGGCATAAACACTTGCACTTAGATAACCTCAGCACATTTGCAATATTCAGGGTATTTCCTATCATAAGCATATAAAAATACAAGAAAATACTGAAAATATTTAAGTAACTTAAAGTAGGGACAGTGCAGTCTAGTGGTTAAAGCACTGAAGTGGGACTCTGACCTTAATTCTATTTCCAATTTTGCCACTGATTGACTGTCTGGGAATAGAATAGGTCTACATATCCCTGTGCCTCATTTTCCCCATCCATATAATGGGCATAAACCTACTGAGCTTCTCTGTAAAGTACTTTTGCGATCTACTGATAAAAAGTGTTATGAGAGGGCAACTTCAGACCGTTGTGGATGGAGGTCACTCTGTGGGTATCCCATCTCTGTTTCCCCTCCTCCAGGCACCTCAGAAGATACCACACATATGAAGCTTTCACAGGTTAAATAACAACAGCCCTCCTTAGGGTCTCCTTTATTAATATAAAAATAAAAAATAAACACAATAAGTCTTGCATCCCACCCGTCAACTGGGCACAATCCAGGAGGCACTCTCTTCCCATTCTCTGAGCCACTAGAGAAGAAACAACATCTTGTCTACCTTCTTCCCAAAATGAAAACAAAGCCTCCATCCAGGGCTTTCTACCTACCCACATCTCCCTTCCTCCAGAGCCCCACTCTCTCTCTTCCTGCAGCTTCACATGCAATCCTCATTTTGACTATCTCCAGGCCTTTGTTTTTCTACCTTCAGAGGCCTTGTTTAGTCACATCACCATCTATCAGATGTCTTAATTCACTCTCCACTGGGGAAGCAAATTATCTGTGTCACAAGTGGGCTGAGACCGATCTCATTTTAAGTGGGCCAGTCACTCTGCCGTAGACAGCTAGGTATTAATTAATTAATTAATCAATTAATCAATAATTAATTAATTATTATATTATTATTAAAGTCCCTCACTGTAACTTACACAACAGACTTAATACTTTTTCTGGTGTCACTGTCAGCGCTGGGATACATAAAGCTCATTGAAGGGAATCTTTTATGTTCCATCACCCATTCTTATTTCTCATGCTATGTCAGTCATTTCAAGATGTACTAGTCCCATCTAGGATATGCACTTCTCCTGTCCAGGCAGGAGACTCCCATAAGTTAAGGGATATCCAATTAGAACTATTGCCAAGGCACAGCAATGAAGACATTGACTTTATCATCTTTTAAACTTGCATGAGAAGAACACTGTTTCATTTTTTATTGGAATACATCCTTAAGTATTGTAAAGAGTACTGCATGGGCAGACCTTCGGGGGGCTTGGTGAAGGTGTAGGGGCCTCCTGAATGGGACTAATTGTGGGATCAGGAAGCTTTATTTATAAAATCCCTGTATTTTTTCTCCTCCTTCATAGTCTACTGAATGACTTAATAGGCTAGTAGCTTGAAGGCATGAAATACATGCCTTCCTAAAGAACTATGTCATTGTCTTTAGTCCTGTTTCTTTATCCAGCTAATTAACTTAGACTTCCTAGTGTAATCCTTCATTTAATCACTCTTTTTGCAGTTGCTTCATTTCACTAAGATCTTAGTCCTTCCTCCTCTGTCCTGATGTCTTAATTCCTCGCCTCAGAGATCACTGACTATTTGACTTGCTAAATCTTTATAAGGATTTTTAACCCAAATCTATTAGCCTCAGAAGCAAGTGCTGGGGGCTTTTCATTTTTATCCAGTGAGGATTCATGGAGGGGAAAAAAATCTAAAAAGGAATTCATATCAATATCTAAATTACTCGACTGTTTAGATTGCCATCACTAGTTGCTGCATTTGTTTCTATGAGATTTAAATGATTGTTTTCAGTTTCTGACAGTTCATTGGCAAAACAGGATATTTCTGATTAATGAACAGAGTCCTTAGTCAGATATCTTGTTATTATGTGTTCATGCTTCTGCATATTTCCTTTTTTTAAACAAAGTTACTTATAGTTACTCACTTGTTCTCCGCCACCAACTGCAATTGAGTTTATATTTCCTTGCTTGCTTACTTCATCTCCAGTGTTCAATATCTTTCTTGCAAATCCCAGTTTTCTGTTTGGTTGAGCAGAGAACTAGCACCAATCTACCACAAGGTGCTAAGAAAGAGACATGGTCATCAGATATGGAATGTTCATATGTGTCAACTAAGCAGTGTGGCCTACTGGATGGAATCATGGACTAGGACACAGGAAAACTGGATTCTTTTCCTGGCTTGTTGATGACCTTAAGCAGATCTGTTTTCAGTGCTTCATTTTCTCCATCTGTAAAATAGGAATGATGAGGATGCTTATCTCTTTTGGTCTCATGGAGAAGTCAAGAATATCAAGAAGTCAGGTGTCCTGAATTTTAGTCCTGTCCAGAATGAACACATTAATATATTTAGGGAATTTCCCATCTTTGCAATTTCCATGAAGTTTCCCATCTTGGTATAACCACTGATGCAGAGTCACTGGGGGCAGCTATGGTGGGAGTGCCTAAGATGAAGTATGTTAAAGTTGGGTATAAGGCATTCTTGCTCAAGCTTGTAGTGCTGTGGAAGAAGCTTCCAAAGGAGATCAGAAAAATTCAGAATCTGACCATCTTTAAGTCATACTACAAGACCTTTATCTTTGACAGTTTTCCCACCACAACTTTACAACTTAAAATGACGACTCTTTCCCCACCCCCCACCCTATGCCACCCAAAATTAAAAACCTACCCCAAGCTGAACATCCCATCACTTAAAATGGGAGGAGAGCTGTAGACTTCATGAAGTCCACTAGGGACCTTGCTTTGACAATCTTCCATGGAAAGCACTCTGGCCCACATCTTCAAAGATATTTAGGCACCTGACTCCCATTGATTGAATCCTAGCATAGATTTTAAAATCAGCACTGAGAAAATAGAAGTCTGTATTCACCTGATCTTTTTCATCCTATATTTCAACTGTAAGCTCTTTGGGGCAAGCAAATTACTTTTACATTATGTGTGTAGCGCACCTATCACAATGGGGCCTTGACCTTTTACTAGGGTTTGTATGCACTACCAGATATAACAATTTGCATTCTTACCAACATCCCATCAAGACATTTTCTAAACAGGGTTCAGAGCAGATTCTGAGGACATATTCAGATACTGTATGATTCTAACCCAGTCTTCCAGTGTGATCAGTCCGATTGACAGCCATCTTGAACACAATTCTTTTGCTTTAAAAGCTGCCCCAGTGCTTCTTTTTGGTAATATTATTGCTAAAATGTAGCAATCACCTTGATATCACTATATAAATCTATATGGCTTTGTTATCACTGTTTCATTTATTCAGACACTCTCTAAATTTAATAGATTCTTGAGGCAGTGTTACTTGGAACATCTTGAGATCTAAAATGAAATGTCGGTCAGGTCAGGTTCATTTTCCCCTGCATGGCTCTGCTGCGAGAATTCATTGATTTCTGTAATTAAATGAGTTGGAAGTAAATCCCAACCCTTTGCTGCACGTTACTCATCAGAGCCGATGGCTGAATCTTAATAAGCTGTTTAGTGTGATCTTGTGCCAGAGTGGCTAGGTGTTAACAGTTTCCCTAGTGCTACAATTCCATGTAGCAATCTGTGGTTATAATTGACTCTGCCAGGACAAAAGAAAGATGAGGTGGAATGGCATTAGATTAAAATGAAGCAGCACAGCTCAGAGAGTGGCTAGCTCAATGAATACAAAATTCTTCCTTTTTTGTGCAAATTGAACTCAACGGTTACAATTTTCTTCCTTTAAAAAAAAGAGATTGCAGTGTTTAAATACAGATTCTAGTTTGGAGAAAGCGATCTAAGGATGCTCCCTATAAAAAGAGCTTTGACATGCAAACATTAAGATACTTAATTAATTATCCAGGATAATAGTGATGTCTGTGTAATGCTCTTGATAATCAGCAGTTTGCTGGTGCCAGAGTTGTATAGTGAACACGCGTTATAAGCTTACGAAAACAATACTATTGTGGCATTCGCTGAGCTGCAAAAAATCAGATAATGGTATGCTTGGTTTAAAGAGACCAATTCAGAATTCAGGGGGAAAAAGACTACTTCATCATATACGTATATTATGCACTGGCGATTGCAGAAAGGGAAAGAAAGCTTGAAGAGCTGATGCAAAGATGTCTGGAGCTACACAGGATGGTGTGTTGATTACATATAATTGGTTACATTTTGCTTTCATTCACACCACTGACACAAGGACTTGTCTATCACTCGCAAAAGCAGATTGGAGAAAGGCCCTTCAGAAAAAGTTTCAGTCATCTCTGTTGGAAAATCACCTTTTTATAAGAATAACTTTTGGCCCAATTTGTCTGCCAACATCAGAAAGCCAACAAGACTTGTATGCAGTGCTGTTGTAGCTGTGCTGGTCCCAAGATATTAGAGACAAAGTAGGTGAAGTAATACCTTTTATTAGACCAACTTCTGCGTAAGTTTGAAAGCTTGTCTCTCTCACCAACAGAAGCAGGTCCTCACCCACCTTGTTTCTCTAACAAGACTTCTAAACTGGAGTGTCCTGGTAGGCTGCAGCTATAAACAGACAATCAAGGTGTGGCCTGCATGTTTGTTGGCTGTTTGTGAGAGGGCTAGGTTGTGAGTTATAGCAGCAAAGCATTGTGAGGCATCCAAGGTTTCGGGGCAAGTGTTGACACAGCCCCCACTAGTCTGCATTGCACCCTGGAATGTCATAGAATTCAGGGATTGTTTTTCTGCAGAATTTTAAACACTCTACGGTGCCAGAATATAGTATGAGACATTTATTGAGAGTATTAGGAAATTGGGTAACACTAAAAATATCCATACTACATTTTTAAGGAGATAGAGCAGGTTTAGCAATTGTAATGGCATGAATGTAGAAGGAATGTAGTAGGTGGATGAATCTGCTTTGCTCCAAAGCAGCAGCAGAAAACGTTTCAGCCATGGGAAGACCATTCTGTAACTGTCTTTCTGGGTTTTTTTTGCAGCTGGTAGGTACCTGTTAGCTTTTTTGTACTGGTGAGAAGATGGCATGTTCCCACAGTGATTAATATGGATAAAGTGAAGCTTCTAGTCTCTCAGTAAATCAGCCATTTATGTGAAAGTTTGACCAGGCTCAATACTGATGTTACAGTGTTTGAAATCCCTGAGTAGTTAATCCCTTTCTGTTAATGAGGAGGTGGAGCTGAGCATCAATGCTTAGTGTATAAATCAGTTGGCTAGTGAATTTCTGCACTAGGTGAACAGGAGCAGCAAAGAGGGATATTTCAGAGAGGATAGCTATGGATCCCGTGCTTAGGAGAAAAGGGACCTGGTGAGTTCTGTGTCTGGCCTATCAGGAGCATGTGAATAGGGATTTGGGCCCCTGGTCATGGCAAATGAGAGAAGTCTCTTTGGGTTTCTGAGGCATATGTAGTTTGAACCCTTGTGTTACCAGTAAGTAATCCCTGCCTGTTAACAAGAGGTCAGAGCTGAGCAACAAGACTTATATAAATCAGCTCCCAGGTGAACTTCAGAGCTAGATGAATAGTTTTGAGAGGGCATGTGGGTCCTTCTGGTTCTACATCACATAGTGGATATGGGTGAACAAGGGATCTACTATCATGACATGTCTTGGCTATGCTATATTTTCCTGCCTGATAGAGGACACAATAAACATCCCATGCATGAAATTCAATGAAATGGCCATATCGGAGGAGAAAAAATATGTAATCTGGATGCAAAAGTATTGACATTGCACGGCATGGGAGAAAATGGAGACTGCTCAGACATCCATGTTACTGCTGTTACCTGATATTCCACCATGTTCAAGCAAGGGCATCCACTTTTCGGCTTCTGATTCCCCATTGATCATAGACTTTAAGGTCAGAAGGGACCATCGTAATCCTCTAGTCTGAGCCGTTGCACATGGCAGGCCACAGAACCTCATCCACCCTCTCCTGTAATGGACTCCTATCCTCTGGTTGAGTTACTGAAGTCCTCAAATCATGGTTTAAAGAGTTCCAGTTACAGAAACTATGCCATTTACATTAATGTAAACCTGCAAAGGACCCGTGCCCTGCTGCAGAGGAAGGAGAACCCCTACCCAGGGTCTCTGCCAATCTGACCTGGGCAAAAATTCCTTCCCAAATAAGATGATCAGTTAGATCCTGAGCACATGGGTAAGTCAAACCAACCAAACACCTAGGAAAAAATTCTTTGTAGTAACTTGGAGCCCTCCCCCATCTAGTGTCCCATCACAAGCCATTGGAGATATTTGCTTCTAGCAGTCACAGATCAACTAGATGTCATTGTAGGCAGTCTCATCAAATCATCCCCTCCATAAGCTTATCAAGTTCAGTCTTGAAGCCAGTTAGGTTTTTTGCCCCTAAGTGTGATACACTGGCTATAGTGCACTTAGATTTTCAGGAAGCCTTTGGCAAGGTCCCTCACCAAAGACTCTTAAGGAAAGTAAGCTGTCATGGGATAAGAGGCAAGGTCCTCTCCTGGATCAGTAACTGTTTAAAAGATAGGAAACAAAGTGTAGGACAAAAAAGGTCAGATTTCAGAACGGACAGAAGCAAACAGTGATGTCTCTGAGTAGTCTGTACTGGGACCAGTACTGTTCACATTATTCATAAATGATCTGGAAAAAGGGGTACACAGTGAGGTGGCAAAATTCACAGATGATACAAAACTATTCAAGATAGTCAAGTCCAAAGCAGACTGTGAAGAGTTACAAACAGATCTTGAAGAGTTACGAAAGGATCTCACAGAACTGGGGGATTGGGAACAAAATGGCAGATGAAAATTTCAGTTGATAAATATCAAGTAATGCACATTGGAAAACATAATCCCAACTATACATCTAAAATGATGGGGTCTGAACTAGCCATTATCACTCAGAGAAAGAGCTCTTGGAGTCATTCTTGGAAAACATCCACTCAATGTGCAGCGTCAGTCAAAAAAGCTAACAGAATGCTGGGAATCATTAGGAAAGGGATAGATAATGAGAGAGAAAATATCATATTGACTCTTTGTAAAGCCATGGTACGGCCACATCTTCAACACTGTGTGCAGATCTGGTTACCACATAAAGATATATTGGAACTGAAAAAGGTACAGAAAGGAGCAACAAAAACGATTAAGGATATGGAAAATCTTCCACATGAGAAGAGTTTAACAAGACTAGGCAGTTTAGCTTCGAAAAGAGATGATTAAGGGGGGGATATGATAGAGATCTATACAATCATAACTGGTGTGGAGAAAGTAAATAAAGAAGTGTTATTTACTCCTCATAACACAAGAATTAGGGATCACCAAATGAAATTCATACACAACAGGTTTAAAATGAAAAAAGGAAGTGTTTCTTCACACAATGCAGTCAACTTGTATCACTCCTTGCCAGAAGATGTTGTGAAAGCCAAGACTATAACAGGGTTCAAAAAAGAACTAGATAAGTTCATGGACGATAGATCCATCAATGGCTATTAGCCAAGATGGGAAGAGATTACTGTTTGCCAGAAGCTGGGAATTGCCAACAGGATGGATCACTTGATGATTGTTTGCTCTGTTCATTCCCCCTGAAGCACCTGGGATTGGCCACTGGCAGAAGACTGGACACTGGACTAGATGGACCATTGGTTTGACCCAGTATAGCCGTTCTTATGTTCTTACGTTCACTGCTCTCCTTAGAAGGCAGTTCCAGAACATCACTTGTCTCATGATTAGAAACCTTCATCTAATTTCAAGTCTCAGCTTCTTGATGGCCAGCTGATATCCATTTGTTTTTGAGTCCACATTGGTGCTTAACTTAAAAAACTCCTCTCTCTCCCTGGTATTTATCCCTCTGATATATTTATAGACAGCAATCATATCCCATTACAACCTTCTTTTAATTAGGACAAACAAGCTAAACTCTTTGAGTCTCTTCTCATAACATACGTTTTCCATTCCTCAGATCTCACCAGTGCCTTGTATAATGGTACTAACACTTCCCTGTCTCTACAGAAAATACCGTGACTGGTGCATCCTAGGACTGCATTAGCCTTTTTCACAGCCGCATCACAACAGTGGCTCATCGTCATCCTGTGATCAACCAATACATGAAAGTCTTTCCACTCCTTTGTCGCTTCCAAACCATGTTTTTTTTTTAACTTATAGCAAAAGTTTTTGTTGTTAATCCCTAAGTCCATGACCTTGCACTTTGCAATATTACATTTTCTTACCATTTCCATTACTGCAATTTACAAGGTCATCCAGATCTTCTTGTATGATATTACGCACTTCCTTCATATTGGCAATACCTCTCAACTTTGTTTATCCACAAATTTTAGTAGCACACTCACTCCCACTTTTGTGCTAAGGTCAGTAATAAAAATGTTAAATAAGATTGGTCCCAAGACTGATCCTTGAGGAACTCCACTAGTAAGTTCCCTCCAGCCTTACAGTTCACCTTTCAGTATGACCCATAGTAGTCTCCCCTTTAACCAGTTCCTTATCCACCTTCCATTTTTTGTATTAATCTTCCTCTTTCCAATTTAACTAATAATTTCACATGTGGAACGGTATCAAATGCCTTGCTGAAATCCAGATAGATTAGATCTATTGCATTTCTTTTGTCTACAACATCTGTTATTGTCTCAAAGAAGGAGATCAGGTTGGTCTGCCACAATCTACCTTTTGTAAAACGTGTATTATATCCCAATTACCTTTCACCTCTTTGTTCTTGACTACTTTCTCTTTCAAAATTTGTTCCAAGTCCTTGCATTCAATTGAGGTCAAACTAACAGGCCTGTAGTTTTCTGGATCACTTTTTTCCCTTTCTTAAAAATAGGAACTATATTAGCAATTTTTCAGTCATAGGGTATGACTCCCAAGTTTACAGATTCATTAAAAATCCTTGCTATTGGGCTTGCAATTTTATCCTTTAATCACCTTTCTTGCAGAGACCAACGTCTCTCTTCCTCCTGGCCAGGATATTTCCAGGCTGCACAGTTCCTTGCCTACACTGTGAATTCACCAGCAAGTCAGGGCTTTGCCTTCTCCTCAGAGGTTATAAACAGCATAATTGCCCCCAGTTAAGTTACTACACAGTTCTTTCTAAGCAAGCACAATTCTTCTTAAGGTAAAAACATTACACATAAAACATTAAAAAACAATATAAGAACCTAGCCCCATGCTAAGTAGCTTTCCAGAGATCACCCCAACTCCAGGAATAACTCTGACAGGTGAACAGTCTTTCAACCCCCTCCTAGAGTTTCTTCTATGGTTACAAGTTCATAACACTTCATTAGAAGAACAGTCAGGAATCTGAGTCACTTCTTTATACGACCTGGGTCTTTGATCTGGGAATCGGTAATTCATAGACAATTGGTTTTCCTTGAGGATTTAGCTTCAAAAGGTTAGGTCCAGAGGTATATATTTTGCTTTCTCCTCCACCCAAATATTTCCTAGGAAACCCATTCAACTATGTTAATCCTAAACATTCCTTCTTTTCTGGCCCATAGTTTGCAAAAGTCTTTGGAAGCTCATAACACTTGCCAAGTGTAAATATTTCCCCTTGCTGTCAGTCTCTGTGGGAGACCACATCTCTCACCCACTATGTGCTGCAGGGAGGCTTAAGCTAGAGGGGGGAAATTAGCAGTTCTGGGTGTCTTCAGCCTACCTGGACACTCCCAATGCCCTTAGCCTCCACCCTCAGGTGCGGCGATCAAGCAGCCTGTGGCCCGGACCCTCAGTCAGGGTTGGGCAGGTCAAGTGAATAGCTTCTAACCGTATATAGGGTGAGCACACAGTCTAAGGCCAAGCCCTCAGGCAGGGTGGGCCGGCAAAGTAAATAATCTCTAGCCCTCAGCAGGGTGACCAAAAAGTCTAAAGACCAGACCCATAGGCCAGGTGGGGCCTATGTCTATGGTCCTAGACAGGGTGAGCAAACAGGCTAAGGCCCAGGCTCTCAGACAGGGTGATCACCCCAATGTTAGGGTAGTAAGGGGGTAGAGGGACACAGGCCCACCCAACTCCACTCTGTCCCAACCCAGGGACCTGGCAGTGGTGGGGTGTCCTGCCACTGAGTCAGCAGAGCTCCAGCTGAAACTTGCTGAATTGACTGCAGGCCACAACACATCTGGATTGTTGTCTGGCTTCCCTGGCTCCTTCCTTTCCCCCTTTTCCCTTGATTACCTGGTTCTCAGAGTCATCTTCAGTCTCTTCAGGGTACTCGACCAGGGGTAGGTTCCACAGTCCCTCAACATCATCGACCGGTGGCAGGTCCGGCACCTCCTCAAGATTACCAGTGGATGTCAGCTCCTCTAGGTTGTAGGGCTCAGATACCTCCTCTGGTTCTCAGGGGGTAGGTAGCTCTGGCAATTCCTCCAGGTCGCAGGGCCCAGGTATCTCCTCCAGTTGACAGTGATCAGGCAGCTCTAGCAGGTCCTTGGTGTTCCGGCCAGTTGGCAGCCCTGGCAGCCTTTCCTCAGGGAAGCGGTCAGGCTCAGGCTCCAAAACCAAGGAAGAGACGTCCTCCTTCCTCGGCTGCCCTCTCCAAATTGAGCTGGAAGGCCTGCCTTTTATACTTTCCTTTCGTTCCCCACCTCTCTGCTTCCGGTCAAGTGTGGGGGGGTTGGCCCTCCCTCACAGTCAATCTCAGAGGGAGGCCACACCTCCCGGCCACTACACCAAGGTTTACATTAATCATGTCTCCCCTATTCCACAATAATACATAAACAGTTGGATTTTGAATTAAATGAACTCCTAAGATCCTTAGACTTCATTGAGTAAAGCTCATCCAGAATATTGCCATATCTACAACAAAACATGTTCAGAAATCATTGCCACAGTCACCACAAGGAGAAGGATGGCAATAAAAGAACTAAAAAAAACAGAAACTGAAGAAATGGATTGTGCTGTGTGACCAACAAGGGAAAGAAAGCCAGGAAATATTAATCCCAGCTTGAAGTATGGAATAGTTATCATGAATTTAGTGACTCTACTATCAAGGAACTTCTGTCTGGAGGAATGCACAATAAAACCCCAATATACATACCTGCTTCATATCTTAAGGATATTCAACAGGTATCTCCCAAGAGAGGCTCTCAGCCATCCTGAGAAAGCAAACTATTATCTATATTAAGAAGAGTGTGGCAGAACTTGGCAAGGGAAACAAGGACAACAAAATGCAAAATTAGATGAGGTTAGGAAGTCATCAGGCGAGTCTCTGTTGGTGATGATACATATTGCAACCAGTGACTTGGGGTCACATGGAATTACGGAATATAGGAGACTTCTAAGATGTTGGAAAGGAGGCGATTCAGAGAAAAGTCTGAGTGATCTTCTTGGAGATCCTTCCAGAACAAGAGAAGACAGAACATATTGGTGGTGAGGATGAAGATTCTGATTTTGTGGCACATTGGCTCATGTTACAGTGAGAGACGAGGCTGTATGGAGGGGACAACCTACATCTCAAAGTATGTGGACTACTAATCCTGATTTTAGACTACATGGAGCAGCTAGGAAGGTGTTAATCTACAATGCCAGCAGATAGTGCTAAGGAGGCAAACTCAGCTAATCATGAACAAAAATGAAGCAATATGACAAAGAATGAAGAGAAAAAATGTCTCAATTGCCAATATATCAGTGCTAGTAGGCTGGAGATAATGTGCACATCTGGAATATTAAAATTATTAATTATAATATTCATATGAAGAATAGATTGATCAAAGAAGTGTAGGTCTATGTCTGTACAATCAAGATTCCATTACTTGTTTTACTGTTACAGATAACACAGGAGCACAGAATGTGCTAACTAACAAAGCCCAGGAGTAGGTTTTGGTGGGGTCTGCTACAGAACACTGAATGAAGCCAGAGAACAGGAAGAGTTACTCCTTAAATATCTGTCTAATGTGTGGAAAGAAAAACTATGCTGTCATGGGAGACATGTTTGAGGTCTCATGCAGCCAGTAGTAAAACATTATAAGAGCTTCTAAAAGTGATAGATTTTCTAACACAAGATAACTATTTTTTACCACTTAATGGTGGAAAAAGATGAATTAATCATTGCTGTTGGAACCTGGTGGTTGCTTATCGATAACTGTTCACAACTGGATTACATTTAATATATGCAAACTAAGGCTAGTCTCAAACATTAAAAAACAAACAAACAAATAAAAAATCCCACGAAAATTCCACCCACAGACAACTTCAAAAGGGTGAATGTATGACAGAAATTGATTGGGAGACAAAAGTGGGATGGAAAAATATGAATGAAAAATTTGGGAGCTCTTTAAGAAGAATTTATTAGATTGCCAAAAAACCCACAACTGCACAGTGAAGAAGGAAGACAACTTTTTCTAAAAGCCCATCATGGTGAAGTGAAGGCAGCGATCAGAAATAAAATTTTATACATGTAGCAAATGAAAATAACTAGCAATCAATATATATTAGAAAATATGATGTGCAGAAAACGTATAAGGGAAGCAAAAGACATCAGGGCAAAGTCCATGGCCAGCAGGGCTAGAGGATAACAAGGAGGGTTTTTTTTTGGTTTGTTAGGAATAATAGAAATTCTAGCAATGGTATAGGCCTATTACTAGATATAGATGGTAAAACTCTTGATAATTATGCAAAAGTGTTCGATAAATATTTCTGTTCTGTGTTTGGAAAGAAGCAAAATTATATATGAGGTTGATAAAGTACTTTCCAGTCCATTAGTAACTGAGGAGGATGTTAAACAACATCTACTAGGGATAAACATATTTAAATTAGCAGGCCTGGTTAAACTGAATCATAAATTGACTAAGGCAATCTCCGGCCTGTTGATGTTAATTTTTAATAAATCTTAAAACACCTGGGAAAATCAAGAAGACTGGAAAAGTACTAATGTTGTGCCAATATTCAAAAAGATTAAGTGGGATCATCCATGGAATTATAAACCAGTTAGCATGACATTACTCCCAGGCAAAATAATGGAAAAGATGATATGGGATTCAATTGATAAGGAATGGGAATATGCCAGTCACCATGATTTTATAGCAAAATGCTTTGTCAAGTTAACCTGATTGATTGAGTGATTTCATTCTTTGATGAGATTACAAGTTTGGTTAATAAAAGGCAAATGTCATAGATATAATATATTTAGACTTTGTAGGGCATTTGACAGGTACCACACAACATTGTAATTTAAAAATTAGCACTATATAATAACAATAAAGCACATGTTAAATAGATTAAGAACAGCCTAATTGACAGATCTCAAAAAGTAGTTGTCAAGGGGAAAACGATCACTGAAGGGGGTATTTCTAGTGGGATCTGCTGGGATTGATACTAGCTCTGGAACTATTCAACATTTTCATCAATGGTCTGGAAGCAAATACAGCTGCTGATAAAATTTGTGGAGGACACAGAGATTGGTGACTCAGCATATAAAGATGATAGGGCAGTCGTACAGAGTGGATCTGGATTGTGGGGTAACTTGGGGCCATTCAAACAAAATGTGTTTTAATATAGCTATGTGCAAAATTATACATCTATGAAGAAGAAATTCAGATTATACCTATGATATAGTGGACTCCATCCTGGAAAGCAGTGACTCTGAAAAGGAGTTAGGGGGACACTGTGGCGAAGCAACTAAAAGTGAAATGTCAATGGGGTGCTGTGGCTAAAGTGATCCTTGGTTGTATAAACAGGGGGAGCAATCAGTGGTAGGGAGGTGATCGCTACCTGTACATACAGCTTTAGTGAGACTAGTACTGTGTACAGAGAAGGGAGGGTTAGGTGTGTGGGCAGTTGGGCAGGAAGAGCAGAAAGGGCTTGGATGAAGGGGAGAGCGCAGGTGGTGGGAGGGTAGTAGACAAAGACTGGGCTCTAGTAGTGTCTGGGAAGGCAGGGAGGGCTCTGGTGGTAAGTGGATGTGTTCAAAAGAAGACTGGATAGCTCTCTGTCTCAGATGGTTTAGCCATAACACATCCTGCATCTTGACAGAGGTTTAGACTAGATGACCCTTGGGGTTCCTTCTACCCTGACGATGCTATGATTCTAAATAAAGTCAGGAAGGCTCAGCTGGGGGGTGGGTCTGCGTATCATTTAAAAAACAAAAGCAGGGAGGGCTTGGCGGGGGAAGGAGAGAGCATTGTGGGGGAGCCTTGGCTCGAAATGTGGAGCTTTACATGGGCATCAGGCAGCTTTAACTCAAAATCACCCTTGTTCCAAGGCTTCAGGTTCACAGCTCCCTCAGAACCAGGGAAGCTCTGCCAGTCCCATTGCAGTCTCTGGCCTATCCAGACAGTCTTTCCCACAGGTCTCCTTTTGTCCTCGTCTTTTGACTTACAGGTGCTTCCTCTTGGTTAAAAGATTCTGCAGCACTCCTCTATAGGGTTGTATCGTGATTCAAGCAGACTTCCTTTGCCACTAGTTTCTAGGTTCCCGCCCCATTCCCTATAGAGTTTCCCTTGGCACTTGGATTAACGTATTTCTGGGCCCCCATAGCACTCCTTCCTGGGACTGGGTTGTGATTCATCCAAGCTTACCCAGCTCACCAGTCTTCCTTCTGGTTTTCACATAAGGTTGCCTGTCTCCTGATTCAATGCTCTCATGCAATTCTGTCCTCAAGCCTGTTTGCCCACTCTCTCTTTACCTTCCTGTAAGTCGCCTAACAGCTGGGTTAAAGAGGTAGACACTGGATTAACACCTGGCCCCCATTCCTCAGCTAGTCTGCTTAAAAGAACCATGTGATGCACAGTGGTGGGTTAGCCCCACACCCCAGAACTCCCTAAAGGGGACAGACCACTCTATTACAGCATACCATTTCCAACTCATGTGCCAGCCATGGAACAAGTATTACAATTTGGAAACCTCCACTTTAGTCAAAGAAAAGTAATTGGGTTCCATATAAAGAAACACACCAAACAAGTTTCCCACAAAATTCCAAAAGAAAAAAAAAAAAGGTAATTTCAGTTAGATGGAAACATTTACAGTTTTGTCAGTATCATTCTGATTTCAACCCATGAGCTTTTAATTTTGTTTAGGTACAAATATTTTTTTTGGAAAAGTTGTTACAATTCAAAATTGAAACATTGTTCTGCAAAAGTGTTGAAATGGGACCTGAATGTCAATTTCATTTTTAAAATGAAATGGTCAAAACATTGTTTTTTGAAATTTTGATTTTAACAAAAATGGGGGTTTTTTTCCAGGGGGTGTCAAAAAGTCATTTTGTTGGAAAGTTTCTGACCAGCTCTACCATAAGCTCTGTGCCATCTTTTGAAAAACTTTCCTGGGATCTTTAACAAAATATAAGAACACCAAAGTTCTAGGTCTGCATCTACAGACCGTTCTAGGGCCTGATCCTGTACATTGTTTCATGGATGCTGACTTGTTTAGGAGTACTCAACATTTTATAGGATCTGACTATTAGATGATAAGGTCCTATCTGAAAGTCCCAAAGCATTAACTTGACTGATTGAAATGATTAACCCCCAAGAAATGAGATTAAGTGAATGTATGGTTCCAGGACATCCAAAGATTTCAGACCCAAAACTTTTGCCATTAAGCCACCTCTGCTAGTTTTAATGGTAGGCAGTGGCTGTAGGGGGAGAAGGTAATGTTTACCTGGAAGTGAATGTATTAGTCATTTTTCATAGTTTCATAGAGTTTAAGGCCAGAAAAGACTATTAGATGATCTAATCTGACCCCCTGTCTAGCACAGACTATTAAACTTCAGGCTTTATATTAAACCCAATATGTTGTGTTTGACTAAAACATATCTTCCAGAAAGGGATCCAGTCTGGATCTGAAGGCAACAAGAGATGGAGAACCCTCCATTTCTCTTGATCTAACAGCTTTCATTTAGCTCAGGTATTAAAGATTGAGCATTCAAAATGTGATCTGTGGGGAGGCAAGATTTGCAGCACAGAACAAAGACTCAACCATACATTGCACTTATTTCTCCACTGTAGTAACTTTATCCCACCATTCTCATCATTCTCCACAATGCTCTTGTAGGTTTTTGGTGATGTACAATTTTATTCACAATTAGAAAGTACGAAAAATAAAATCTCAAGGGAAAAGAACAAGTGACTTATAGACAAAAGATATAATTTGCCTTTTGACTTAAATTTCTACCCCCTCTATCCCTAAATGTATTACATTATTGCATATCAAAGGGTAACAGAAATAAAGTTGCTATCAGAAAATAATCCAGGAAAACAAAACAGAGAAACAAAGTAATTTTATAAAAATCTGTACAAGAAACCCACTTAACTGATCTGGACAATTAAATATGATTTATAGTATAATGCATGAGAAAAATCAATAAGAATGTTCATATAAAATAAAAGTTGTAGCAGTTAATGTAGATTTTTAAGTAAAAGTATTGGCTGAAGATTCTAATCAGCAAAATGCATGAAGGTTAATCCAGAAAAGCATTAGAACATGCTTAGGAATAAATGAATTCAATTTGAATGTATCACTAAAATTATTTTTTGATCTAATGGAGTGATAATTGAATTCTTTTTCTAATCTGAAACAGGGGAGAGAGTAGCACCACAACATAATTACTTGTCTGGTTAAATACATCGTCCTTTTTTGTGGAAATAATTTGCTTTCAGATTCATGCTGAGAAGCTACTAGCTCCTCTTTATCATAATATAATTTAACAAAATGTAGCATTCCTTCTTCATCAAATTAAACCAATTTGGAAAATCGAAGCGTCTTTGGGTCTCAGTTCTTCAATCATCCCCCATTGTCACACACAGCTCAGAAACAGGGCATTAAAGAAAAAAAAAACTTTTTTTGAAAAAAGGACTGTCTTTTCTTATAACTAGTCCAGGGGAAAAATGTCCTTTAAGATGGAAGTGACTCAAGGGATTGTGTGTGAGGTACACAGAATACATTCTTGGGTTGCTCCAACTCTGTTAAGGCTGTCTCAGGAATTCCTGCAGTGTGATCGGCTTATCACAGCAGGCCAAAGTCTCAGAGTGAGTAGCAACAAGGACTTTGTAATATTGACCAAGTTTGTTCCTCAGAAATGAATGACAGCATTAGTGCAGGATAACTGAATTGCTTTTCTTATTAGTCCTCATACCACAGGGAGTTGTCCTGTGGTGAAGGATAATATACGCTCTCCTCAACATGTCACTGGCTACAGGTGCATAAAAATCTATAATGTTTGGTCAAGTGTTGAATATGTCCACCTAGTAACGACACTTTTCCTTGTGGGGAAATGTTGCAGAAGGCAAAACTAAAAGACGTTCTGTGCAGTGGAATTTCCCTGTAAAACTACCACTGCTGGAAATAATAGCTAGAGCTAGCAGGCTGAGCTATTAATTTAAAAGGCAGTTAGGCCTAACAACAAATTTTGCCTTTACAGTGACCTTGTATGGAATATTATATCCTTGGATTAAATGCTATTAGTTCCCACCCCCCAGAAAAAAAATCTCCAAATGTTGTTCCTTCTGAGGGGTGGAGTTGGGGGAGTCTTTTTATTTTAGGCCCTAACTCAGAAGTCTGTATCTATTCAACAGCATTTCAGCACATGCTTACGCACAAGCAGAGTCAGGGATTTAAGTATAAGATTAAGTGCTTTGCTAAATAGGCGTAGACCAAAAGCATGTTGTGAAGGCCCACCTCCCCCCGCCTCAGTTCTTGGTTCGCTGACAGAAGCAGAAGTCCAGAATCCAGCAGCAGGCAGTACAATGGTTTACTGGGATAATCAAGCAAGCATCAATTTCAGTTCTTACCCCAGTAATTTTCCTACTCCCTACTTCCTGTTTGACCTCAGTTTTTATAGTGTATCATCCCCAATCATTTACAAAAATATTACAAGTAACTCTTTAACCAACTCTAACATAATGTAACGTAATTCTCTGACCAATCACACCACCTTATTTGATTACAGTTAGTTATGGGACAGACAGAAAGAATCAAAGAATCAGACAGAAATTAACAGAAGAGTGGCTATCATAATGACAAAACAATACAAAGTGTAGATTGTACAAGCACAAGTGTTTAAAAACCAGACAGAATGCTATCATACAAAGTTTTCTTTAAACATTCTAGGATCTGTTTTTTATATGGAGGTCTTAGACTGGATCGCCTTCCTAACGGCCTGGTATTACATTGTTTTAATGTGATGTATTTGTAAAATGTGGATGTGACTGCATGCTTCTCAGCTTATGGCTGCCCCTGCTGCTTCTGTTTTTGCTTAGCCAAAGTACAAGGCCTCGGACTGTCATAATGAGAGAAGGTCCACAGACAGGTGGCCTGTGATTTTAATTGTTTGTTTTTAATATCCCTGTTACTAGCTAAGTGATAAAAATATACTTAAAAATCACAGACCTTTACATGCAGGCCTGAATATCTATATTCTAACACATGTGCTTAACTGAACCTTAATTCCCAATTCTGAAATGAGAACAGACTGTGCAGACACCTACTGAAGTCAATAGGATTCCATGTGATTGCTCAGGTCCTCCAACATGGTTCTCAATATCAGTGGGACTTGGATGGCTATATCCCATTTTCAAAAGTGACCTAGTACTTGGGCACCCATTGACGTTAGGAGCCCGTCTGGGCCTAAGTCCCTTTTGAAAGTGGGATTTAGCCATAAATCTTAGGCTTTGCAACGTTGAGCAGAGCAAAACCTCATTTTTTTTTAAATTTGGGCCTCGGGACCCTGTTATTCAAATTCTTGTCCAGCTATCATTTTGCAACTGTTGTCACTAATCTGCACAACATGGTCATCTAGAACTCACAGCAACAGAAATCAGGCCCTTCTGCCTTAAGAGCACAAGCCTGTATCAAAAAAGCTAAAGCATAGGCTGTTAGCTGTTAACAACGTAGCATCTGGGACATAATAAAACAATTCTGATTCCATCCAATTCAGATACATTGAAATATCTCAATGAAATATCTTTATTGTGAGACTCAAGGTACAGAAACCAGAATTTTGTGAAGCAATTGGTTTTCTGTTTACTAGTATTTCAGGAAGGTGATTTTGGTCAGCAATTAGATTTACTGTGCATTTCAAAAATGGGGGAAAATTGAAGCCTCTGAACAATGTTATGGATTTCCCCCCTCAGAAGTGCATCAGAAATTCATCATCTTCATGATGAAGTGACGTTGTGTGCGTATATGTGTGTGTGCATGCATGCTTACTTTTCATTTTTGAAAAGATTTCAGTGCAGGAATGAGCAGTGTCTCATGCTTCATAGACCAGGGTCAAACTGAGAACCTATTTATCACTGAATAGGAAGGACAGGCCAGTGGTGATGGTGCTAGCCTAGAATTAGAGAAGACTTGGATTTCATTCCAAGTCCCTTTTACTAAAGGGGAAAATGAGACACAAGTGATTAAGTGACTCACCATTGCAGAGAAGCCAAATGAATTATTTACATTTGTCTACACTGCAGAGGATGTGAGGGAGATTCCCACACCTGAACCATTCTTTTTCAGTGATACCAAATTACTCAAGATAGTTCAGGCTAAAGCAGAATGCAAATAGTTACAAAGGGATCTCACAAATCTGGGTGACTGTGCAACGAAATGGCAGATTAAATTCAATGTTGATAAATGAAATGTAGTGCACCTTGGAAAATATAATCCCAATTATACATGCAAAATAGATGGGATCTAGATAGCTGTTACCCCTCAAGAAAGAGATCTTGGAGTCGTTGTAGATAATTCTCCGAAAACATTTGCTGAATGTGCAGCACCAGTCAAAGAAGCTAACAGAATATTAGGAATAGATTGATAATCAGACAAAAAATATCATAATGCACTATTTAAACCGATGGTATGCCCACACATTGAATACTACATGCAGTTCTGGTTGCCCTCCTCTCAAAAAAGATATATTAATATTGGAGAAAGTACAGAGAAGGGTAACAAAAATGATTAGGGGAATGGAATAGCTTCCATATGAAGAGAGATTAAAAAGAGTGGGGCTGTTCATCTTGGAAAAGAGACAACTAGGGGGGATAGCATAGAAGTCTAAAAATTGTGAATGATATGGAGAAAGTGAATAAGGAAGGGTTATTTACCCCTTCACATAACACAAGAACTAGGTGACACCTAATGAAATTATTGGGCTTCAGGTTTATAACAAACATAAGGAAGTATTTCATCACACAATGCATAGTCAACCTGTAGAACTCATTGCCAAGGTATGTTGTGAAGGCTACAAGTATATCTGGGATCAAAAAAGAATTAGATAAGTTCATGAAGGATAGGTCAATTGATAGCTATTAGCCAAGATGGTCAGGGTTGCAACCCCATGTTCAGCGTGTCCCTAAGCCTCTAACTGCCAGAAGATGTGACTGGACAACAAGGGATGGATCACCAAAAGATTATCTTGTATGGTTCATTCCCACTGAAGCATCTGGCCTAGGCCACTGGTAGAAGACATGATAAAAGGAGAGGTGGTCTTACCCAACAAGACCATTCTTATGTTTTTACCCAAGGTCACACCAGACATTTGGAGCAAACCTGGGGAATAAACTTGGTTTTCCTGAGTCCTAGTCCAGCACTTTAACCACAAGACCATCCTTCCTCCATAACATTTCTATTTTTGTCTTACGAGCATAAAAGTAGCTTTGTCTCTTTAAATACCAATGCTTACCCTCACTATGGAACAGGTGATGCCACATGCAGGTTATGTCTACACAGCAGCCATGGGTGTGACTTGCATCTTGTGTAGATGTTCTGGTGCTAGCTGTAATTCATTTAGCTCACTAAAAATCATAGAGAGGATGCAATGGCATGGGATGCACAAGGTCTTCTGACTCCACCCCACCCATCTGGATTCATACTGACTTGTGCAGCTAGCACTGAAGCCCACACGGTGGCATCTTCACTTCTCTTTTTAGGTAGCTAACTAAAGTACAGCTAGAGCCAGGACATGCACTCAAGTTTCAAATTGCCCCCGCAGCTGAAGAGTAGGTTTACCTTTACTCAGGCTTAGTAATACTTTACTCCATGGAGCAGTGGTATTGATTTTAAACGTTCAGCTCATCCACATTTCCAGACAGCTCTCACCCTTTCTTCATGCTGTTCAGCCTGTTTGGAAGGAAAAAAAATGTGCTGATTGCTACATCCCTGAATTTAATATCCAGAGAGCTGAAACTTGTGTCTAGAAAGACTGTTAGCAGCAAATGAAAAATTATAAAATTAAAGTTGGGGGATATTTTAGTTACATGTTTTATTGTTAGAAATAGTTACCTTTCATCTTCCCCTCCACCCCCTTCTCGCTGTATAAAATAGATTGATGAAATGGTAAAGAATCCTCTGTTAGTTACAGCAAGATTATATCAATTATTTAGAAGTGCTAAAATTTTGGCAGGGATATAATCCACCTTCTGACTTTGAAGACAAACAGGAGATTAATACAAGCGTGCATTAAGGAAAAAAATCAGGCAGGGTAAAGCTACTGTGACAAAATGAACACTTGTACTTCACTATTGCTGCATGAGGCAAAGGGAATTAGCTGTCAGATGATAAACAGGACGAATTGCCTGCTTGTCATATCAAAAGCTTTTAGCTTTAATCTGAAGATAATGGATATATTGCAAGTTTTACAGCGATAGAGTTGAATTTTTGGCTTCATTCTGTGGAATTAAAAAATGAAATGTCCTGCACATTGATACTAGAATTACCTAATACATCCTAATATTTTATGGCTTGTTTATTTTATTTAAACTATTAAGACAGGCTGCATCATGCCAGTAGCCTGAAAGTGGGAAAATGTCTTTCAATATACTATATGTCTCTTTAAAAATGCTATATTAATTGATGTGTTGTCAGTGATACGAAATAGCACAGTAAAGAGTAAGATAAAAATACATAGACAGATAGTAGATGGGGACCATTAGAAAGACTGTTTCTACTACCAAGACAATTAATTCAACTGATAATTAAAGCATCTAGCCAAACATAATTTGATTGGGAAAAACCAGCATAGCTTTTGCAATGTAGAACCATGTCTCTCCAGTCTACTAGCTATAAATGCTAAAGAGGGAGAGAATGTATATAGGATGGCGTCAGCAGATATCAGTAGTAATGGAATTAAATTTATCTACATTAAGAACTTAGATGTTACCCATTAGTCTAGTACTGAGCACCTCCCAGTCTTTAACACACTGATTAAGTAAGGAAATGCTATAATCCTCATTTTACAGACACACAGGATACATCTACATTGCATTAAACACCCACGGCAACAAGTCTCAGAGCCCCCATGAGTTGACTCTGGCTCACAGGGCTCGGTCTGTTGGGTTCAAAATTGCAGTGTAGATATCTGTACTCACGCTGGTGCTCAGTTTGTGAGACCTACCCCCCTTGTGCGGTTTCAGAGGCTAGACTCCAGCCTGAGCCCACGTTTCTACCCTGCAATTTTTAGCCCTGCAGCCTGAGCCATGTGAGCCAAAGTCAGTTGACCCAGGCCATCCATGGCCATGCCGAGGGGTTTTTATTGCAGTGTTGGCATACCCAGAGAGACCCAGAGTGGGATTGACAAATGTGATTTAGGAATTGCAACACTGAGTATCTTAGCACCTGACTTTTATGTGCCTACCAAAAAAAAAAAAAAATCACAGAAACACACTGCGATCTACAAAGTTGAGTTAGATTTTTAGGTTCTGTACTCAATGAAAGGAGAGAAATAGGTGCCTACAAACGTGATCCACAAATGCCAGCATGCTAGGCTTACCTAAGCTGACTAATGGGAGATGCCAATGACAGGGATCCGTGCTAAGTCCTGACACTCTTTCAATTATATACACCTAAGTCCAGGCTGAAGGAAGGCACAGCACTTTGCTAAGTGATCCATGAAGAGGGAGCAGCTACCTCGAGTCAGATGACATAGGCACCTAAGAATTTTCTTGCGGGAATGAGTGTCTGCCTTACTCCACAAAATCAGGTGCTGCTTTCTATCTTAGATCTTTTAACCCAGGGGCTACCACACTCACCTGGCATGTGGGAGACTCATGTTCAACTCCTTTTCTCTTAGGCAAAGTGACGAGTCTCTCTCCTTTCAGGAAAGGGGCTCTAACCATGGAGCTATTGGATAATTGGACATCAGGCTGTCAATCTTTCCTGCTGAAGTTGTTCTACTGCGGATAAATAATGACAGAATGATTGGCGTAGGGGGACTAGGCCCTGGGTTTCCTAGCTTGGTACCCTAAACACTAGAATACAGAGTTAGTCTCTCTTCCTCCCTCTGGCCCAATGACTGTTTCATTCTGGATATAAATACTTACACAGTCACTGGGCCAGAAAGATTGAGATCAAATAGCCTGCGAGTGGGTCGTGTGCATCTTAAGAGGTTTGAGTCTACAGTTCAAATCCTTTCAGGCAGCTGGGTTCTCTAAACATGGGGCTAAAAGATACAAGGGGACACTTCCTTCTCTTCCATTTTGTGTGGAGCAAGGCAGGCACCTAACTCATTCCTCCAAGATATGCCTTGGGGTATGTCTACACAGCAAAGTAAACCCAGGGTTGAGTCGAGGCTCAAGCCTAGCCCCTTTTGCATCCACACACCAATTTTGCTGACCGTAGGCTCGTACCTAGGGTCCCAGGAACCTACGTGGCTGGAGGGTCTGACTCTGTGTTAATCTGGGGTGTAGAGTCCAAGCCCTAGTGGCTTCCACTGTGCAGGTGGCCGTCTCTTGACTCAGATCCCAGAGGTATCCCAGAGTTCCCAGCAGCAGAAAAGCAGTGCTGCAGCTGCCAGAAGCACCATTTCTGCCTGCCTGAACACAGTCCCCACTCCTGCTTCTCTTGCGCCAGCTCTGGCTCCTCTTTCTGGCTGTGCGCAGCTTGCCCAGAGCAGGGAGCAAAGCTGACAGGTGGGAGGCGAATGCTGGGGGTTGTCCCTCCCCTGGATATGCTAAGCTGGGAGCTCTGTCATTCCCCCTCCCTGCAGGGCAGCTGCATAGTCCCTGCTCTGCTCTCTGTCCCTTGTTACCTGATCCTTCTACCCTCCTTGGGGTTGTGTGTGGAAGGGCACCTGGGATACATGCACTGTCAGGGAAGCAAATGGGAGTCAGCCCCAAAACTTCCCCACAGCCTCCCAGGAATCTCTCATCCTTGCATCGTGGGATGAGGGTAGGGCAGGGAGAAAGGATCCTAGGTAGGGGTGCTGGAGCATACTGCACCCCAAACCCTGGAGGATCCACTTCACTGCTTTGCAGCCAGGCTGGGGTGTGTGTGTGGTTTCCCTCTGAACCCTACCTTTTACGTCAAACTTCCTAACAGACAAACAAAAATAAGTAAATAAATCCCCAAACAAAAACACCTTCATTGAACAAACCATTTTAGAAAATAAGAATTGTGAAGTTTCATTGTAAACGTTTCACAGCCCTGGACACCGATGTCCTAATTATCTTCAGAACAGGTGCACATGGGCATTTACCTGCCCATATGACCCAGCCTGAAGGCGGAGAGCCTAGTTCTCCAATTGGGTGGTCGTTCAGTATAAAGCTGTCTCAAACTGCTGTCATTCTACTGAGACCGCCACCAAAGGAGCTAATTGTGCTGTTTATTGTTCATGTGCTCCTTATGGGCACGTGAGTCTAGTCAATAGCACCATTGCAGTTAGGAAACAGGGTGGGCAGTAGAGTTTTCCCACGGTGCACCCATTCCTAGGGATAGCGCGTCAACATTGTTTTGGGCACTGCACATAGTTCAAGCACAGGACAGAAAGTTCTTAACCTAGGGTTAAAATACAGTGTAGACTCTCAAGCCAAGAGTTTCCTGACACAGCTCAGCTAACTTAAGTGCCATTAACCCTATGATTACATTCCTGTAGAGACATACCCTCAGACACCTAACCTATATAACTCAAAGCAGCAGGTTCCAGTTCCTGGATCGCTAAGCAGATATAGGAACCCCTCTGAAGCCTGGACTTAGACACCTCTCTCTGAGTGAGAGGTGGGGCTTAGTGCACATCCTTCTCAGTATTTCCCATTGGCTACCTTAAGCAGCTCTGTGCCCAGCATGCTGGCTTTTGTGGATCACATTCCTAGGCACCCATCTCCCTCCATTCAAGGGAGCATATGCACCTAACTCAGCTTTGTGGAGTGAAGTGTTGTTCCTGTGATTTTCTAGGCAGCTAAAAGTTATGCTGAGAGTCACAGTGCCTCCGTCCTATTATGGATGTTCAGCTTTCCTGGGTAATTTATTCGTGAGAATCCAGATTTGTGTGTACTTATTCAAAGTCACTTTCTAAGAGTTACCATCTCTGGGCACTACGGCTGGTAGATTGCCATTTCCCAATAGTGCAAATAGTTTTGAACAACATCATTCTTGCTATGGAAGTTTTTCATTTATTTGAAATTTTCAGATCTGCTGATGAAAAGCACATTCATCTATATAAGAACCTCCCCACCCCCATTTCACTTGAAAAGACATCACAGATTTTAAGAGAGTTTACTCTTTTTTACCAAGTTAAGCCTTCAGAGAAATCTTATTGACCATACTGTACGCTTCGAAGTGTTTCAGAATTCCATCTTACTTATTTAGATGTACTCCTAAAACTATTGTTCTTACATTTGGGAAGGATTATTAAATATTACTGGTAAAAACGGTATCAAAATAAGTATTAGACCAAGTTCTTCAAGTGAAACATAATTCCCTTAAATGCACTTTTTTGGAAAATGCAAGTTCTAAAACTAACCTTACTCAGCTATGATTATTTATGTATATAGTAGTACCTACAGGCCCCAAATTAGACTGGAAGTAGGGATGGTTAAAAATTTCCCATCAAGTTAATATTATGTTGTATATGAAACATTTCTGTTTTCCATGGAAAATTTAGATTTTACAGGTGAAGAACCAGATCCCCCATATTGAAAAGTTTTTTGGTTTTCATATGGAAAATAAAATTTCATCCAGAAAACAACACATTTCAATTTGAATACACTGACATGGTGCCTCATCAGTTCTAGTTTGATTTTCTCATATCCCCATTCTCTTCAAAGGGCCTGGCTTCTTAGATATACTAGATTCCCCATGATGCATGGGAAACAATTAACAGATTACCATCGGTCATGATGGAGTCTCCATCACTGAATTGTAAAATCATGATTTGATGTTTTTCTAAAAGATCCTGTTTATCTATGGCCTTTGTTATACAGGAGATTAGAGGAGATGATCACAATGGTTTGTTTGGGTTTTGGAATCTACGAATGAACAACAATCAATCCTCTTGGACAATATGAGTATGAGGCACCTGGACTACAGCTACCATGAGTTGTAGCAATTCTCAGTTGAACTATTGCAGGTTTTGGACAAAATATTTAAGTTTTCAATTTTATGCCAAAAAAAATCAAAATTTTCCAGAAAGGAAAAAAACCTTAAACATTTTCTGATCAGCTCTAATTGAAACCCTCTTGCACTAGACACTGTACAGACACTACAGAGAAAGAGTATTCTCTTCTCATTTTACTGATGGGGAACAGAAGCACTGTAAAGTTTGGTTTCCCATAATCCCAGGAAAGTGTGTTGAAGAACTAGGAATTAAACTCAGATCTCCTTAGTCCCAACCTATTGCTATCCCCACAAGATCACTCTTTCTTTCCTCTGCCTCCTTCTTGAATCCATTTTTTGGTGATTTTCTTATCTCCTCATGGCCACCAACCTCATATTCCCTCAGTTGTCCAGATATATTTCCTCTACTCCAGCAATGGAGATCAGCCTCTGTCAGACAAGACACCAAATCAATTGAACCAATAACCAGTATAGCAATTCCTATAAGCATCTGTAGTCACAATCTCCCTGTCATGGTAAACCAAAGCATGTTAGCTCTTGCAGTCAGGGAACATCAAGGCAAAGCTGAATTATTGTGCTCAGAAGGAACATATAAAATGCCCCTGTTCATTTTCTCCAGGGAAATATAGTTTCATTTTATCACTCATGAACCTCCATGATCTTTCCTGGAGTTCTTTCTTCTGTAGAAAGATTTGATAAATAAAAAAAAAAAAATTCCATCAAAACATTGTTTTTCCTGTGAAAGTTGGATTTTCAAGCAAAAAAAAAAAATTTTTTTTATCCAGGAGGTACCCAGAGCTTTTTCTTCACCCAAAACATTTTCCCCTTTATAAAATGTCTCAGCAAGCGTTCGGTTTTTGCTGAGAAACTGTCATATTTTGATTCATTGTTGGTAAAATAAGATCATTTTCTACTTTTCAAAAACTTCTTTTTAATGAAATCCAAAGTGATTTACTGAAAATGTTTTCTGAAAGCCAGAAATATTCTGATGTTTTTATTTTATTGAAAAACAAAAGTTAGCAGGAAATTAAAAAGAAAACAAAAAGAAAATTACATTTTAAAAATTTTCCTATGAAAAATCAGCTTTATTAGTAATTTTCTCTGATCTGTTGTTACTGAGGCTTATGTCAATCTATCAGCTCTTCTCGTGTGTTAAGGATCCTGGGCAATCATTGTAACAGGGTGGCCACCACCCAAGCATCCTCTCATGGCCAAGGGTGCCTCTACAGTGCTGCATCCCCATTTTCCCCCTTCTTCAGGGTTCCATAAAGCAACCCCACACAGTCTTTTCTCCTTCAATCACAGCCCTTCCTGGGGTCTGCTTTTCGTTACTTACAAAGCTCCAGAAAGCAAACACAAATAATTTCCCCCATCTCTAACAGAGTCCCCAAAAATCTATCCTAGGGCGTGGTTCTTATCTCAGAGCTGGGTGCAGAGGAAAAAAGTTCCTTCATAAAGCCTCTGTTTTAAATTGCAGCTTCTTAGAGTCAATATTCTTCTTCTTCTCCTTCCGCCCTCCCCTCCCCCCCAACTCTCTTATAACCAGATGTCTCTGGTGGGCTCATATAGCAAGCCTGCTCCAGGCTTCAAGTTTCCTGCAGGCAGCTCCCTCACTCCCTTAGCTCACTTAAATTCTTACTCCTAAGAATAGATTTATCTCACTTCAGTAGCCCTTATCTTTTCCGTTTGAAGAATCAGATCCTAAAACTTTCCCCAGCAGTTTGAAATATGGCCAACTCCTTCATACTCATTTAGACCTTCCTATGTCACTTATTCATTATGTCTGATAATTAAAATGAGATCCACTGCTAAGTTTTACTGGCAAATAGACACAGGTTGAGATTTCCAAAGTAGTCTATGGGATTAGAGACATAGTTTCCATGGAAATTAAGGGGAAAAATGTTTAAATCCTCTATATTGCTTTGCAAATCTCAGATTCAGATCCTTATCCAGAGCTCTCCGTGTAGCTACATTGAAAGAAAACTAGAACCTCAGAGATAGTTGCTTAGTCATCTCCTGTAGTTGAAGTTTGTAGATGGTTTCAAATTCCACTGGAAGTCTAAGTAAGAACAAACCTCTGCCTTCAGATGAAATTTAGTAATTTTTTCTCATCTTTATTGCATAACAGTTATTCTCTACTACTCCTTTAGCTGGCATAAGAAGCAGACTCATCTTTGTGAATCAGGAATGAACACACACAAACACACAGCAGTGGATTACACAAGCACATTAACTCCCTAGGTGAGCAGTGTAAGCAATTGCATCGATACAAAACCCAGGTGACTTTACATGGCTAAACTGCAGGAGATGTCAACATGAGTCTTGAAAAAGAAACATATATGAAATACGCTAACAACATGAAACTCCAGACTTCGCTGCATTCTGACTGACAACAGCCTGGGAATATATCTGAAGCCTCACCATCCTGACTAATGATTCACGTTTATCATCTTATTAGGTTATACCATGTTAACTGCATCAATAAGATCATTAGGAATGATCAATAGTTTTTTAAAATGTATTTTAAAAATGATTCTTTTACCCAAGAACTCATGGCTACTAAATTGGCGGCAGATTCTCATTATTTGTTAGTCACAACATCTCCTGGTGGAGACCAACTGCAGTTCAGGTTGCAGAATGAGTTGCATTGCAACTTCCTGTTTATACATGGTCATTGTCAGGAACTCAGCCACCACTGAGCTCAGTTGCCTAGCAACCTAATGATCTTGGCTGGGCTCAATAACCCTCACTAAGTGACTGTGCAATCTGATTTGGTTGGAAGAGCCAACAGCTCACCATTTAAGCCCTGTAGCAAGAGCAGCACAGTGGCTGCTCAATGTGTTTCACATGCGTAGTAGCACCAAACCTGTTTGCTAGCTAAGCTTTACTCTGTTCCAGTTCTCGTCCCTGACTGCCTCTGAACCCTTGATTCTTAACTCCTGGCTCTGACCATTAGCTTGCATCCTGACCACACCTCTGGTTCTGCTCCAACCACTATGGCAGATTTCTAATCTGACCCTTAGATTACACTGCCTACACCTTGACATAGAACAGTCATGAGATTATGAAAAGATCCACTTTCTGGGTTGAGATTTGTACATGCTTGTTTTTTTCTGCACTATGGTGATTTTTTTCTCCTGGAAAGTTTGAGGGGAAAATTAGGTCAACCATTTTTGAGTGAGAGAGATTAGAGAGAGCCTCCTGCTTGCACATCAGATGCTTCATGATGATTTTAGTTTAATACTCCTAATTTGAAAGAGTTCTTGTTGTCTGTGAATTTTAGGACAGTCCATAAATATCTGTGGGAGTCTTTGATGATGGATGGAGTAAGCAAGTAGGAGAGAGGCTATTTTAGATTTTATTTTTGACACATAGGGAGAATGTGCAAGTGAAAGGCAACTTGAATGCAAGTGATGTTAATGATTCTAAGGGAAAATTCAAAGGGAAAACAATATAATAAAGATAATAGATTTCAAGAAAGCAGACATTAGCAAACTCAGGAAGTTGGTAGGCAAGATTTATGGAAAGCAAGTCTAAGAGGAAAAACAGTTCAACTGAAGAGATATCTGATCCATTAGTGTTTGTCTTTGAAAATTCAGGGAAGATGAGAGAAATTCCAGAGGAATGGAAGAGATTTAGGGTGGCCCTGAACATGGGATTACATACCTGTCCATTTTGTCTAATAGCTATGGATGGATTTATCCTCCATGAATTTATCTAGTTCTTTTTTTAACTCACTTACACTTTCGGCCATCAGAACTGCCATTTCCAGAACTGTCTTAACATTAGTGGTAGGGCATTGGGTTGGGAGCCAGGAGACTTGTTTTCTAGTCTCAGCTTTGCCACTAATCTGCTCTGGGACCTCTGGAAATCACTTGACCTCTTCAGATGCCCCTTGTCTGTCTAATCTATTTAGACTGTAACCTCTTTTGTGCAGAAACTATTTTATGTGTATGCACATCACAGAGTACAATGAGGGACCATCATATTCTGGGGTGCAATGTGGACCAGTGACCTGCCCTGTAACCCTTGGTGCCTTAAAATGCTCTGATGCTCTACCTCCTTTGTTTGGATGCTCTCACATAGCATACAAATGTATACTGACTGTCTGATAAGCAATCCTGGGCCAGCAGCTCTGACTCCAGCAGCTTGCTTGTTACACTGCAGCCACACACTGGCCTCCACTAGCCTTGATTACACTTTGCAAGATGACCCCAATACACCCCAATCCTGAATTTTCCCAAAGCCATTTGCTCTGCAATGTCCAGCCCTCTCCTGGACCATTCAGAGGAATAATAAGGTTTAGTTACACGTCTAAAGAGACAAACTGCACAGTTTATCACTAACTGGAGTTGACTATCCCTTAAATTCAAAGACAGCATTGTGTAGGTTTGGGTTAAAAGTAAAACAGGTTTATTAACAATAAGAGATAGGATTTTAAGTGAGTTCAGGTACAACGGATCATGTTAGAAATGGTTGCAAGCAAATAGAAGTGACAAATGCTTCCAGAAATAAGATTTAATGAAACTAAAATCCTGATTCAAAATCATATTCTTATCACACTATCTTGCAGCAAAATTAATGACCACCTTCTTGGTCAGGATTGACCACAGAGTCCAAAGAACTCAGTCACTTTGTCTTCTTAGGTGAAAGATCCCTATTGATTCTTTGTCCCTCTCTTTAATAGTCCTGTGAATCTTTTAAATGAATTCTTCTGAAAGTTACCACCCAAAGTAAAGTACATGCAAGGTGTGAGGAAGGAGGCCTGGAGTCTTGTAGCAAAGAAAGTTCCATGCTGTTGTCAGCAAAAATGTAAACTGATCTGTTTCTGCAATCTTCTCCCCCTGCCACAATGCTGAGTGGTTATTTCCTGTCCTTGTTAGCATGATGGGTTTTTTTTACTCTCTGTGTATGTGCAGTCCCATTATCTCTTAATGTACAACCCAGGTGGCAGAACCACATTCCTTTGTCTAGGACAGGGTAACATCAGTCCTGCCTGGCACTTTAAGAACGTAATTCCCAATATGTCTGAAATTTTGAAATTCTCTTCTGTACATACACCACATAATAATATTAATGATCGTTATGTTATTAGCTTTATTGGTATCTTACATGGCACCATTTAGGTGTAAGTTATCACATTAGTGAGTTGGGGTACACTGAACTTGTGAAGTCAGCTGAAAATCAGTTTCAGGTACCAATGACTTCCTTGCATTGGGATGCTGTTAGAATCACAGGGCCATTACGCATTACCATAATACAAGGAATAATATAAAAAATTGGCAGTATTGCTGGAGAGGCTGGTGGCCAAATAAGAGAACAATAAATGAGAAAAAAGCCATATTTAAATCTATGCCACTGAAAATTACAAGAGAAAATTTTAAAAAATCAGTTCCTATATGAAAAAAGATTCTAATGGTGAAGAAATAAAAATGCTCTTTAATCTTCGAAAAGAGCTTTACAAAGAATGAAGAACAGAAAAGAAACACATAAACATTGAAAAAAAGGATAATTGCTGGTATCTGTTTAAGGTTCAGTTGCAGCTCGTGACTTTTATGACAGGTGAAGCCCAAATCACAAGATCGTTATTTCAACTCCCACCCAATGTATAATTTAATAGCTATGAAAAACTTACCTTAGTTATAATGAAGAAGCAGCAGGCAGACCTGGGAGATGGGGCCATCACCGACACCACTACAGGAGCAGTGCGAGGGACGGAGCACAAAGTAGGCCTGGGACTCGGTGACAGCTCCTCACACACGTGCACTAGGCCCACCCCGTGGAGGTGTGGATGTGGGGAGATGCAGGCCCCATCTCATCCCTGCCTACTCCCTGTGGCCCAGGCTTAACTGCTACTGTCGTGCTTTGGCCTCAGCAAGTAGTGGTTATCACAGAAACACCCTTATAAAGTGACTGGTGGGAATGGTAAATTGCCATGGTAACAAGACAGTTTCATGAGGCACTATTACCTTTACCAATATTTGAGACTCACACAGCACTACGTTCTTTAAACGTTATGGTCTTGTGTGTTGGCTACTGGAGAGACTGAGATGAGATGTTTAAATTAAATCACAATTTGTCTTTAAATGAATTTAACAATTTTTTTAAAAAGGGTATGCAACATGTTTTGTAGCTTTTGGGAATTCTTGTTAGTCTGTGGCTCACTTGCCTGGGCTGATGAGCTGCCCCTGTTGAGTTTGATTTTAATTTAATGACTCCATTGTTATCCTACATCAGACTAGGGGAATAATTAAATCTTGTACCTGCTCCCTGAAATTCAGAGCATATTAGAGTACATTAGATTCAGTAACACTGGAATGGATTTATGTGGCTTTAAGTGGAGATGGTGGAAAGAAAGACATACTTGAGCAGATTAGGTCATTAATCACACATTATGGCATTCATTCAACTTGATATTCCCTTGTTAGGGTGCAGGTCAATCAAATCCTTATAACTCTGTGTTATCTGATCCGTTAGCTAACTCAATTCCAAACTTCATTTGAATGAAAGGGTCTTTGGAGGCCATTTTCCTTATGTCCTGTCATCCATATTAGTTAATTTTATACTGATACAGTTGTAATAGAGAGTGGGTAGGAGAGAGGAGAAATGTAGTATGCAGTCCACCTGTTCTAATTTGTTAATTAACATGTTGTTTGCATTTATCCCATACATTTTATCCAGGAATTTCAGCGCTTTACAAGTATAAATAGCCTAAGGATTGTAAGTGTGGGAATGGAGGTGTGTTTAGGACCAGAGGTGCTTGGAAAAAAGGGGTAAAATATGAAAAATGTAGCTAAAAATGATCTTTTTATAGAAATATTCAGAATTTTCAGCCAGCTCCACTTAGGCCTCAAGGATCTTTCTTTGCATCTATGTGATTCGTAGTACAGGGGTTGGTCTGAATCCTGTTGAGGGGATCAAAACCTACTTTGTCTTAGTTTGCCCTGTGAGGGCTCTCTGCAAGCAAGTAGCTATGGTTGTGGTGATGGTCTCATCGCCTCCTTCTGCTTGTGCAAACAGAGTTGGCTGAGTGTGAAGCAGTGAGCATGCTGAACACTCCCCTTTGAGGGTGGAGCTGATTTTATCACTTTGGCAAGCATTTCTCCTGAGCACGACAGTAACCAGATTGACCCTGTGCATTTACATTCCAGCATGCATCTAAAGTGTGGGGCAGTTTCTTTCCCTAGGTCTCACAATACCCCTGAAAAGTAGATAATTATTATTATATCCGCACCAGTTTTATCATGAGTAAATAGAGGTATTGAAAGATTAAACGTAGAGCTGGTCGGGAAAAATATTCCCCTCCACGCACACTCCAAAAATGAGTTTTAATCGAAAAGACAGTTTTAATCAAAAAGTCTTAGAAGCTTAGGTTTTTCAATGAAAACACAAATATAGTTGATTGACTAGAATTTTTTGTCCGTTTTTCTCACACACACACACACACAAAACCTTTTGTCTGCACCAGTTTTAGCACCAGTTAAATGACCACTCCTCCTAAGAGCATAAGAATGGCCATATTGGGTCAGACCAATGATCCATCTAACGCAGTATCCTGTCTGCTGACAGTGGTCAGTAGCAGAGCTTCAGGGGGAGTGTACAGAACAGGGCAATTCTGGAGAGAGCCACCTCTGTTTTTGCTCCCTGGCTTCTGGTAGTCAGGTGGCATGAGCATGTGGCTACATTCCTGACTCTCTTGGCTAGTGGTCATCGACGGATCTATCCTCCATGAACTTATCTTGTTCTTTTTTTAACTCAGTTATATTTTTGGCCATCAAAACATCCCATGGCAATGAGTTCCGCTAGTTCATTGTGCATTGTGTGAAAAAGTATTTCCTCTTGTTTGTATTAACCCTGTTGAGTATTAATTTCATCAGATGACCTCCGGTTTTTATATTGTGCGAAAGGGTAAATAGCACTTCTCTATTCACTTTTTTCCACATCATTCATGATTTTATAAATCTGTCATCTCTTTTCTAAGTTGAATCACCCTAATCTTTTTAGTATCTCCTTGTATGGAAGCTATTCCATAACTTTGCTCATATTTGTTGCCTTTCTCTGAACTTGGTCCAGTTTCACTATGTCCTTTTTGAGATGGGGCGACCAGAACCATACAATATTCCAGGTATGGGTATCATAGTGGAATTATGAAGTATGATATTTTGTCTTGTTTTCTATCCCTTTCCTAATAGTTCCTAACAATCTGTGAGCCTTCCAAGATCGACATCCATGATGGACATCCACGATATCTCCTTGACCTTTTTCTTAAGTGGTAACAATCAGTTTAGAATCCATCATTACATAGGTGTAGTTGGGATTATTTTTTTCCAATGTGCATTACTTTTCACTTATCAGTGCTGAATTTCATCTGTCATTTTGTCACCCAGTCATCCAGTTTTGTGAGGTCCCCTTGTAACTCTTCACAGTGAGCTTTGGACATAACTCATGTGTAATTTTGTATCATCTGCAAACTTTGCCACTATGCTGTACATTCCCTTTTGCAGATCATTAATGAATTTGTTGACCAGCCTATGTCTCACTACAAATCTTTGGGGGGCCACATTGTTCATGTCTCTTCATTGTGTGAGATTTTATCCCTACCTTTTTTTTCCTATTTTTTAATCAGTTACTGATACAGGAAAGGACCTTCCCTCTCATCCCATGACTTCTTAGTTTCCCTAACAGCCTTTGTGAGGGACTTTGTCAAAGGCTTTCTAAAAATTCAAGTGCACTATATTGATTGGATCAAACATTGTACACATGCTTGTTGACACCTGCTTCCATAATATGTAGATAAAAATACAATCAGATTTTGGCAAGTATTCTGGCAAGTCTTGATGACTGCTGCTGACTGCAATTCTTAGCCACACTTCCTGTTTATGTTATCCCCTTAACCCCCAATCTTCCTTTCCAGCCCATCTGTTTGTCTCATCCATCTGTTATGCATTGCCTTTTTTACTGTAAACTCTTTGGGGGACAGACAGTCATTTACTTTGTGCAGCACCTAGCACAATGAGGCTCTGAGGTTTTGTATCTATGTACTACAACAATATAAATGTTTAATGAGTGGATGATTGCTTTCTGCAAATAGATTAGGATGGGGATTAACACCAGGAAAGGAGAAGAGCTATTTAAAACAAAGGACAATGTTGGCACAAGAACAAATGGTATAATCTAGCCATGAATAAATTTAGTCTGGAAATTAAATGATTTCTAACAATCAGATCAGCCTTCCCATAAGAGAAATGGGGATAAACAACTTAACTAATTTATGATGTAACTTGATACCTTTAGAAACGGCAAATAGGAACCTTTAGGATACCTTTATACTTGATACCTTTAGGAACCTTTAGGTAGTGGGGTAGCCTGGACTTGAAGACCCAGGAGGTACCTTCCACTCCTATATTTTTAAATTCACCAAGGCAGAGACAGAATCCAGTAATCCTGTCTCCCATCCTCCTGGCTCTAACCACTAGACCACTTTGCATTTGTATAAAAAAATGCAAATAAAGTTCTTCTCTCAAAATACATTTTTTCTCCTTTCAATCCCAAAATAGATAAAATATGTGAATTCTATTTAAATGTGCAATTTCCTGGAAGGATGGATTTTTTTTGGTACGGCTGCCTAATTAATATGCTTTAAATTTAGATAGCATGAATTAATTGCAGAGAGAATTTCTTGGGAGAATTGGTGCTAAAATAAAGTGCATTAAATGACAAGGTTTTCAGACAAGTGTTGTAAGTGTTCTTTCAACCCCCTCATGCATCTTCTTGACAGAAGGAACGTAATGTATTATTTTCTTATTAATTCCCCATTTAGAATAGTCACATGAATAATAATTCAGGAGAACAAAAGTTGCTAAATATAGTAAGATGAAATTTGTCTCACTGCTTTTTGTGTATATATATTTATATATAACACTTCTGAAAATTGAGCTGCTTTTAGATCTCTGCTTAAATAAAGATTTGGGGCCCAGATCCAAAAAAGTATGTCCACCATTTGAGGTGCCTAATTACTTTTGTCAGTCTGGGCCTAGATGCCTAACTAGAGCCATCCAAGTTTGAAAATTTTGACCTTCTTGGGCTCAGACAAAAGTAGTATTCCATGCTTCTTCATTGTGCATTGCACGTAGCATTGTGTCTTCTAACTCTAAAGAGGTGCAATTGTTAGTGTCTGGAGAAAGAAGAAAAAAGTAATACATTGTCTATTTTTTCCTGGGTGATTTTGAGGCTATGGAGTGCTGACTTCCTTGATATGAGAACACCACAGACCTACATCTTCTTATTTTCAGTTCTTAAGTAGAGCTCTTTGGTTTTACCTACGGTTTGCTGAACTGTTGCTCATTTAGTCTCATCTCTTGTAGGCTTTGTTGTGCTCAGTATTAAAAAATACAGTCATGAAGTTCATGCACACAAAGTTCATGTGCTAAGGTGCACCCTCAAGGACACTGGGAATTAGCACAACTGCATGTTCTAATTGAGCTGATATTTATGTAAATGTCTACTGTTGGGCCTGCCCTGCAAGGTGTTTACCACTCTCAACTCCAATTAATTCAACTCAGCACTTTGTGGACCAAATGCATCTAGCTAATTATTTGTACATAAATTTTCTCCATTAACCATGTCCGTTCATGGTAAAATCTTGGACAAACACAGGTGGATTTTTTTGCAGAAACTTTTCTTGCAGGCTTTGGCCTCAATCACATAAGTTGAAAATCACATACCAGCACCACACTATTGTGTATGGATAGGAGATACTTTAAGCATAGGTTGCATGGGTAGCCAAACCATTTCAGGGGATGGGGTAGGCATAATGATTCTTGGATGTCTTCAAAAACACAGAAATCAATGGGGAAATCTGCTCAACATAGAATCATAGAATATTAGAGTTGCAAGGGACCTCAGGAGGTCATCTAGTCCAACCCTCTGATCAAAGCAGGACTATCCTCAGCTAATTCATCCCGGCAAGGGTTTTGTCAAGCCTCAGCTTAAAAACCTCTAAAGATGGAAAAGCCACCACCTCCCTAGGTAACCCATTCCAGTGCTTCACCACTCTCCTAGTGAAAAACTTTTTCCTAATGTCCAACTTAGACCTCCCCCACTGCAACTTGAGACTGTTGCTCCTTGTTCTGTCATCTGCCACCACTGAAAACAGCTTAGCTCCATACTCCCTGGAACCCCCTTTCAGGTAGTTAAAGGCTGCTATCAAAACCCCCCTCATTCTTCTCTTCTGCAGACTAAGCAGGCCTAGTTCTTTCAGCCTCTCCTCATAAGTCTTGTGCTCTAGCCTCCTAATCATTTTTGTTGCCCTCTGCTGGACTTTCTCCAATTTGTCCACATCTTTTTTGTAGTGGGGGGCCCAAAACTAGACACAATACTCCAAATGCGGCCTCACCAATGCCGAATAGAGGGGAATAATCACTTCCTGCCATCTGCTGGCAATGCTCTTAACAATGCAGCCCAATATGCCATTAGCTTTCTTGGTAACCAGGGCACACTGCTGACTCATATCCAGCTTCTTATCCACTGTAACCCCCAGATTATTTTCTGCAGAACTGCTGCCTAGCTCGTCAGTCCCCAGTCTGTAGCTGTGCTTGGGATTCTTCCATCCTAAGTGCAGGACTCTGCACTTGTCCTTGTTGAACCTCATCAGATTTCTTTTGGCCCAATCCTCCCATTTGTTTAGATTGTTCTGTATCCTATCCCTCCCTTCCAGGGTATCTACCACTCCCCCTAGCTTAGTGTCATCTGCAAACTTGCTGAGGGTGCAATCTACCCCCTCTTCCAGATCATTAATGAAGACGTTGAACAAAACCGGCCCCAGGACCAACCCCTGGGGCACTCCACTTGTGACCGGCAGCCAGCTAGACATGGAGCCATTGATCACTACTTGTTGAGCCCTTTACTCTAGCCAATGCTCTATCCATTTTGTAGTCCATTCATCCAACCCATACTTCTTTAACTTGCTGATAAGAATACTGTGGAAGACAGTATCAAAAGCTTTGCTAAAGTCAAGGTATATCACTTCCACCGCTTTCCCCTCATCCACAGAACCAGCCACCTCTTCATAGAAAGCAATCAGGTTGGTCAGGCATGACTTTCCCTTGGGGAATCCATGTTGACTGCTCCTGATCACCTGCCTCTCTTTTAAGTGCCTTAAAATGGATTCCTTGAGGATCTGCTCCATGATTTTCCCAGGGGTTGAGGTGAGATTGACCGGCCTATAGTTCCCTGGATCCTCTTTCTTTCCTTTCTTGAAGATGGGCACTATATTTGCCTTTTTCCAGTCATATGTGACCTCCCCCTGTTGCCATGATCTTTCAAATATAATAGCCAATGACTCTGAAATCACATCAGCTAACTCCCTCAGCACCCTCGGGTGCATTGCATCCGGCCCCATGGACTTCTGTATGTCCAATCTTTCTAAATAGTCCTGGACCTGTTACTTCAGCACTGTGGGATGTTCATCTCCTCCCCATTCTGTGCTGCCCAGTGCAGTAGTCTGGGAGCTGACCTTGTCTGTGAAGACAGAGGCAAAAAAGGCATTGTGTACCTCAGCTTTCTCCACATTCTCTGTCACTAGGTTGCCTCCCTCATTCTGTCAGGGGCCCACACTTTCCTTAATCTTCCTCTTGTTGCTAACATACCTGTAGGAACTCTTGTTCCCCTTCACATCCCTTGCTAGCTGCAATACCAGTTGCATTTTGGCCTTCCTGATTTCATTCCTGCATGTTCAAGCAGTATTTTTATAATCCTCCCTAGTCATCTGGCCAAGCTTCCACTTCTTGTAACCTTCTTTTTTGTGTTTAAGCTCACCAATCACTTCTTTGTTAAGCCAAGCTGGTCGCCTACCACACTTGCTATTCTTTCTGCACATCGGGATGGTTTGTTCCTCTGCCCTCAATAAAGTTCCTTTAAAATACAGCCAGCCCTCTTGGATTCCTTTCCCCCTCATATCAGCCTCCCAGGGATCCTGCCCAACAACTCCCTGAGGGAATCAAAGTCTGCATTTCTGAAGTCCATGGTCTGTATCCTGCTGTTCTCCTTTCTTCCTTTTGTCAGGATCCTGAACTCGACCATCTCATGGTCACTGCTGCCTAGGTTGTCACCCACTTCTACTTCCCGTACCAAATCTTCCCTGTTTGTGAGCAGCAGGTCAAGAGCAGCACGGCCCCTAGTTTGTAGCTCCAGCACTTGCACCAGGAAGTTATCCGTGACACAGTCCAAAAACTTCCTGGATTGTTTGTGCTCTGCTGTGTTGCTCTTCCAGCAGATGTCAGGGTGATTGAAGTCCCCCATGAGAATCAGGTCCTGTGAATTGGAAACTTTCCCTAGTTGATTGAAGAAAGCCTCATCTACCTCTTCCTCCTGGTCTGGTGGTCTATAACAGACACCCGCCACAACATCACCCTTATTGTTCTTGCTTCTAAGCTTAACCCAGAGACTCTCAACTGGTGTATCTCCAGTTTCACACTGGAGATCAGAACAATCATAGTGCTCTCTTACATACAGTGCAACTCCTCCACCCTTTAACCCCTGCCTGTCCTTCCTGAATAGCTTATACCCATCCATGACAGTGTTCCAGTCATGTGAGTTATTCCACCAAGTCTCAGTTATTCCAATCATGTCATATTAGATGTCTATACACAAATAAAAGGAGCATGGTGAATAAACAGGGAAAACTAGAAATATTAGTTTATAGACTATATTATGACTCTTAATTGGTGTCACTGAGACTTGGTGAGATAAATCTCAAGACTGGAATATTGGATAGGGGGTATAGCTTGTTCAGGCAGGATACAATATTAAATATTTTAATTAATAGTTTGGATAATGGAGTGGAAAATATGCTTATAACATTTGTGGCTGACACCAGGCTGGGAGAGGTTTTGAGAACAGGATTAGAATTCAAAATGACCTTGATAAATTGAAGAACTCATCTGAATCCAGCAAGATGAATTTCAATGAAGATAAGTGCAAAGTACTCCACTTAGGAAGGAAAAATCAATTACATAACTACAAAATGGGGAGTAACTGTCTAAGAGTTAGTACTGTCAAAAAGCATCTGCGGGTTATAGTGGATCACAAATTGATTGTGATTCAGTGTTGTGGTTGTCATAAGATTGGATCAGAGCTGGGTCAGGCCAAGTGGTTGAAGCAAAGGCCAGAGTCTGAATGCCAAAATCAGGGGTTGAGGCAGAGTTAGATCCAGGAATTGTAGGCAACAGTCAAAATCAGATTATCTGGAATCAGGGAAGACAGAAGCAGGTCTGGTTTCAAGGCAGGAATGAGGCAGGGACATGACTTGAACAAGGCGGGATGCAGGCAGGGTCTAGGCTAGATAGCTATCTGTCTTGGATGGTTTAGACACAACAAATCCTGCATCTTGGCAGGGGTTAGACTAAATGACCCTTGCAGTACCTTCTAACCCTCTGATTCTATGATTCTAAACTGGAGCAAGGTTGGATGCAGACAGGGTCTAGACTAGAGCAAGGCAGAAACAAGGAGGTAGGGAGAGGGAGGCAGAGGATCCACAGTGAGCTACTGCTGGACTTAAAACTGATCTGTTAGTTTTCACAGCCAATTGGGCAAGGTGGTACATCAGACAGCCCAGCTGACTCCTTAGGCTGTCAGGATGCACAGAAACAGCTGCATGGCCTTAAGCCTGACAGTGATGCAGCTGCAGGGGTTAATGTTCTGGAGTGTATTAACAGGAGTGTTGTATGTAAGACATGTAAATATGTGCTTTACTTGGTACCAATGAGACTTCAGAGTTCAGAGGAGAGGAACAAAAATGATAAAACCTGATTTATGAGGATAGGTTAAAAAGTCTGGACATGTTTACTCTTGAGGAAAGAAGACTGTTAAGTCTTCAAACATGTTAAGGACTCGTATAAAGAGCGCAGTGATTAGTTCATGTACCCTGAAGGAGAAGTAGTAATGGGGTTAATCTGCAGTAAAGGAGATTTAGGTTAGATAATAGAAAAAACTTTCTAATTATAAGGGTACTTAAGCTCTGGAATAGGTTTCCAAGAAAGGTTGTGTGGGATCACTGTAATTGAAGGTTTAAAGAACAATCTGAAAAACACCTATCAGGGATGGTCTTGGTTTACTTGGTCCTAGCTCCACAAGGGGGTTGGACTTGATGGCTTCTTGAGGTTCTCTCCTGCCTTACCTTTCTATAATTCTATGATTCTATAGGTAAAATCTTTCTGGGAAGATGATCCCTCTGTGCCAGGAACCCAACATTGTGTCTAAAAGAAACCAACATTTAGAAAACAAGCTTCCTGCCCTAGTTAGGAAAGGAAGGAGAGAGACATGGGGATGCTGAGGAAGAAGGCAAGAGAGATGGAGAGCAAGGAGTTGGAGAAGAAATATTTAGTGGCAACCTGGTGATGATGGAAAGCCAGCTGGCATGACAAGAATAGTGACAAAGGAATTCTTGGTTATGGTGGTCCAGTGCAGCTAGGACTAGCCCTGTGGGCATATACTCTATAAATAAAGCATTACTATTATACTGGGAATCTGTGGTTTTCTAGGCAGATGAGCCAAAAAAGAATCTTTCTGTGTCTGACTTAGTAGGAGCCACGATGAATTTATCTAAGAGCTGGAAGTAGATCATTGAATTGTTTGTACACTGCAGAGCCAGTGAAAGCTTTTACTTTCCCTGTTTGGCCTTGTCAGCATTTCAGTATTTCAAGACAACATTAGGAATATGAGTAAAGTGGCCAGTCTCTAACCTGTTCATAAAAATACAGATCTGGACTTTAATAATTCATTAAATGACTTATAATGCATGGTAAAAGGGTAGCAACTACCGTAAACTGCTGGGGTTTCCCTGCACTGCAATCTACATTGCTGATGTCAGGTGTAATGAATGATAATAAAATAAATGACACTGTAAATAATAAATAACCTCATCACAGTATATGTAAAACCAGAATGCTTTAAAGTGAAAATTCCCGACAGCCAAAAGGTTTTAATAGCTCTTCCCAGTGCCAGTGGCACCAACTGTTGGTTTCTAGTGAAAGGCACTCTGTTTACTGTGGATTTATTTAAAAACAAAAAACAAAACAAGTAGTAAGTTAAAAACTGGCCTAGTTGCTGACAAAGGGCATTCAGATTCAAGGCGAATGGTTAAATTAGAATGTAAATAGATGACAAAAGAAAAGAAAAGAACAGAGGCAAAAGGGGTAAGAACTGAAGGGGAAAAAGAGAAGAGGATTTATAAAGGATCAGACACTGTCATTTTTGAATAGGGTGTAAAAACTAGGGTCTTGGTCTCTTGTCATTGTTGAACATCATTTTTCAGAGTAAGGCATTAAACCCAGTCTCCTGGATAAATTCCAGTGTGGGCACTCACATTTCAGAAATCTAAATTGCTTCAGCATAGGTTGGAGATTCACAAGCTATAGCTGATTGCTTGGTTCTTCTGTGGATTTGTTGGTGTTGGACAAGATGCTTAAGCTAAAATTTAAAAATATGAGTGGCCAAAATTAGGCACCTGAGGCTTCCTTTAAATGACTGAAACCCGTATGAACTAGGTTCCCATGAGATTTTCCTTTAAGGGGAAGCAGAGCCAATTATTGTTTGCCAAATGCCTTTATTTTTAAGAATAAACTCTATACACATGAAGAACCCAACTCTCTGGTCCTTGGTTTCAATCAATGATCTGAAACTTCACCATCTGAGGTGAGCGAGCCTCCTAGGCTCAGATCTGCAAAGGTATTTAGGCATCTAATTCATAGACTTTAAGGCCAGAAGGGACCATATGCTCCTGATCATAATCATCTGCACATTGTAGACCACAGAACCTCACCAACCCACTCCTGTAATAGACCCATATCCTCTGGCTGAGTTACTGAAGTCCTCAAATCATGATTTACAGACTTCAACTCCTATTAATTTCAGTGGATGTTAGATACCTATTCACCTTTGTGAATCTGAGTCCTAATTTCTATCCAAAACCTTTTGTCTTTTACCTTGTTACTCTATGTACTGGTAAAAATGGTCATTATTTCACGATACATTCATTACTGCATAATTAGCAGTGCGGGTAAGAAGTGGGATTGTACTTCACTGAAATTCGTTAGGAAATAATATATCAGTTCTTGTTTAATTACAAGAGAATTACTTTCACACTTAGTATTATGAAGTATAACCTACTTGGAATGAAAAAGGATCAGATGAAGGATTCTTTTGAGGTTGTATTTATTAGCCTTGATTCAACAAGATCTCAGAGGGAAATGGATTCATCACTCAGCTGGCTTAGTAACTCTGCACTGAAGTTTGCAAAGGATTTAATGTAATTTGCTGTACAGCACTGACAATTGTTATCACCAAATAATATAATCAACATCATACGCATAACCATGAGTTACAGCTTCTAGCTACAATTTTTTTCTCAAGGGAAGAATAGCTTCCCATTGCTATAGAGCTGGTATAATGTGGAGTGGAAAAATCACTCTCGATTTCCCAGTGATTAACTGGAATGACAAGGAATGATAGGAGCTGTTTTGGATAAAGTGTGAACACACACAAAACTAGGACTGAACTTTCAACCAAATCCATTTTGAGACCCAGAAAATTCAGATCAATTTCCCTCTATACCCTATTCTTCTCTGTTTTCATGGTGAGCTCTGTGCTACTGGTTTCTGGCTACAACATGGCAAAATAGAGGGCTGATCTGGGTTAGTGGATTGAGTGCTCTAGTGGTGCTGGGGGTTTGGAAATTGGGATTTTATTCCTGACCTTGGACAGGCAATTTAGCCACCAAGCATCTCATTACCCTGTCTGTATAATGGGGGTAATTTATGTTCATATGCTGCATTAATGTAGTGGCTTTGTGTGTGAATGGGATGTTGCCAGCTACCAGCAGGTGCATAGGGACATGGGATGTACTCATTCTCAGTTTAGCAAGTTCTATTTTAGCTTGAGGGGTAGAGATTTATGGTTTTGGAACTGAAGGACCAAAGTTCTAATCACAGCTATCTAACTGGGTTTTATAATTTAAATCAAGCACATATATAGTAATTATGTCTGTGTAACACAATAATCTATTACACAGTCTTTGTAAATCCCTTTGTAATTTTTGTGGTCTATGTGCATTCAAAATACTATTACAGTGCCACTATTTTCTGTTCTTGCAATACTTTTAGCCCTCAGAAGGGTCAGATATTTCCCGTGAGAATTCTGACTAAACTCTGAATCTATTGAGGTTCGCCGAACACTGTTTGTTACCCTAGAAATAGAGGAAGAGGCAGTTTAACCAATTATGCATGTGCCAACCATATTTTAGAACTTAACAGCTAACTGGATCTGATCACTGCCTTCATCTGTTAAAAAGCAATTAAAAACTCTGATCACTATCTGTAATCCTAGATTTATCATAAGGCTGTGAAATATCATTTCTTACATCCCACTTAAAAATTGAAAATTAGTTAAAAAAGGAATCTTACTCTAAAGATCTCACTGAGAATAGTTGAAAAGCGGTGTTTGTATTTCAAAGATTATTTTAAATATTTAGTTGTTTCCTCAAGGAACTTCCTCATGCTCCTATGAGGTCTAATCCCCCAGCCCCAACTCCTGAGAGATGTACAAGAATGTTCTCTCTTTACGTTGATACTGTCAAAAAGAACTTTACTCCCAATAATGTAGGGACCACTAAGAACCACAGGATGGGTAATTAACCCCCAGGGTTGGAATTCTGGAACAATTGCTCCCTCTCATGAACTGTACTGAGGAAGAATTGCTTTGATTTGTGGATCCAAATGTCTGGCAGTTTCATTGATTAGGGATATGGATCTAAATATAACCATCTACAGAGGTCTTCAATTAAGTTTGAGCTTTGGATTTTCAGTGACGAAAGCACTTTGAGCAAAAGGAATAACTTCTTCGGCTTTGGAAGCTATAGTAGATTTTTATCCTTTCATGCAGTCTCACAAGGCCTGGTTTTCGGAAGTGCTGGGCACCTGCAGCAGGAGTTTTGAATGTTCCTTGTTATCCAAATGAGGCCCAGACTGTGCTAGTGTGAGCTAGGCGAACTTTGAGGTATGGATCTGCCTCTTTTCAGAACACAGAGGGGTCAGGTTATGCCTGGAAAGTATAAATCTGCATAGGATACACACTGTACAGTATTTGTTCACTGAGCCAACTAAGTATTATACACTGTCAGTGTTTTATTTTCTGCTTTGATTATGTAAGTTCCTACATTTGTATCCAAATCTAATCATGTCAGCAGTTTTCCATTGTGCTTTATTAGCATTGTATTTTTTAATGGCTGGTTGTGCAAATTAGATTTGAAAGTTTTATATTAAGGGCCCATGGAATGGAAATCATTAACAAGGGAAGGTTTTTCTGCCATATTCATAAAATTACCTGCTAATAAAATAGGAATATGATTTCAGTAATTGCTAATACAAATTGATTTTTGTATTAAAGACTCCTGTGTCTAATTCTGGGAACAAAAGGGAAGAGAAGGCAGAGTATGCATACATAGAACACAACATGAATCATTGACTTTCCTGCTGGAAGCAGAAAATAAAAAGAGCAATAGCCAAACACTTTATTTTAACCTTTTGCTTGCTGGCCTACTTTTCTTATTTTTTTATAATATTTTTCTCTTTCATCTATCAGCTGAGATGAGGTGTTAAAACCTAAAAGATCCTGCTGACCAGCTGTGGCCATAGAATCATAGAATCACAGAACCATAGGGTCAGAAGGGATTGCAAGGGTCATCTAGTCTAATGGTCTGCCAAGATGTAGGATTTGTTCTGTCTAACCATCCAAGACAGATGGCTATCCAGCCTCCTTTTGAAAACTTTCAGCAAAGGTGCTTCCATTACCTCCTTAGGCTGTCTGTTCCATTGTCAATGAATTTTATTCCAAGAGTAGGGGAGTTAATCTTGGTGTCCTGGCCAAATCCTTGTGTAGGTAATGGCTGTATCTTCTGCCTTTATGTAGTTTCAGTTGGGTAAGTAATTCTTCTTCGGTTTCCACAGCAAACCATTTTGCAGTGTTGCTGTGGTTTTTTTTGAACAGCTACAATAATCCCATACTGATGTGAATGCCATTATATAGAAATTAGAACTGAAATTAGGAATTTTTCCATGTGAGAATGCTGATTCCACAAAATCTAAATATTTTGCAGGAACATAGCAAACTCAACAAAATGTTTAATGGGAAATTATCTCAATGTTTTACTTCAGTAAGGTTGAAGCTTTCCAACTCTAGCAAAACCACACTAGAATGAACCTACTAGTAGACATAGTGAAGATGCCTGACACTTTATAATGATGCACCAGGTTTTAACATGAATCTTTATGGAACTGCAGCCAGCTGAGGTTGAGGTCTTATCATGCAAATTATTATATCAACAAAGAAAAGAAACAATCCTTGCACCTTTGCAGCTTCATATTGGGTGAATTAGAAACATAGAAACATAGAAACATAGGTCAGAAGGGACAAATATGATCATCTAGTCTGACCTCCTGCACAAGGCAGGCCACAAAACCCTACCCATACATGAATGACAATCATTCTTAGAGAGATGAGCCAGCAGGTTTATTCAAGTGAAAATGAGCAAAACAAATGAGCTCATTGTTAGAGGTATTGACGTTCAAATTGGCTTCCTTCTCATCAACTCTAACAGATTTTCTAAAGTGACCAGAAGCAGGATGAGCTTAGTAGGTGGGACCATGAATTGGGAGTCAGCAAACTTGTGTCTAAATCTTGGTTCTGTCACAACTTTTGGCTGTGACCTTGGGTGAGTCAGTTGATCATCTTCTACCTCAGCCCTTCAGTTTTAAAAAAATGGCTATAACACTACCTCCTTTTAGTGACTTATCTACTTATATGAGTAAGCTTTTTGGGTCAGGGACTGCCTCCTACTATGTAACCCCAATCTCATTTGAGGTATGTAGGTGCTACAGTGATAAAAATAATAATTGTGTGTTATGTTGTCAAGATTGCTATAAAGAGCTGAATCTTCCACATCCTGAATTTATTTATCTTACCACTGTTTCACTGTGCTATATGAATCAGTTCTTAGAGCACTTCAAATGCCTTAAGATTTCTTTGAATCTACTGCCATCCATTGTTCGAAATGTAGATAGCACATGGGCAGCTCCTGAAACCTAAATGCATGTCAAAGAATGGGGGACATTTTTGAAAATGATAAGTTTCACGCTCATGGGGCATTGCATATTTTTGTCATACCTATGAAAATGGCACCATGAATAGATTTCTAAATAACTTTTTAAAATGATGTACATTATTTTAAAATGTCTTAGAATATAAAATACTAATTATATAGTTTCTTTTTGTCTGTATGTCTTAAGACTGTTCACTGCCAATCATCATTTCTTAAAATGATACATATTTTAAATGTAGCATAAAATGGAAATTTCTATATCTCAGTGGGTTTCATGCTTTCTTGCAATAGGCCACCAAAGCATAAGCTTCATTGTACATTACACAGCCTAAAACAATAAAGAATCAGGCTAAAGGCTAATGAATGTGTCTTATGCCAATTGCTGCATCAAGAAAGCCTGATGCAACATCAGCTTGTTTTATGAATCAGAGGCAGGGATCTTGTCTCCTTAAGATGCTGAGCACTCCAAAGATGTTATGTAAATATTTGGCTAAGCATGTTGTATAGGGCCCTGTACGCTGGTGGCATTGTCCGGCCAGAGTGTTGCAAACCTTCCTTGGGCCCAGGCTCCGAGGAAGGTCACAGTGCCTTCCTCTAGGGGAATAAACAGTGCCGGTTACAAGTCTTTAGTCCTGACCCCCAGCAGGGCGGGCTTCCTTCCCAGTCTATAGCCCTCCGGCCCTCCTGTAGGGCAGGGCTGTTATGGGGTCTGTAGCCCCAGCCTGCCAACAGGCAGGGCAGTCAAGCAGTCTATTGTCCCTGGCCCTCAGGCAGGGCAGGGCGGTCAAGCAGTCTATAGCCCTGACCTTCCCACAGGTGGGGCTAGCAGCAGTCTATTGCCCCTGGCCCTCAGGCAGCTGGGGCAGGCAAAGCAGTTTACAGTAGGTGTCCCACAAGCCGGGCAGGGCTGATGCAGCAGTGAATAACCCCTGGCCTTCCCACAAGCGGGGCTAGCAAAATAGTCTGGAGCCCCTGGCCTTGCAGGTAGGCAGGGCCAGTAGAGTTCGATAGCCTCTGCCTCCAAGCTCAGAGGGTAGCAAGCACTCCCGGGGTAGTTAGGAGGAAGGGGGAATGCGGGCCCACCCGACTACACTGCATCCCAGCCCAGGGCCCTATCAGTGGCAAAGCCATTTGCCACTGAGTTGGCAGGGATCCAACTGTAACACGCTGACGGGGTTTGGCCCCTGCCTCAGCCACTTGCTAGTTGGCTGTCCCTGGGCCACTTCCTCCCACCATGTCCCCAGGTACCTGCAGGTAGTCATCTCCCTCCGGGTCACTGGGGTATATGGAAAGCGGCAGACCCACAAGTCGCTCACTGTCGATCGGCAGCAGATCTGGAAACTCTTCTGCATCGTCAGCAGAGGGCAGCTCCTCCAGGTCGCAGGGTCTCAGGGGTTCCTCCGGTCCACAGGGGTCAGTAAACTCCAGGGGGTCCCCGGTGTCAGGCAGCTCCTCCAGGTCAGGGCCAGCCTCAGGGGATATTTCCCCACCCAGGAGTCTCAAGTGGCTCATCTCAGCTACTAGGACCCAGTGGCCCTACCCAATCACTAGGATTTGGGGTCCCTCTCCATGCACTAGGGCTCAGCGGCCCTCTCAAGTCACTAGGGCCCGGCAACCTGGGCAAGTTTTAGAAGCTCCGCTTAGTGGGGTGGTTGCTCCAAACAGCTGCCAGGCCTGTGTCAGGCCTAGGCTGTCGCCTCAGGGAAGACAAATTTGCCTCCAGCAGCATCTTCCCCCTCAATGAGCTGCTAGACTGGCCTTTTATAGTTCCCTTCCCTACCTGGGTTCCGCCCCTCTGCTTCCAGGAGGTAATGCCTGTAGGAACTTGTTCTGCCCAGCACAGGTGTGGGCCCAGGCTCCAAGAAAGGCCACAGCCTCTTCCTACAGGCCCAAACTCAAATGTGCATTCTTTAATGACTTGCTGACTATGCTCACAGAGGAATATATTGAACTTTACACTCCTCCGAATAAAACTGCTCTCACCAAGAGTGTTAATGGCTAAACCTCAGGTTCTCTACTCCATCTTCATTTCTGGGTGCTTTTGAAACTGTTGATCATAGTCCCTCTCAAAATATTGTCCTCCCTTTGTCATCCTCTCTTCATTCTTTTCCAAACTCTTTATTTCTTTAGCATCGTACCTCCCACACTCCGTGAGTGTTCCACAGAGCTCTGTCCATGCCCTCAGATCCCCCTTTCATCCTTCTGAGCACTCTGTCTGGGTGATATAATTCCCTTACATGGTTTTAGTTACTGTCTTTATGCTAATGATTTCCAAAATTCTACCTTTTCCAGATCCAGTCAAATTAGTCAGTTATTGACATCTTCTCTTGAATGTCTCACTGTCAGCTTAAACATATCATGCCTAAAACGGAACTCCTTATCTTTCTTCTGAAGCCCTCCCCATTACCCCATTCTCTGTCACCACTGACAACATCATAATCTTCCCTGTCTTTCAGGGCTGTTATCCTTTAGCTATCTTTGACTCCTTCTCTCATCAACATATCGTGAAATTTTAAATCCTTCTGTTTCTTCCTTCGTTACATTTCCAAAATCTGATTGTGATGGGTCGTAAAGCCCACACTGGTTCTGAAAGAGTTAACTGGAGCAGGAGAGTTCAAATAGGGCATATAATTGCACCTATACCAGGTCCAGGCCCAGTTACAGATGAGGCCCACCTGGAAGAGGAACGAGGTAGTTACTGTACAAACAGGAAACCCAAAGTATAAGGATTGGGAGGGAAAAATGTAAAAAGCTCTGCAGTTTCTCTATGGAAAGTAAAAAGACATTTAGGGTACACACTATTGTAATAGTCTTTGTGCAAAACACACCCGATAAGGTATCATTTGAAAACTAATAACTCACTGGTCAATAATATCATGATGAATTGTGTGTAGCAACGTTAGCTGTAAAGTTATAAACGTAACCTGAAGTTAGGTCTGAAATGTGTTTTCCAGGCAAGTCAGTATAAGCCAATTTCTCAAAGACAAAGTACAAGTTGACACCTCTGGACAGGTATCATCAAAGCTCAGGGGCAATCACCTATCAAGTGGCCATTTCTTGGTATGGAAGGGGGGACAGGAAAAAACAGCTCTGCATTTTAGCAAACAACAATATTGATTACCTCTCTGACTCCAGTGTCTTTGGGAATACATTTATATATATAGAGAGAGAGAGAGATTGAGAGAGAGAGAGAGGTAACTCTTAGGAAAATGGAGTTTCAAAGAGTGACTGAACTAAAAAATTGAGGGGCAAAAAGAACCCAAGTTATCTCTCTCTATTCATCTCTAGCTCTTTCATTGAAGAAAGCAAAAGAAACAGCCTTTGGAATTTGGGAGCAGATCCTGGCCTGAGAATTTGATCAGCAATATTACTGGAAATGTGGTAAAAAATTTCACCTTGAACCAAGTCTAATTTGTTAAGTTTTAATACTAGGAAGCATTTTATCTTTATTTCTCTTGTGACCATTTTTATTTTTAATGTCTTATACTTCTACTCACTTAAATTCTATCCTTTTGTAGTTAAATAAACTGGTTTTATTCTTTAATCACACTAATCTAGTGTTGAATTCAAACTGAATTGTTTGGGTAACTCCATTTAAAGTAGTAAACTGTTGGATGTTATACCCTTAGAGGGCAACGGACCTAAAATATAAAACTGTCTAGGAGAGGACTAGATAGTGCAGAGCACAAATTTTGAAGGAAAATTTGGGACTGGGTGTGTGTTCGGGTCATCTTTCAAGTGCTAACCAAGGCTGGTGGAAGCCAGAGTGTGACTGGAGTGTTGCTGGCAGGCTGTAGCTATACAAAAGACACTCAGGGTGTGACCTCTATGTTCTCTGGCTATTGTGAGGAGCCCAGGTTGGAACGTAAAGCAACAAAGCATTGTGAGGCAGTGCAGGTTGCAGGACAATTGGTGACACAACCCTTCATTCATTTGGATTGCATTCCAGAATGTCATACGGGTTCAAAGAGGAAACCCAAGGGGAGAGTTGGTCTTTGATAGAGAACTATAGCAAAAGGCCAGGAGAGAGGTAGATAAGACACCAGGGTGGAGCACATTTTGGTGGCAAGTCTTGATAAATGGGCAGGATCTAGACCTCCAGGGACAAAGTTCTGAGAGGCATTCAGTTGAGGGACAGAGTACAGGGGAAATTAAGAGGGATGAAAATTAAAGCCCGAGAAGGGCAGATGTGGTTTAAGTTTATGTTTTCATTTGAGATTTATTGAGGGACTACAGAGGAGAGCCCTAAGATCACCTGCCCTGGAGGAAGAGTGAATCTTGAGAGGCTGTGGAGACTGAGAAGAGTAAAAATACACAGTGAGACTATGAAAGGCTTCTGGGAAAAGCCTTCGTACAGGCTGAGGTAGGAAGAAGTCCAGAGAGGAAGCAGGGAATGGTTCTGATTAGATAGCTTACCTTATTACAAGGTCCAAGCTGGAATCTAGAGAAGAGGGAGAAACAGAGTTCCCAGCTAGGCCTACTGAAAAAAAGTTATGCAAAGTCTCCAGACACTTGGGAGTCTGGACTTCGATCAAAGACTCAATGTGAGGCTGTTGGACTTCTGTTGTAGAGCTCTCTGGGTATGTCTACACTACAATTAAACACCATGGCTGGTCCATCTCACCTGGCTCAGGCTACAGGGCTGTTTAATTGCAGTGTAGACATTCAGGCTCAGACCAAAGCCCAGGCTTTGACATTTCCCCCTTGAATAGGGTCTCAGAGCCTGAGCTCCAGCCAGGGCCTGAATATCTATTCCACAGTTAAACAGCCCTGTAGCCCAAACCCCACAAGTCTGAGTCAACTGACACAGGCCAGCCACCGGTGTATAATTGCAATGTAGACATACCTTTTTTTACCTGGAAGGGTAAGTACTATAAGTGACTTGGCTGGAGGGATGACTCATGAGAAACCCCTGCAGGGCAAGAGCAAATATTGGTAAGGGGTGCTGAGCAAGGAGCCCACTATGTCATGCCCAGTCACAAAGGAGCATGCGAGTGATATATCTCCTCTTTACATTCACTGACCTTTCCTTCTTACTGCCAACACAGCTAAAACTCTTGCCGAGACCTTCTTACTCTCACATCTTTATGAATGCAACCACCACTTCTCTGCCTCCCAGACACTTGGACTGCCTTCTTCAAATGCACACAAAATACAGCTGCTAAGATCATCTTCCTTGCCTGATACTCTTATTATTTATTTTGCTTAGAATTATTATTAGTCCCCAACTCAAATTAGGTCTATTTATTTATCTATTTGGCACTATACACATCCATAGGGAGAGGCCCTGCCCTGCCAAAAATTAGGCAAGGGGGTGGGAAACAGAGGCACAGAGAGGTGAAATGACTTGCTCAAGCTCACCAACAAGATCAGTGGCAGAGCAGGAAGACAATACATATCCTGACTTCCAGTCATGGTTTTACCTGCCAAAACACACTTCCCATCAAATTATCTGGATCGTCTCCTTCCTCCTTTGTCTCCCCCAGTTTTCTACAGCATCAATCAAGCTTCTTGTCTGCACTGCAATATCCTTGACAACCTTTTCCAAGTTACCCTCTTTTGGCTCTTATGTTGTTTCCACTACTTTCATTACAACAAGTGTGATATTAGACCTAAACACCCAAATGTCAGCTTCCTCATGGACCTTATTGTATTTTCTTCCAGCCATGGGACACTATCTCACAACTAACGGCAAAGGCCTTCTTCATATGTCGTGGAGACCCACTCCAGTTTGATGCCTGAAGAAAGCAGCTATCTATTCACGGCTAGGATAAAAGACAGAAGGGAATACTTTATATTATTCATTATAGGGGGATCTGGCAGACACACATCACCTATCACTTTCCATTATAAAAAATTCCTGCAACCTTTATTGAGACCCCCTTCCATCACTTACAGCACACCCTTAAAGTTCAGCAGGGAGCCACAGAGGTGCCTATTCCTGGCCCTGTGAAATTCTGTTCAGATTTGGCTAAAAGATATTGAAAACTGCCCTTTCACATCTCTTGTTTGCATTGTGCATCTTGATTTGAGAGCTTATCAGAAACTGTTAATCTTCTGAAAACCAGTATGAACTGCACTGGGATGCCTCTCTTGCATACATGGCATCCCACGTATCAGGAACTCACCCACCTTCTTGGAGCTGGAATAGAAATAATAGCATCCTGCTGATTAAACATGGAGTGCAAATTATGAAGCAGTTGGCCATATTCCAAGGTTGAGTCAAGTCATGTTAACTGGTCAACAAAACATGTTACCAACATTAACTAATGGTTATATATATTGCTGTTTGCAGTGTTGTGGTAGCTGTGTTGGTTCCAGGCTATGAGAGAGACAAGGTGGATGCAGGGCCCAAGCATTTTTTCAGAACCAGTACAAACATGTAACACAGGCCCCCTCCCCAACACATACCACAATCCCTCATTCCATACATAGAATCTCATGAGCCATGAAATTTTTTTTTCCTCATGGAAATAGGGGGGTCGCAGCCTGGGCCAGGCCACCCAGGGCCTCTGGGCCCCAGTAAAATGTACCCTTCTTCCTCCCCCATGTGGGGGCCCTGGTGGGTGAGATAATTTATTTTACTGGACCAACTTCTGTTGGTGAAAGAGACAAGATTTTGAGCTCCAGAGAAGAAGAGCTGTGTGGAGCTTGAAAGCTTACCTATATAAATATAGCTGGGAGCATAGATGGCTCATAGCATTGGTAACAGAAATACCCTATTGTGACGTCAGTCCTTGATGTCCAGAAGATAATATTTCTTTCCATGTGACAATTTGTGTCAACAGCTGCGCGGTTGCTAACAGTCCTTAGATTTAAACAGATGGTGATAAGGATTTGCCTGTTTCCTCAAATCCTTGGATTAAATCAGTCTGACCTTTTGGGGACTTACACAAGACACATCTATTATTATACCATTTTTTGACTATAGGTTATGGATTTTTTGTTTAATTTTGGAATTGTCCTTTTCCTTTAAAAAAAAAGTATTAAAGATTTGGATAAAGTATTTTTCTTCTCTAGGATGTTGGCTTATGGCTGGTCTATTTGGATAGAACCAGTAGGTTGTTCCAAGTGATGGCTGTCATGTGTCCTAGGTGAAATGAAGACCGTATTCTCAAAGCATCAGAAAAAAACACAACAAATACAGCTGGGATCATCTGGGCCCAACCATGTTCATAGCCTCAGCAGCAGAGTCAAAGAAGGAATGAAGCCTCATCAACCTCATCCCTTGAGACTATTCCTACTTCTGGTGTATTTAAAACTGTGATCCAACACTTTAAAAGTCTCTGTTTTTTTATGCTTGCAGGCATGGGGCTCTATTGGGAAGAGTGTGGTCTAGGCCCACAGCAGTCATTTTGCAAAGAATCAGCCTACTGTAATGTGGGGATGAGTTTGCCCCTCAGCCTCAGGGAGCAACCTGATTTTTCTATCTCTGCTTTTTTTTTTGTGTATTATCATTTTGGATTCTAAGAAATATAGTAGTGTTATCTTTCAACTTTCCAGAAAGAAAATGTATGTCTTTGTCTAATTTCTCTGTGTGTATGCTGTGAAACATAACACTAAAGGTCAGGGCTCAGATCTATTGGTAGAGCATGATGGGAGAAACTTCAAGTGCTGTGGTCTGTGCTGAATTTCTCTTTGCAAAAAAGACTTTAGTCTCCAAGACTCCAACTCTTAGATACTTCAGTAACATTAAAGTCAACTGTCTATAAATGTATGTGGGTGAACAGGCTTGGATGAACTGTCCCAAATCTTAACCCATCTCATGAATCAATATATTGTGGATGTAACTTTCAGCTAGCACACAGGAAAGATCAGTTCTAATCTATATTTGTTTCTTATCTTGGCCTCCTTTGACTTTGAAACATCCTATGTTCTCTAAGTGTTTTAGCCTTCGTAAGTAAGCCTTAGAGACAAAATATAGCTTCCCTTCCCTATCTACTTAAATTTTTGACTCAGTTTATTAGAAAACCTTAGGACTTCAGAGAAGCAAGGCTCCTAAACAGACCCATATGAAGTAGAGTCTGAAAGTCAAACATTTCTAGGTAGGGAGGGCTGCTATTTATTATCTCTGAACAATGGCCTAAAGAAGGTAGGGGAATGCAGGTAGTCAAAAAGATTAGAAGGATAGAGAACTTCTAAGTAGAGAGTTACCACATTTGGAGTTCTCGCTAGAGCAAACAAAGCATGAGAAAAGATTGAGAGGCCAAAAACAACAAACACTGGTGCTACTGGATATGACGGAGAAAGTTAGCAAGGATGTGACTCTTTTCCTGTCCCACATTCTTAACATGGGAAAGCCCAGGGCTGAGCCTCCCCATTTCTGTCCACATTTTGCTATGGACCTTCCCTCTTATGCCTTCTGAAATCCAAATCTTCTGGCTTTCCCATCATGAGAGGCCTCATAAACCGGGGAATGTTTAGTGTGAATTACACTGAAACTTAGATGTAATTTAGGTACGAGGCAACTCCATGGGATCAGGACTTAGGGGGCTCTGCTAGTGTCAAAAATGTATGGACTTTCTGTGATTGCAGGGGTAAGGGGCCACTGAGAGGGGACTTGCAGAATGCCACTAGTTAGTAATCGTTGGACTTAGGGACTGCTGGGTTTGGTTGACTAGGATGACTGAGCTATTAAGGGGATGGACACAAGCTCTAATGAGTGTGAGCACATGTGGAATTGAATTCCACTTCTGGTAGGGTTGTGTTGCCAGCAGTTACCAATTGTTCCAAAATGTCAGACTGTGGCTTTTCTTTAATGGAACCCTCTTGTCTGTGCCCCAATAAAAGAAGCGTGAATAAAACCAAAGCAAGTGCCTGACTGCTGAGAAACAACCGGACCACTGAAAAAGCACTCTTAAGGCCTTAGTGCAATTTCAACTCACGACCCCTGAGTTATAAGACAAATACTCTAACTGCTGAGATACGGAGCACCAATACATCAGTGACACTGCACCTGCTAAGGTCATGTACTTACAGCAGTTTGCTAATAGGAGGGGTCCCAAGCAGCTGCAGTTCCATTGTGTACCCAGGGCTCTGTGGTAAAGGGTTGCTCTTCTAACTGAGTGCTCTGTGCACTTGAATTTTAGTCCTTTCCCTCAGCACAGCCTCAAGAAATGCAGCACTTTCCACCCACTAAAAGAAGCAAAGAGCTCTGACAGCTTACCCTGATAGCAAGGCTCGAGCAAAACTTGAACTTGTGTCTTGTAGTTCACATGCTCAGTGTGCTGAGCCCTAAGCTACGAAGCCAGGGTTAAGTGAAGCCGACCCACCTGAGTGAAACTGCAACTGCCAGGATCAGTTGGGCATGGGCACCAACACAAATAAAGATGCCAAGATGTTCCTGTTTCCTTGCAAGAGCCCGTCAAGCTGGCTGGATTCAGCGGGGGACATTTATTATATTATTTAACATCAGTATGTCGAAATCATAGTAATCCAAGTGAGATATGCCATGTCAGGTACTGCTAGAAAGGCTATAATGTGCTAAGTAAGATGATGATGTTTATGTTCATGTGTTATATGTGTAATGGAAGTTATGGATATGGTTGATGTATCTGTATTTCAAATTGTGCTCTGTCTGAGTGACACGCCAGACAGGATGGCTGCAGCACTAGCCTGCTTAATGGCTCATTAAGGAAACTCACAGGGACAATGGGCCAGGGAGGAAGCCAGGGATATACCTGATGAGTCACCCAGTTACTAATGTGACCCTGGACTCCATCTTATTCCTGTAAAATTCCACAAGCAGCATGGCAAAGGCCAAAGGACATAAAAGGCAGCTGCACCACATGCATTTTTGTCTTCAGTCTTCAGCCTACCTCTGGATCAACTTATCTACAACTGACCTGAAACTGTGAAACAAAGGATTGAGACCCATCTAGGTACAGGATGTACACCAGAGGGACTATACAAGCCTGCAAACTCCATAATTCTACTAGAAACCTGATATATATGGACTTTTCAGTTATTTGTATGTATGTCATTGCTTTAATCCTTTAACACTTCTCTGATAGTGTGTTTCTTTCTTTGTATAATAAACCTTGAGTTTCAAAAACACCAAGAGTCCTGTAGCACTTTAAAGACTAACAAATTTCTGCAGGCATAAGTTTTTGTGGCCAGTTCGCCTGGTGTGTTACTCTGGAGACATGTAATGGCGAATCTGGGTCAACCGACCTTATAGAATGACATGGCATCAGGTGCCTGGACGGGAGTAGTCCACGATAAATGAATATCAGCCAATCCCTACAACCGCCTCCCAAATTATGAATTAATTGGAATATGCCGCATAATTTGCTGGCAAAGAACATTTTGCATATTTTGGGGACGTGTCTTATTTGCGAAGAGGGTATAAGTACTGGGAAAATCACATGGTATCTAGCTTTTCTATTTATATCTCATATATGCAAGAGGGCCAGTGATACTGTCAGACAGAAGAAGGATTAAGACCAGAGGGTCTTGGGGTAACCTAGATCCTGCTTCGAGGGATCATAGATCAGAGAGCCTTGGAGTAGCCAAGACCCCACTATGAGGAACTCAAAAAATAGATCCAGGACCTGAGGGAACCTGAAGGAGGAAGAGACAATCATCACTTAGAAGTGGTAGCTATCATGCTTTGCTTACCAATCAGGATACTGTATGGAGCCAGCCTAGTTACTGAGGGTTTATGTTTGGGAAACTGAGGCTTACTAAGGAGAGGCATTGTATGGTCCTTTCTATTTATCTGTGAAATCTGCTTTTCAATAAACAATAGCTCTGTATTGAAGATATTGACTTTTGGTCTTCACTGGCATGGTCACGGGGTGCTCAGCTGTGGGCACATGAATTGATGTGAATTAGTCCCCAGCGCAACGGTGGTGGAGAACGTGGGCACTGTGCCACATGCAGTTCAGATAAGAGATAAAGTTGAATAGAGAAGCAGAGGGTTTTTTTTTAAGTTTGAAAAGCAGACTCTTGTTTGAATTCGAGTTGCCTTTATTGCTTTATTGACTTGAAGTATTTGAATTAAGATACAAGAGATTGCAGACAAGCAGAGAGAGGTTATATTAGAACAATCTTCAAGTCAAGGATGTTTTGCAGGCGTAAAAAAAGCGGGTGCACCTTGGAGGTGAAGAGGGATGCCTCAAAACTTCCAGGTCTAGCTCAAAAGTCTTTATTGAGACAAATACGTGAAAGTTTGGGATCATATCCATGGTTGTCCAATGTGGTTCTTGTGCCACACTGTTTGAATGATTTGCTGTTGAAATATCTAAGAGGGGGATAGTCCAAAAAGGAAAAAAAATAACCTGTGGCTATGTGGGTTATGTATGAGGCTGTAGATGTGTTGTTCGCAGAAATAAATGGTTCAGAACAGACATGAGAGACTTTGGAACAGGAGCTGGAGAAGGTTAAAGTACAGGATAAGAATATGAGGCGAGATTAGCAAACAGCTTTAACCCGAAATTTAACCAAATGCCTAGCAAATACCAGTCTTAAATCTGACCTGTCTAAATTAAATCAGAATAAATATCAGCCTGTGGCTTTTCTTTAACAGAATTCTCTTGCTCATTCCCTGCCTATGTCCCTGAGAGAAGAAGCATGACTAAAACCAAAGCAAAGCCCTCACTGCATAGAAACAACAGTGCCACCAAAAAACACATCCAGTAGGCCCAATCAAATTTGCACTCACAACCTTGGATTTATAAGACCAATGCTCTAACCCCTGAGATATGGAACCAGATAAGCTTTGTCTGCTGCGTACCACTATGTCAGTGAGCCTGTGCCTGCCATGGTCATGTGCTCGCAGCAGCTTGCTAATAGGAGGGGTCCCAAGCAGCGGCTGTTACATTGGGCATGAGCAGCTGTCCTTGCCGGAACGGCCAAGCGGTTATGGCATTGGAGTTAAGTTCCAAAGAACGTTTGTTTGCGTTTTGGTAAGGGGCCAGTCTCCTTCCTGATGGCTTATGCTGTTGCCTTTTAGTCCTTTGCCTCAAGAGAGCTCCAGAAGTGTAGCTCTTTCCACCCACCAGTGCCACTGAAAGAAATGAAAAGCTCTGACAGCTAGGTTCCAGTGAGGTTCGAACTCATGCCCTCTGATTTACAAGACAAGTGCTTTAACCCCTGAACTACAAAGCCAGGAGAAAAGTGCTCTGTCCATCCACCCACCTAAATGAAAATGCAACTGCCGGGCTGGGCACCAGCCCAAACAGAGTTGGATTCTCAGTGACATCCCAAGATGTTTCTGTTTCCTTGAGGGAGCTTCAGGGGAGCCACTGGCATGTCCAAGCACGAAAGGTGTTGGCTCCTCTTCAGCTAGGCATGTGCCTGCACGGCACAAAATCTCACTGCGGGCACCGTGCTGCTCTGCAAGTCCTTTTGCTACTCTCACCCCACAGAGGTGCAAGCTATCTGAGATGAGCTTGTGCCATGAGCTGACGCCTGAGATGGAGGCCGGCAGCCCAGCCTGGGGTGACGTGTAATCTCCCAGGGTGAGAGAGCTCGAGCACGTTCGACGTTTTTCTCCCGGAGCGAAGAAACTTGTGCTCACTGATAGTCAGGATGGCTGAATGAGTAAGGTGTTGAGTGTCCCCTCCTAGAGACCTGGGTGTCTAGCCACATGAATCCTGCTTCTGGCTGCCCTTTGCAGTTGCCCTTTGACCGTTTGGTGGGCTTTTTCAAGCAGCTGCCATTGTTTACCTTCAACATGCAACCCTGCCACTCCTTCCCCACCACACCCTCAAAGCCAAAGGGAACCCAAAAGCCAGCAGCAAGCAAAGCCACCGTCACTCGTGGGGGAAGACCAGTGGCACCAGAAGCTGCTGATTTGCCTAGGCTCTAGCAAGATTGAGCTCGTGCCTCTTTGCTGCCAGGACAACTACCGTGAGCAAGGCCAGGTGCTGCATCGTCCTGCGCAGGGCCAGATGCGGTGTGGAGAGCCTCGGGTGTTGGCAGTGGGGCCGTGGCTGGAGGGAAGGTGCTTCTCAGCCGGAGTGCGCTTTATGTCAGTGAGGAAGCTGGTGCTAAAGCCTTCGTAGAAAAGCTAGGGCTGGCTCTGGCTTTTGTGCATAGCAGAGCAGCAAGGTAGCTGCCAGGCTTTGAAAGTGGGTCCTTGACCCAAGACTCTGTCCCTTCCCGCACAGCTCTGCTCCAAGGGGCCATTCCGTGGGGTGGCAAAGGTGCCCTCCTCACGGGATGGAGGTGGGTTCCCTCCTGTGGACTCCTGGGGGCAGAAAGGCATGACAAACCTTGCAGCAGGAGCATCCAGCTACCTCCTTTCTTCTTCCCAACATTTCCTCCGTGGCTTTGTCCCCTGGCAGCCCACGGGGATTTGGAGCCTGGCAGAACAGCCCTTGCTGGCTCCCTCGCCATGCTCGGGAGAGATCCGGCCCATTACACTCAATGGGTTGACCTGGTGGCCGCAATTCTTTCCAGCCGCACTCTCCCCCACAGCAGACCCCAATTGGGATGCTGCTCCACACCCCCAGAGGCCATGAAGGAGGGCTTAATAGTCAAGCCTCAGGACAACAAGGCAGGCTCAATCGTCAGCCTCTGGAGGTTAACTTGCACACCTGGGGGCTGGCTGACCTCACGCACCAACCTCCAACCCATTGCCTCACAATGAACTATGAGCTGCAGTCAACTGGGTATTTATCCAAAGGAGCGTGCCAGTACGGGCCCGTGGAAGGGTGCTTCTGCTGTTGGTGACTAAGTTCAGGGGTTAGAACCATGGGACAAGCAGCACTCTAACCTTTGCTTTGGATGGTCTGATTTTCACACAGCTTTCTTTGCCAGGGGCTCCACTTTTACCTCCCCTGGACTTCTGGCCATGGCCGCGCATACGTAGCTCGCCAAGCGAATGTAAAGGGACAACTCTGTAAGCGAGCGTAGTACTTTCTCAGGCCTGCTGAGCCGCAGTCAGTTGGGTATTTCTTCTTGCTTTGTTTTGTCAGAGGGCATACTCCACTCACTGTTGAAGGATGACTCCTTGTGGCTCATCCAGGGAATTGAAGAGGTCAGTCCCAGGCCCCGTCCAGCATTACCTGTGTGTCCGGTTCTCCTCTGCAACCGCTCTTGTTCTCAGCAGCTGCAGCTATCCTCCTTCTTACTCAGCCACAGGTGAGGTCACCCAGCGTTTCCCCGCTTGAATTCTCTGTCACCACCTCAGTGACCCAGGCAGTCTTCACGTTCACTGTCTCACGTCTAGTCTGTGCCACGCCTAGGGTGGCTGGTAGAGGAACCCGAGCCAGCCCTCGACTCTGGGTTCCAGTCGGGGGACCCTAGAGCCAGCCGATCTGGGCTTTCCTCTCCCAGTCCTCACCGCTCCCTCCCTTGACTGCTTCCTCTGTCTCCCGACTTCCCTCTGTGTTTTGGCTGTGAAGGAGGGCTTAATAGTTGGGGCCTCAGGACAACAAGCCGGGCTTAACTGTCAGCCTCTGGAGGTTAACTTGCACACGTGGGGGCTGGCCTACCTCGCACACCATCCCCCCACCCATTGCTCAGAGTACGCCCTCCCTTGAAGCCCACAGCACCGCACCCCGCCACTGACAGCAGGGGCACCTTCCAAGGGATGAGCAGCACATTTATATTTGCTTTGAATTGCTTGATTTTCTTTGCCAGGGGCTCCACTTTTACCTCCCCTGGACTTCTGGCCATAGCCATGCATACACAGCTCGCCAAACTAACGTAAAGGGCACCTGTGTAAGCTAGCGTAGTACTTCGTCAGGCTCGCACAGCCACAGCCATTTGGGTATTTATCCAAAGGGAGAGCGCTCATACTGGCCCAAGACTGTTCAGGCATAGTGGAGGCACAACTCCAGCTCTTCACCGGGATGGCTGAGGGGTTTAGGTGGTGTATTCAAGTGCTAATAGGTGTGAGGCCATGTGGGTCTGAATTCCTCTTCTGGTGGGGCTGTGCCATCAGCTGTTTTCCTTTGACCAACTGGTCCTCAATTTCAGGCTGTGGCTTTCCTTTAAGAGAACTCTCTTTCCCTGCTTCCTGCCCATATCCCTGAGAGAAGAAGTGTGACTAAAAGCAAACCGAGGCCCTTGCTGCACAGAAACAACTCCGCTCCCAAGGACCACCCACCTGGAGCCCCAATGAGATTTAAACTCACGACCCCTGGTTTATAAAACTAATGCCCTAACCCCTGAGCTACAGAGCCAAGTTAATGGTGTTTGCTGAGCGCTGCAACGTCAGTGAGGCTGCGCCTGCCATGGTCATGTGCTCACGGCGGCTTGCTAATAGGAGGGGTCCCAAGCAGTGGCTGTTACATTGGACATGAGAGGCTGTCCTCACTGGAATGGCCAAGTGGTTAAGGTGTTAGAGTTAAGATCCAATGGATGTTTGTCTGTGTGGGTTTGAGTCTGTCTTCTGGTAACAGGCTCCTCTCCTTACCAATGGTTTGTGCTGTTGTGTTTTAGTCCTTTGCCTCAGGAGACCTCCACAAGTGTAGCTCTTTCCACCCACTGATGCCAGTAAAAAAACCTGAAAAGCTCTGACAGGGAGGCTCCAGTGAGCTTCTAACTCACACCCTCTGATTTATGAGACCAGTGCGCTGAGCTGTCCTTGCCTAGGGTAGCCACCTGAGAAATGCCGAAGTCAGAGCAGGCTGTAAAAGGAGAGTAGATTCTCCCAACACTTTTGCGTGACACTGAACTCAGACTTCCCAACCAGCCACAAACAGCGCTTCAGATTCCCCACACTGGTTATCCAGAATCTAAAATAAAAATATGCTTAGCCCCCTTTACTGTATTTCAGTCTCTGGCTCCTAATCAGCCACTAGGTGCAGTAAAAAGATCAGTTATTTAAAACTCTATGCTCTTTACCAAAAAGGTTTCTCCTGACCCCAAAGGATAAGTCACAGTGCCAGATCAATATAAGTTTGGATCTTATCCAAAATACCATGCTGCCAGCCAATCCTTTAGTAACTAAAATTAAAGGTTTATTATAAAAGGAAAGAAACAAAGTATAAGAGAAATGTTAAAGGATTAAAGCAATCGGACACATACAATTGATTTGCAAGTCCATATATATCAGGTTTCTAGTAGTATTGTGGGGTTTGCAGGCTTGTATAGTCCCTCTGTTGTTGATCCAGTACCTGAATGGGTCTCAGTCCTTTGTTTCACAGTTTAAATTCAGTTCAGTTGTAGATGAGCTAATCCAGAGGTAAGTGAAGACTGAAGACAAAATGGATGTGGTGCAGGTGCCTTTTGTGTTCTTTGGCCTTTGCTATGCTGCTTGTGGAAATTTACAGGAATAAGATGGAGTTCAGGGTCACATGAATAAGTCCTGGTGACTCATCATATATATCCCTGGCTTCTCACCCGGCCCCTTGTACCTGTGTTTCCTTAATGGGCCATTAAGCAGGCTAGTGCTGCAGACATCTTAGCTGTGGTGTCGTCCAGACCCAGCACAAGTTGAAATACAGATACATCAACCATCTCCATAGCTTCCATTGCACAGATAACACATGAACAGAAACATCATCATCTTCCTTAACACATTATAGCCTTCCTAACAGTACCTGACATGGCATATCTCATCTGAATTACTATGATTTTGACATATTGATGTTAAATAACATGATAAATCCTCCCCTTCCCTCCAATCCAGCCAGCGTCACAGTGTGTCTTGGCGGATTCAGTCCCGACCCCTGGTAAGGGGCATCTCTCCTTACCAAAGGCTTAGTGATCTTGACTTTTAGTCCTTTGCCTCAGTACAGCCTCCTCATATCAAATGTCTTTCTGCATCGCTTTCCCAGGATGCTCTGTCTCATTTCCCCTGCTATTGCCTATGCCCAGTGATGTGTTCCATGTAGATTTCCCTGGACCACCCAATGGTGTCAGACACCGTGGGACTCCACATCAGCCAAGCATAACGCCAATCGATTTGGCATGCCTGAAGTACTTGCTAGTTGCAGGGATCCCATGCACCCAGGGCTCCAATGATTAACGTGCATTTTAACCTCATATCTGTTTGCTCTCAAAGCACCAGCCAGGGTCATGTATTTCTTCTTTTTTCTAGGTCGGTCACCACAGAAAGCCGGGGTCTTTTTCTTAAAGGGGACCGTAACATCTACCATAGTGATTGTCTTTTGTTCTTCATTTGTAATGATAATGTTCTGTTGCTGCTGACTGCGCTATCAAATGGTCTCTAGCACCTCTACTAGTCTATCAACATCTCCCCCTACAAATTCATCAAGCCATTATATCATGTTGCCCATTGTCAGCCATTTGGGGAAGGGACTGCTACTTACTATTTCTGTGTACAGCTCCTAGCACAGCAGGGACCTGACCTTCTTGAGGCCAATAGCAGCTTCTGTGGTAAAAATAATAAATAATAATTTGTGAATCAGTGTCACTTCTAAGAACACAACACAAATCAAGCCCGCCCATGGCAGAGATGGAAGATATTTCATGGATCCAAAGGCCTGGACGAGCCTCAGAGATCTCTTATTCCTATTTCCAGCTTTATCATATACCTTCAGACTCAGTTTTGCCATCTTGTTTGTCAACTTTCAGGTTCTCTAATATATTGTCCACTAACCCACAGACTCTGTAGGCATTCATTGCTCCATTTTAGCAGGGGAGATCTAGGGTTTTCACTTCCTTCCTGTTTATTTCTCAGCTGTCCTATGTTGCAGGCACACTTGCTCCAATCCAGAAAACTGGCTGTGTCTAACGCTACATCCTGTCAACATTGTTCTGGGTTTTGGCCCAAACAATGGTTCAGTTTCACACAAGGTACTCCCTCCCCAAGGGGATTGTGCTCTCACTGTGGTGCTGCTGGCCCCCTCTAGGCTGGGAAACGTAGGGCTGAACTGCGGAAAATAAACATTTTTTCTCTCACAATTTTTTTTTTGAGTATTACAGGTATATGCCTAGTTGTTTCTATACCTTCTGAATCATTGGGACTCTTGCAATTAGCTCTTTAAATACGTTAATTTCTTGGCAGTATCCTTTAGACCAGTATGTCCTAAAATATCCTAATATAACCTTTTTGGTGCCCTGCTTTTGTGCTTTGACCCATTACTGCAATCTCTTGCTCTCTTTTGAGGAAATGGAAGGGTAGCCTGTACACGAAAGGTAGGACAAGAAGGCACCTGGAACAGTAACCTATTTAGGGCCTAATCTAAAACCCAAATGGAGGAAATGGAAAGGCCCATTGCCCTATATTGTCAAAATTGCTCAGGGAGCTGAGCTCTTCTTAAAATATGGCCCCAGATGGGGTATGGAGAACTTTAAAATCAGGCTCTGAGCTACTTTGAAAATCTGGGTATAACACTTCCCAAAGGTATGGAATAATTTGGCTCAACCTCTTTAAGAAAACAGGCACTCATCCAGCAACACATTTATGCAGCGGAGTAACTTTAAACCTGTGAATAGACCCATTTTCGCTGAAGAGACTACTCACATGCTGAAAGTTATACATGTGCTTAAGTGTCTTGCAGGGATTAGAACCCTTGTGCAGGATTTCTTAAGGAACAGTCTCTTGAGAGATATTAGCATTTCCTAGTTTTGTGGGGACTGGAAATACCATGGCACATGACAAGTCTCCAAAGTACAGTGTAGTTTAACTGAAGTTCTTGGCAAAACAATCAGTATTTTATCCAAACAGGCTCACCAACCCTTTCTCTAAAGTATCCCTTCTAGGTACATATTTACAGTAGCATCCCATCATAATGTAACCAATGATAAAAGATATCAGGAGTATTTAGCATATACAGGTGAAATGTAAGTATTGCTGTTTTATCAAAGGGCCTGCAGGTCTCAGTCCTGTAAGATATATCGCTTTGCTACACAAGGCCTCAGGCTTAAAGAGAGGCTGACATGCATAGCTAACCAGTGAATGATCCTATGTCACAAGATGAAACAACTACAGTAATAGATGTGTTCACTACCTGTTATTTAGGATACATGTATTGCAATGTACCAGTTAAAACCAGTTAGAATATTTTTTGGAAATTTTGCAGACTTAGGGTGTCAGCAATGTGCTAACCACAAGCTGTTATGCTGACTGACTGACATAAAGTGTTAATGACTATAAGGGGAACTAACAAGTTAGCCTATGAAAAATGGGGCATCCCAAACTTAGTGGGGTGTGGAAATATAAATAAGGAAAAAGGGTTGAAACTTTAAATAAATATGTATGAAACCCAGTGGATTCAGTGTAACACATATGAAAGCTGTTTCCTGGCTTGCATGGCTCGGAGCGATGACATACGTTAATAATGAGGATGAAGTAGATAATGACTGACATCTAGGGGTTCCCCCATAGGTGATGTGAGTGAGGGCTGAACACGTTGTACCATTTCTCTATGTGCTGTTATATTTCAGTGTTTGTAGGGCCGGTTCATCTGCTTAGTGGATTTGTTAATAAAAGGACTTGTGATAAATTGCAATTGTTTCTCGTGAGCTCCTCTGGTCTCTCATTCTAATAATATTGGTAATAATCTTCCTGAAGCTATAGCTGCTCAGGAGACCACACTGCAGTCTAAGAAATTAATCAATTTTCAATACACCAATCCATCAATTAGGCTACATTAATCATTTCAAATCTTCCATAGGTGTTATACAATCCTATAAACCAGTCAGACAGTCCTCCTGTTTTCCTCTGGCTTTAATCTTCCATTATTTCTTAAACTTGTTGAAATATTGGGCATTGATCCTGCAATGACTTCTGTGTGGATGGACAGCTAGATGATGAAGATGGGCAAGCGGTGCTGTCTGTCTGTAGCTCGGAGCAGGATCAGGCCCTAGCTAGGTTCATGCTGTCAGACACCATGTGCAACCCATTGTTTCCAACTTCAGATTGGTGACTCTGTGACAGCTTCTGTTATGCTGAGGGAGCAGTTTCCTTCCACGTCTCCCTGTTTTGTCACTTCTAAATCTCAGTTCCCAAAGCACACAAAGGTCATAAGTGAAAGGGCTAGAAGTGCTCACAGCACCCAGCCATATGTGATACTGTTATAGTTCATCCCTGCAGAAACACAGGAATTGTTAGGGTGACTTCAGACAGGACTTCCAACTACCTCTTCTATGAGAAAAACACAGCATGACCTCTTCTGAGCCCACGTGTGAGTTATGAGTGTGCATCTATAAACACTGGCAGGAGCCATAGCTTCTTTCCTATACTAAATATTGGGCACAACATGTGAAAGACATATCTGCCTCCATTTAAAGGTTTTCCTTGTATGTGTGTGTATATATATAAAATCTGCACCACTAGATGTCACCATGTCTCTATTGTATTGGTCTATGTAAGCACAGAAATTGCTGGGATGTGATCCCAGCTAAGCATTTGTATGCTACTGTTTTAACTGAATGCCCACTTCCAGCTTTCCTCCCAAGGGGCTATTTATACACCTGAATGACCACACAACACCATTTTGTATTTAACAACAAAAATAGTAACTTTATTATTCAGTAGTTAAATACATTCCGTACAACTCCCTCTCCCCACCCGAGTCCTTATAGCAAGTTTAATGAACATGTCCTCAGATTACACTCCTTTCGAAATCTTTACTTAAATAGCCAGTTTTACAAAAATGCTCAGCAGCTTCCCTTCTTCTCAAGATGGAAAGGGATTTTCTATTATTCTCTGAGCATTTCTGAAAATCTGGCCTGTCCTTTTGGAGGCCTAAATGGAAGTTGAGCTCTGCTGAAAAGTTGGCCTCTTAGTTAGGTGCCTAAATGGGAGCTGTTGTGTTCTTTGTTTTCTTTGCAAATATGGCTCCTAGTTAATCAACAGTATAGATCCAGTAGCATGGTTCCGTTACAGAACAACACAAGGAGCACAGGCATGGTGATCCTGCACAATTGAAGTGAATGGGAGTTTTGCCATTGAACTCAGTGGGAGCTGGCTGAGGCTCGAGGTTTATAGTGAGTGGCTGAAGGATTACATGGCAGTGGGGAACAGGCTAGATTCCTTAACCATTTGTTTCCAGACTTACAACTGAGTGACTTGATAACCCTGCTCCATGTGTGTTTTAAAGAACCAGATACTCTTTGTAAGAAATAGGATTTGCTCTGGTGTCTCGTCCAAGAATTTCCCTTACCTTGAGGTGTTCAGTGTTCTATGTAGACTTGGCTATATACCCGTGATTTTTTGGATGTAGAGAGTACATGTCACCCTTCATGATGGAAAGTGATAAATCACATTGAGGTCTTATCCACACATACTGCACTTCAGCGACACAGTTGCACCAATGCAGCCGCACTGCTCTAGTGAAGAAGCTACCTATCGCAACAGGAGAGCTTCTCCCATCGGCATAGGTACTCCACCTCCCTGAGATGCAGTAACTATGTTGACAAGAAAAGCTCTCCTATCAACAAAGCACTGTCGACACCAGGAATTCGGTCAGTGTAACTGGATTTTCCACATCCCTAAAGGACATATTTATACTGACAGAAGTCTGTAGTGTAGACTAAGCCTTAGACCACGTCTACATTACCACGTACTTCGGCATAACTTACGTCATGCAGGGATGTGAAGAAGCTGATCCCCATAGCGATGTAGGTTACACTGACTTAAGCAGTGGTGTGGACAGTGCTATGTCTGCGGACATAGCTACCGCCTCTCATGGAGGTGAGTTTATTATGCTGACTGGAAAGCTTTTTCCCATTGCCATAGAGCATCTTCTGCAGATGCACTACAGGCTCTGCTGCATCAGTGCAGCTGTGCCAATGTAGTGCTTCTATGTAGACTAGCCCTCAGATTACAAATATCCTCAAAATGATTGCTTACTCCAAGATACTCAAGAAAAGTGATACCAAAGGCAGCATCAGTACCAATGATTCTACACAGTATCTGTTTTAAGGATTAACAGAGTATCCATCATCATACGAAATGTTAAAAGATATCATTCTGGTGGTTTAGGGAATAGAGATCAGAATTAATTTTAGCTCACAATCCACATTTTTTTCTGTTGCTACATAAAAAAAAAGGAGGCTAGTTCCATCCCCTGACATTGTTTGGGACTTTGAAGGCTTGAAACACAGCTGTGAGAAAGTAATCCCTAACAGATTTGCATGTGTAGATGTTTAATCTGTAGCCCGAACAGCTTTGGTGATAGGGAAAGAATTACGAGCTGCGATTAAAGGGGGGAAAAGGCACATATGGCAAATAAGTTCCCCAATTATTTTCCAATTGAATGGCAAGGTACGTGGCTGCACAGAGACCAAGATTTTCCTTAAACTAAAAAATGTTGAACCAGAAATGCATTTGCAGTGCGTTATGGAGCTATACTTTCAAGTGCCTCATATTCTCATTCTCCTTTCTAGGTGAGTATCCTTAGTTGGGCTCTCTCTCATAGCCTCCCCTCTTGGTGACAAATGGCAGTGCCTCACAGCAGTTACATGGCCGTGATGGATCATGGAATATGAAACCCAGCTGGGAGCAGGGCCAAATACTGCTTTTTTTTGTTTGGGGGCATTCAGTTTTTTGTTCAAAAACCAAAACTTTCCTGGAAAAGAGAGACTTTTTCTGAAAACAAATGTTTAGTCAAAACCCCAGTTTTCTGCTAGCAGATTTGTTAGAAATTTTTCAGCCAGCTCCACCAAATACATATTCCAGACCAGGCCTTTGGACCCCACAGCCTGCAAACCAGTTGGGGAAACAGTGAGTAAAAACTACAGATCTCAGTCTGTCACCACAGACTATGGCTTGGTCTCCAATTAAAGTTATATTAGCATAGCTATGTCAGTCATGGATGTGAAAATGATCATGCCCCCGAATGGCTGGCAAAAGCCCAATAGATACAACTGTGTCAATGGAAGAGTGCTTCTGTCAATGTAGCTAATGTCATTTGGGGAAGTAGTTTTCCTACAAAGAAAAAATCTCCTTCTGTCCATATAGGCTACGTCTACACTAGAGTGAGATGCCAGCATAGGTTCTGTAGCATAGAGATAGCTTAAATGAACATGCACTACACCAGAGTCCAAAGTGCCCTTTGAGAATGTTAGAATATCCTCCCCAATTTCTGTATGTCATTAATTTACAACAGCTAAAACTGTCCTTGCGAGACTGTATTAGATTTTTCCATATTGCACTGTGCACAGTTCCCTTTTCTTTATTTTCAGTATAAGTTTAATAGCTCTCTGATAACCTGCCTACATTATTATATTACACTCCCTGGAAATTTATATTAATTAGATTCGGTAATGAATGGGAATCTGGTAATCAACAGAAAGCCAGGAGTGATTTCTTTATCTTGTCCATACGATAAGGTGGGAGGCAGAATTCTGCACATGCTATAATAATTAACAATGGAAATCCTTTATTTGGAATTTAATGCTTTGGTCTTAGAGATGTCAGAATGGAATCCAGTTTATCTGTGTGCTCTATCAAGGAAGGATGAGGTATTGGTTTGGGTGCTAGCTTAGGATTTGGGAAACCTTGTTTTAATTCCTTGCTTTGCCATAGATTGTCCATATGATCTTAGGAAAGCCACAGAGCATAGGTCTACACCACCAAAAAACTCTGCAGTTGCACGTCTCAGCTGTTGCTGATTGATTTGCTTTTGTGGGGGTCCCACTACAGGGCTAAAAGTAGCAGTGTACACATTCCTGCTAGGGATCTTAGACCCACCATTCTCCCTGGTTTTCTGAGCTAGGAACGTCTACACTGCTACTTTTAGCCCCGCTAACCCAAGTCAGTTGACCGGGGCTCCGACACTCTCTGTGTTTTTTTTTCCAGAGTAGAGTTGCTGTATATATACCTTAGCTAGACAGGGCTAACTTGAGTAAAAAAGTAGTCAGCATCATTTCTTGTCATCCAGCAGCTTTGCAAAGGGAGGTGACTGGATGAGCTAAAAGCTGCCATCTTGACTCAGTCAGTCACTTTTCAGAGTAGAGACCCACTTGAAAGTGGCACAAAATGTGTGTAACATTTCAGAACCTTTTCCCCCTGTAACCCCAGTATATTGTTTGTTATTTACCAGCTGGGTTCCATTATGCTTGCAACGTATTTCTTTTCTTGTCCTTGTCATTTTTTCAGTACCCTTATAAGAACAAAAAACATATTTGAGAAATACCCTGTGTCAACGTGTTTTTGAACCCCTGGCCAGTAAATGTCAGGCAAATAAACAGAACGATTCCGATGAAGTGCAATACAGGAAAGAGGGTGATTTTTTGCAAACATTGTTCATTAAATGGAATTCTGAAAAAAAAATCCCAATCCTGCTCTAAGTACTATTTTTGTTGACTTAATCTAGTACATAGAGCTCTGGACTAGGATTCAGAAGTCCTTGGCTCTATCTCATGTATTTGCTGAGTGATTTTCAGCAAACATTTTCATCTTTGTGTCCCATTTCATCCCATTCTTTGTTTTAGCAGTTTAGACTTACACATCTCCATAGATCCCAAGGCCAGAAGAAAATTCAACTTTTTAACCATCTCTTTGATCTAGTCTTGAAAAACAGTTGTGTTCCATTCAAACCACTGCCTGTCCTTGTCAACTTGTTCTCTCCATTCAGAAATGACAGGGCCATTCAAATCCAAAGGATGATGGACCTTCCCCCTCATCTGTTGGGAATGGTGTCATGTGAACTACATGGTGCATGCCAAGAGTTCTGGAGAACCCCTCGTGGATTTTCCATCTCTCGCAGTCTTCAGATTAAGATTGGATGCCTTTCCAGAAGATATGTGTTAGCCAAACAGAAATTACTCATCTCTATACAGAGGCAATTAGGTGAAATCTTAAAGTCTGTGATTAGATGTTCTAATGGTCTCTTCTGGTCTTAAACTCCATGAATTCACTGGTACAAGAATCAAGGTGGCTGAATGTTCTGGTCTCAAATGACATGAATCATCTGTGAGCTGTGCAATTAAAGGAGTAGTGCTCAAACTGTGTCTTGCTTGCAACTTGTTAGGAACCCAAGAGTAGCACCAAATCTCTGTATAAATCTAAACACTTTTTAAAATGTAAATCTACTTCTTTCCTATAGACTTTTAACTATGTAGATCCATGTTGTGCAACACTCTCCTTCACAAAAGTGTTGCGGGTGAAACTACCACTTTCTCCATCAATATTTGCCTTCATCGACTTGCCATATAGGTTACTCGCAATCAACATTTCTGCATGCATGTTTACTATGGGCCAAATCTTCCAGTGCAGTTAGTTCAGTGACTAAGGTTGAGCAGGGCTTACCTCTATCAAGAAAGCAGAAAAATCAGACTTAAACACGAATCATGAGATTTGGAAAAGGTCTGCATATCTGCACTTTGGAACATGGGGTCAACAGAGAGACCCCAGGAGTGATTTTTATTAGTACTCTTACAGCATTTCCAGGAAGCACCAGCTATGATCAGAGCCCTATTGTGCTATGTACTATTCATACACATAATTAGATAGTCCATGCCCCAGAGATTTCTAATATAAACAGAAAAGATAGACAACGTGAAGTGAGGGGAAACAGTGGCTCAGTGCAGTTCAGGGCAATGCAAAGCTGTGTATCTAGGCTGTATGGTTTTCATACATTTTTAAGGCCAAAGAGTACCACTATGATGATTTAGCCTGACCTCCTGTGTAACACGGGCCAGTGATTTCACCCAATGATTTCTGCAAAGAATCTAATAATCCGAGGTTCTAAGAACTGAAAAAATAAATGCAATATGCCTTCAAAGCAGTTTTAAGTGACCACCTACGGCATTGACAAAAATAAGTTGCTTTATTTATCTTTTAGTCAAGCTGGAGCAATATTGTATATACTTTTGGAGATATGTTAAGGTGATCTCTGAAGACAGGCTTCACCTGTCACAATATATTCACACAATATAGAAGTACAGTCTCTTGTATATTTTCCCCTGTACAGTTTGCAGCATGCATTGTAGCATTGGAACTTAGATGCATAGTTTTCAAATGACCTATTGCACTTGTGCAGTGGTGCCTGTACAAAATCATTCTCTCAACTCCCAGGCTGATGCCAGTTTTCAAAATTCCTTTTTATATGAACAAACACGTCTTGAGTTGAGGGCATGTCAATGTTTTGGCTATGCGAGCAGCACTGAAGTTTTGAACATACTACACAATGAAGCACCTCTTTGGTTTTCCTGCCTGTCCGTCTCTCTTTCAGTAAGGCTCAAGAGCAGCCTTATCTCTTCACTCTTCACTTATTGCTTCCCTGTCCTCCCCTGCTTCCCATCCCATGGACGATAGTAACAAAGTCATCTATCCTTACACTTAGAAAGCTTTTCATAATATTTAACCTATATCTTCCTTGCTGCAGATTAAGCCCTTTACTTTTTATTTTACCTTCAGTGGACATGGAGAAAAACTGACCACCATCCTTTTTAGAGAGGGGTAGTCGAGTTAGCCTGTATACAGCAAAAACAACGAGAGTCCTGTGTCACCTGAAGACAAACACATTTCTGTGGGCATAAGCTTTTGTGGGTTTCAACCCATTTCGTCAGATGCATGAACGAAGAGGGTTGCAACCCATGAAAGCTCATGACTGCATTTGTTAGTCTTTAAGGTATTACAGGACTATTATTTTTTTATCCTTTTTATAACAGTCCTTAACATATTTGAAGACTTATCAGGTCTCTTCTCTTCAGTATTCTTTTCTCAAGACTAAACATTCCCAGTATTTTAACCTTTCCTCATAGGTCAGGTTGTTTTAAACCCTTTATCATTTTTGTTGATGTCCTCTGGACTTTCTCCAGTTTATCCACATATTTCCTAAAGTGTGGTGACAGAACTGAACACAATACTCCAGCTGAGGCCACACCAGGGCTGAGTAGAGCTGGAGAATTATCTCCTGTGTCTTATATACAACACTTCTTTTAATACCCCCCAGAACTATATTAGCCTTTTTTGCCACTGCATCATATTGTTGCACATGTCCAGCTTTCATTCCTCCATGGACAAGTATAGGGGAATTGCACCAATGCAATTGCTGAAATTTTGACCATAAATAGAGAGCCGATCCAAAAATTGGAATTTCTATCCAACAGGACATTCTGATATTTTGACATTTTCTTTCCATCCCAAACTGGGACAAACATTAGAAAAATCAAAATTTTGCACAAAACAAAAACAGTGGTGAACGGTTGCTATAGGAATCTCAAAACATTTTATTTTGGCTTGGTTTGACATTTAAGCTGCATCCACCTGGAGCTTTCCTGTGCCTCATCAATGCTGCGTTTTAATGCTACCATTATCCTCTAAGGGCCAGCTCCTTGAGGAAATATTGATGTCGCAGAAACCATAATTGCTGTCAAATTTTAGTGATGGAAAATTCCTGAGCAGTGGCCACTGAAAATGATCCATGCTTTAGTAGGTCTCAGTTACTGTTTTACAGGTATTTGAATGAAAGTTTGCCAGATTTAATTTTATTGCGTGTGTGTGTGTGTGTGTGTATATATATATATATATTTTAAAACCACTATATATACATAGTATTATTTTTGCTTGGCAGAATAAGTTATTTCATGCCTTAATGTGGCCAAGGATTTCTGTTAAAAAGCTGTGGCTAGAAAGGAGGTAGAGGGATGTGTTGTATTCATTTTGAAAAATATGGACCCAAAAAGTCAAAGGTGTTAACATGACCCTGTCACTGTCCAACATTAAACAGTTTTAAACAAAGTTCAGGATTTGGTATATGAGACCCTGGCCTGCTTAGTACAAACGCACAATTGTATTTTTTTTAACCTTTTATTAAAGATACAGAAAAGAAGGAAACAGTTAAAGCATTTGAAATGTCAAGTATTAAGTAAGGCTTTTATTTTAAAAAATATCCCTTGTTCCTCTCCCTCCCCCATGTCCGTTTCTAACTGTAGAGTCCTTAGAGGAAACCCCCCCAACCTTTTGACAGTCATTATGACACTGTTACAGATGGTGACAACTGTCCTTTTTTAGGGAAAAGAGATGAATTAATTGAGATGACCTGGATCTGTTGCTGTCATTGTTGTTAATGTCTGGTCCCATTTCCTAGAAGACAAAACAAAAGAAACACACTTAGGAGGGGAGAAAAAGAAAACAAAGATAGAAAATGCAGTTTCTGTCTCCTGTGCTGACTCTCACAACCTCCCTGAAAAAAGACAGGCACGACACACAGTCTTATTAGCTCCTCCAAACACGTACCAATTCTGGACTGCTTAGGGCATTCTTTTATCTGTCTCTTTGGTCACAGGTTTACAGCAGTGTTGAAAATATACAGTCATGGTCAGCTAAGCCAGACTCTTACTAGACAGAAGGAAAAAAGGAGAGGGATGGGACAGCAATAATATGGGAAGGAAAAAGATCATGCAGGGGGCTGGCAAAGTCTCACATCTCAAATGGTGGTCAGGATTCAGCTGGACCCAGAGCACATGATGATGTCATTTGGATCCCACTTTTGGCCTGATTTGGTCAGGACATCTATCAGGATCAGGACAATGCAACAGGAATGGTGTACAGTAGTTACTCTAGATCCAGGAGACTGCGGGAGTGGCAATCATTCGTAGATTCCAAGGCCAGAAAGGACCGTTGTGACTAGTCCTGTATAACACAGGCCACCGAATTTCCCCCAAAACGTTTCTAGAATATATCTAGATAAATGATAATAAAGTTCACTGCAATAGTGCTGGAAAACAACTGCTCATTCTTAATGGTTCTCAAACGTCTTTTATTTTACAGACTCAAAAAGGAGTGAGAGGTGGAATAGCCCATCCCCTCATTAGTGTTTCCACCAGTTTCTGGCCTAATATCTGACACACCAATTTTGCTTTACTGATTTCCAATACCATCACTCCCTTGTTTACCAGATATGATTTTTACACAGTCCATGACTTATATCAGTGGCCTGTTTGCGTGGACTAATTCAGTCTTTTTTCTCCCTTTTTCCATCAACTTGTGATTGGAACATTTTGTAAACTTTTATCCCACAGTTGAGCTTACAATTTGGGTAAATTTGTAGGCTTAATTATTACAGGAGATTCCAAATACTGAGTTGGAGGAAATGGCATTTGACACCAGGTGTTCTCTTGAGTGGACATTCAGTCAGGATAAATTTCTTTCCCACCCCTAAATTTGGCTATAACTTCATAGGAATTAATTTGCAGAATTTAAAGGGGATTTACATTTGGCACCTTGTGAAGGAGGACTCACTGCTGGAGTGCCTCCTTGTGACCAGGTGTGATGTAGTGGCTCTCTCCACTGTAGTGGCCAGTGGCCACACTGGTCTGGTGATAGTCCACCCTTTTCTGTGACTTGGGCCTCTGGCTGGGTCACAGAGTAAGTCCCACCCTTTCTGTGGATAACAAAGTCCCACAAATAAAATCCCAGTGGCCCATATATCAGGTGTCTGGGCTCAACTCTGGTACCCTGGGACCTTGCATCCTTTTCCCCAGGTCTTCCTTCCCTCAGTAGCTGGTGGGGGAACCAAGGCCATTGCACTATACCAGCTCAAGGACCCTATAATCAGCAGTCAAGGTCTGTTCCACACAACTTACTGTGGTATCCCTGAGTTTCTTCCTATCCAGCCTTTCTCAGGCCTTCAGTAGACACCCCCTTATTTTAGGGCCAGAAGTCTCAGGGTCTTACCCTGAAATCCCTTGACAAACTCCCAAACTAAATGTACAAACTTAAATCAACTTCCACCCTCCCCAAGCTTGCCCTTTTAAGGCTCTTAAGTTCCCTTTTCCCCTATTCCTTCTCTGAAAATTCTCCAGTGCTCTCTTCCTGAAAGTCTGGATCCTGCTCTTTTATTAGAGCACTTTTTGCACTTGAGCCTTTTTCCCTTCCTGCACCTGGTTAGTCTCTCCCTATGCTCTAATTCCAGAGAGAGACTACAAAATTCCTTGCTTTTTACCTGCACCCCACTTTCAACTTCCTGCCTTTATAATCACCAGCCAGCCCTTTTCCTAGCTGGTCCTCAGCATCATTTAAGCCAAGGCCACTCTCCAGGTGCAGCCAGGTAACATAATTAGCCTCCCAGGTCCATATTAACTCTTTCAGAGCTATGGGGCACACCCCCAATCACATACCTACTTAGGGCTTTCTATACGCCTCACCCTGGACTATGAGGGCATCTGAATTGTAGAGTGCTCTTAAGTGTCGAGCTCTAACTGCCTTATGTAGACCCTGCTGGCACTAACGAAGAGGAACCTAGTTTGCGTTAATGTATTCCTGACTTAAATGGGACTATATCAACTAGATACCTTTTAGTCCCAGATAAATGGGACTATATCAACTAGATATAGTATAACCAGCTAGTTCACACTAGCAAGGGCAGCTAGACCAAAGCAAGTCTGAGCACTCTACAGTTCACATCTCCATTGTCTGGACTGAAATGACATGTAGACAGCTCCTTAATGTGCAGAAACATTTGGAAAAGATCTGCAGCTAATAAAGCAAGGAATTAATATAATTGAAAGAACTAAGGAGAAGAGCAACTAGGTGTCCCTCCTGCCTTCAAGGTCATCTCTGGCAAAATGCACGTCACTGTAGAAGGGAAGGTATGACAGAAAAATGCACAAAGACACAGGATGCTGAGGAAGGTGGAGGTGCTGTATAAAATGTGACATTAATATACATTTGCTAGTGACTGTGTCCAAAAGAGCAAATCCTGCAAACTTCTGAGTCACAGGAGTGGTCACACTGGGTGAAATCTGTCAACTCATGTGAGTAAGGACTATCCATGTGATGTATGATTTGGAGGATCAAGTCCAATATCCACAGAGTAGTATTCTATCGTCATCTTCACTGAAGAACCGTATTTTGGCAGACCTTCAGTTCTGCAGAAATAGAATGGGACACAAAAGAAAAAGACATTGTTAATTATTACTTGGCAGGTCCTGCGCAGTTCAAGCCAGCTCTTTAGGCAGAGCTGATGTTCACTGACAGACAAAGTCAGTTTACTGGGGCTACCAAAAGAGGAGTCTGCAAAAACTATAGCATTCAGGGGTGTTTGGCATATCCAAGCGCAACGGCGACAGCTTTCTGTGCACGTGGAAAATATTAAGAGAATTTCAGAAAGCTGATTTTATTGAAAGTTTTAAATCAAAAATGGAAAAGTTGGTCTGAGGCTGCTTTAAATTGTTTTTGAATGGTAAAGCACCCTGGGACCTCGCTTGCATGAAGGATACTATCTCAGTGTGCTTTATTGTTGTAATTTTCATGGAAATTAACATGTACTTTCATGGTTATCTCAGTATCTGTGAAATTTAATGTGATACCATCTAACTGCTTTTCAAATATAGCCACTAAGGCACCATCCATCTAGATTTGATCTACTTTATTGCCTGAATTTCCTGTAAACTTCTGTTTCTCCTCCTTTCCCTCGCCCCCTGCACTCTTTTAAACAGAATTTTACAATCAACAGACTTTTAATGCAGTTGTCTACTTTTCTCTTGTCTTCTGTACAGGCTATCCTCCTGCACTCATCACTGTAGTCTCTGAGCACCAATGAAAACTGCATTAAACAACATGACTAACACCTATCATGAGTGATTCATTTTTCTCTGAGGAGGAACTGTGGGCTGGATGTTGAAATGAACGTGTGCCTCATATCTTGTGTCTCATTTTGGGCCCTATTCTGTCACTTGTATTCACACTGATTAGTACTTTCCACCACAAACTGTCCTGGGGGCTTCAGTGAGATGACTTGATGAGTAAAGGTGGCATATCCAGAGTCTTTGTGAGGGGACTGCTAGGTGGAATTTGAAATAAGGATAATCTTTTTAATATGTATTTATATTATATTTTAATACATTATAAAAGGCAAAATAAATTAATTAAAATGAAAAAGTCAAAACAACACATTATTGACTCAACATGTTTCAACATTAGCAGCATGAAGTGAGAAAGGCCAGACAATTCAATGAAAATGTTATTGAAATTGACATTGGAAATTTCTTTGAAATGGACCATTCCTGTGAAATGTTTTCATTTTGATGAAACCTTATTTTCCAACAGCACATGGAATTTTTTCAACCCCCCCCTTTTGTAAACATTATTCTATCACGTTCCCTTGCTCTTCATCATATACTGTAAAGAAGAATATAACAAACAGACTGCGTGTCTATGTATATGTATGTGAATAATTTTAATTCCATTTACTTTCTTCAAAATTTCTTTACAGAAGAAGGTGAATTTTAACATCTAGTTTCTTCATCTGCTCCAAATTGATTGGATACAGTATTTTTCCCTGCATCGTATCCCCAAACATTTGTATAATGTTGCTATGTGCTTATAAACAGCTACTACATTCCACCACACATGGTGAGTGACATAAGATGTAAAGTCTGAACTTCTCAGAAAAAATATATGCATGTCTGTACCCAGTTTTCATGTGCAGTTGCAATAAGCGTGTGTGTGCAAATACACTGCTCAGTTGTGTGTTTTGCCTTCTCAGAATTAACATATCACAGAAGAGCTAAACTTAGAATGGTATATAGTTTTATGATGATCACTTTGTTTTACTTTAATTTTATTTATTCAGAGCAGGGCAGCATTCCATATATCCCAGTATTAGAACTACCAACGTGTGTGACTTAAGACATGTAATTTTAGTTGCGTTGGTCTCGGGATAGCAGAGAGACAAGGTGGGTGAAGAAATAACTTTTGTTGCTGATAGAGATAAGCTTTGGACCACTTTTCCCAGACCTGTGGAAGAGCTCTGTGTGGCTTTAAAGCTTGTCTCTCTCACCATGAGAAGTTGGTTCAATAAATGATATTACCTCACCCACCTGTGACCTAAGACATGTCACTTAGCCTCTGTGCCTCGGCTACTCATCGGTAAAACTGTCAAACTTACCGTGTGTGTGTGTGTGTGTGTGTGTGTGTGTATATATATATATATATATATATATACACACACACACAATGAGATCGAATTCCATACCCAACTGATCTTTCCTTATGCACTGATATACTGTACACTGCAATTCACAACTTTCCATAAGAAAAATTTAAAGTAGCCTTAATTAAAGTAGCTTTATCTATTCATCAAGGTGGCATAGAATTCAAATGAAATGATTGTTAGATTTTCTGCTTATTTTCTCTGGTGTTCTAACTTAATTTGGTGCTAATGTCAATTAGGTACCTTCAACGGCTTTGACATTTTATGCTTGACAAATTGATGATGGGTTGGTTATGCAGTACATTTTTCATTATCAAAAGCCTTTCTTTTTGGAAAGGCTTTTAATTGCCACCTATTTTAGCTAACATGGATTTTACTTTTGATTAAAGCAGTCAATGAGATTTTAACAATACTCAACATTCTCTGTCTGAATTTAATTATTTTTTTAACTGCATTTAAGGTTTAGGAGAGTGAAGCAGAAATAAGATTCAGTTTTATACCTAGTAACAGGTGCTCTGATTTTAATACCCATCTTTAATTTATTAGGAAATCCTCATTTATATAATAAATGTTTCTTCTAAAGTTTATGGAATATATTCTGAATCAACTTCAAGCACTCTATCTGCATCAAGCATTTAATCATTAAGACCTCAATTAACAGCTATGCATTGGATTTTTTATCTTTATCCATGGTAATCTTGCTTTCAGGATAACTCTAGAACAGTTTCAGTCACTACTGTTTCCAACAGAAACACTAGCCTCCAGTTAAAATGCTGTTGCCAGCTGAGAAGCAACTCTAGAAGTGTCATTTGTGGTTCCCTCTCAATGACTTCCAAGTCAAACTTCCTCTATGTATGTGTCAAATTTCACCTTTATATCTACCAGTGCTGCAAACATGATCTTAAAATAAGCTGGTGTTCCTTTTGTTATCTTCCTCCCCATCAGTAAGAGAGTTTCTAAAATCAAAATTAAGCTGAAAATCCTAATAATGATGCATAAAACCAAGATAATCCACTTTGCTCTTTCATTCTTCTGTTGGCTCTGTGGGCTAATGCACTCAGGGCTCCATTTATTCACCCCATTTGTGATCGCTTCACTATCACCTCCATTAAGTTTTTTCCTAAAACACCCTGCTTCCAGGAATTTTACAAACTTTAGCCTTATCTCTCATTGAAGTCACTGGACTTACACCAATTAACAAGGCTGAGGATCTGGTCTATACATTTCTAAAATGTGCAGCCATCCAGAAATGTGCATTACTCACCCGAATCATACACTTCACCCTCATTCACCTGAGCTGTGTCCCTGTTTCTTGTTATCGCCTCATGTTCTTGTCTTCACTTAGATTACTAGCTCTTCAAGACAGGAATCTTCTTTATTTTATTGACTGAACATCTAGAGTAGTACCTAAGTAATAAATAGTCACTGAAGTATAATCTGCTTTTGTCCAAAACCCAAGATATGACTTAAAAACATACAAAGAGGAGATAGTTGCATAAGAAGGTAACATTTTCAGAGTTACATTTCTGACAACAGTGAGCAATTCTAAGGCTGGTAATTCTGCTCACCAACAGAGGGAAAAGGTTTATTATGATCACCCTTCCTGGGAGGCTAATATGAGATGGAAAGGAATCCAAGAAAGCTGGCTGTATTTTAAAGAAACCTTACTGAGGGCACAGGAACAAACCATCCTGATGTGCAGAAACAATAGCAAGTGTGGTAGGCAACCAGCTTGGTTTAACAAAGAAGTCATTGGTGATCTTAAACACAGAAAAGAAGCTTACAAGAAGTGGAAGCTTGGTCAGAAGACTAGAGAGGATTATAAAAATACTGCTCGAACATGAAGGAAAGAAATCAGGAAGGCCAAAGAGCAATTGGAGTTGCAGCTAGCAAGGGGCATGAAGGGTAACAAGAAGGGTTTCTACAGGTATGTTAGCAACAAGAGGAAGATTAGGGAAAATGTGGGCCCCTTATAGAATGGGGGAGGCAACCTAGTGACAGAGGATTTGGAGAAAGCTGAGGTACTCAATGCCTTTTTTGCCTCTGTCTTCACAGACAAGATCAGCTCCCAGACTACTGCCCTGGGTGACACAGAATGGGGAGGAGGTGAACATCCCGCAGTGCTGAAGGAAGAGGTCCAGGACTATTGAGAAAGACTGGACATACATAAGTCCATGAGGCCAGATGCAATGCACCCGAGGGTGCTGAGGGAGTTAGCTGAGCCATAGGCTATTATATTTGAAAGCTCGTGTCAATTGGGGGAGGTCCCTGATGACTGGAAAAAAGCAAATATAGTGCCCATCTTCAAAAAAGGGAAGAAAGAGGATCCAGGGAACTACAGACCAATCAGCCTCACCTCAATCCCTGGAAAAATCATGGAGCAGGTCCTCAAGGAATCCATTTTAAGGCACTTAAAAAAGAGGAAGGTGATTAGGAGCAGTCAACATGGATTCCCCAAGGGAAAGTCATGCCTGACCAACCTGATTGCTTTCTGTGAAGAGGTGACTGGCTCTGTAGATGTGGGGAAAGCAGTAGATGTGATATACCTTGACTTTAGGAAAGTTTTTAATATCGTCTCCCACAGTATTCTTATCAGCAAGTTAAAGAAGTATGGGTTGGATGAATGGACTATAAAATGGATAGAGAACTGGCCAGAGCGTAGTGCTCAAAGAGTAGTGATCAGTGGCTCCATGTCTAGCGGGAAGCCGGTCACAAGCAGAGATCCCCAGGGGTCGGTCCTGAAGCCAGTTTTGTTTAACTTCTTCATTAATGATCTGGAGGATGGGGTAGAGTGCACCCTCAGCAAGTTTGCAGATGACACTAAGCTAGGGGGAGTGGTAGATACCTTGGAAGGGAGCGATAGGATACAGAAGGACCAAAACAAATGGGAGGATTGGGCCAAAAGAAATCTGATGTGGTTCAACAAGGATAAGTGCAGAGTCCTGCACTTAGGACAGAAGAATCCCAAGCACAGCTACAGACTGGGGACTAATGAGTTAGACAGATGTTCTGCAGAAAAGGATCTGGGGGTAAAAGTGGATAAGAAGCTGGATATGAATCAGCAGTGTGCCCTGGTTGCCAAGAAGGCTAATGGCATATTGGGCTGCATTAGTAAGAGCATTGCCAGCAGATCGTGGAAAGTGATTATTCCCCTCTATTCGGCATTGGTGAGGCCGCATTTGGAGTATTGTGTCTAGTTTTGGGCCCTCCACTACAAAAAAGGTGTGGACAAGTTGGAGAGAGGTCAGTGGAGGGCAACAAAAATGATTAGGGGGCTTCAGCACAAGACTTATGAGGATTAGCTGATGGAACTAGGCCTGTTTAGTTTGAAGAGGAGAAGAATGAGGGGGAATTTGTTAGCAGCCTTTAACTACCTGAAAGGAGGTTCCAGGGAGGATGGAGCTAGGCTGTTTTCAGTGGTGGCAGATGACAGAATAATGAGCAACGGTCTCAAGTTGCAGTGGGGGAGGTCTAGGTTAGACATTAGGAAAAAGTTTTTCACTAGGAGAGTGCTGAAACACTGAAATGGGTTACCTAGGGAGGTGGTGGAATCTCCATCTTTAGAGGTTTTTAAGATGCAGCTTGACAAAACCCTTGTTGGGATTATTTATCTGAGGTTAGTACTCCTTTGAGCAGGGGGTTGGACTAGTTGACCTCCTGAGGTCCCTTGCAAGTCTAATATTCTATGGCTCTATGTTCTAATCAACTCATTAAGAAAGAGCTATTAATAATCTTAAAACTAATGGATTTTTTAACCTAAATATCTTATGCCTGTAAGTTTTAGTTCTACAAATCACCTACAAAAGATTTTTTTTTAATTAATTGTGCCAATGTGATGAATGAAAAATTTTTTAACATGAATTTATTTAATTAAAATGTAGAAAATGATCTCTAATTAAAGGTTAGGGAGTTTCATCTCATGTAAGGTAGGAATTAAATTCTGTATATTAATATGTATGCTAAAATGGTAATTCATCGATTCTTGTAGAGAAAGTCCACTGCAGTATCTGTGGATACAAGACAGATAAGTATTTTTCCTAGGTGCTGTACATAGTGTTGCATTATTTACTTCTGTGAATCACAAAGGCCAACTGGCCACATTTTCAAAACTGGCCTTCTACACAGAAAGTAGATCCTTGTCTCCATTGGAACCAATGGGATTTTTTTATGCTAACTTCAAGAGGATCAGAATTTTATCAAGAATATATCATTCTCACATCTGTATGCCTGCAGTTCGGCACAACACCTATTTATACAAAGAAATGGAGGATTTGACTATAAAAGTTAGGCAAATGGTTAACAGAACTTTGGCTACCTGTGTGTTATTCCCTGGACATTGAACCAGAAATATACACTGAGGTGGGCTAAGAATCAGCAACAGCAGTACATTTCAGTTTGAATTTTCTTGGCTAATGCAATATGGCACTCCTGTGTACCATGAATCCCTATAGGGGGACTTAGGTTTCACAAAAGCTTTAGTATCCTTTAAAGGGCTTTCTAAATGGCATAATGAAAGCAATATGCCTCACTTATCCCTTATTAAAAATACTACAGGATAATTTAATTGCAGTGTTAATGAATGGTTTTTCTATAACTTTTACATTGCTGTGGCTTTCTCTGCCTCTTTTGTGTAAAGCAGAAGCAGGAGGGAGAGGTTTTACAGGCTGAACGCACAAAAAAGAGTTAGGCACCAAGTCCCTCTTTTGAGACCACTACGATGCACAAAACTGCCTCTGAACCTTTAGAAGGTGCCTAAACTCATTGTGCCTAAGTTTGTACAGTAAAAGTTCCCCGAGTTTCTGCCTCAGAACATGAATACTTCTGCCTCTCTCTAGGTGCTCAGGCACCTATCTTCTGCATCAGCTACAGTGATTCAGAAACCAGGGAAAGATCGGCATTCCTCTGACTAAGTTGCCTATGGGGCCTGAACTGGTAGGCACTCTCTGAGGAGGAGGAAGAGGAGAAAGACAAAGGCTTCCCTCATAATTTGTTGCCCTGTGGTTAGGGCACTCAACTAGGATCTTTGAGACTCCCCTGAGCCTGAGAGGGAGAAGGGATTGGAACAGGGAGCCACCACCACATACGTGAGTGCCTGAACCACTGGGATATGGGATATTCTAATGTGGGGCTCTCTCGGTCTCTCCTGTTGAAGTTGACGCACTCTGGATAGACAAGGAAAGAGTGAGTGCAATCGGGGGACTGGAAAAATCTCCTCAGTGAATGCTCTACCCATTAGCTATGGAATCATTCTCTCTCTCTCTCTCTCTCTCTCATTGAGTCATTTTGTGATCCCTTTATAGACTCATAGTCGAAAGACACTATCAAAGTGCCCAGTATTATGATTTATATTTTCTCTCCAGCTAAGGAAGTTAAATCAATATATCCAATTGGCTCATTAGAAAAAGAGCTCTGTTTTGAAGTTCCTCTACGCAGCCCCAGAAATTAAAACAACAGGAGGATTATCTATTCTTATATCAAGGGTGATGTGGTGGGGTGAGAGAGAGAATCTATATTTCAATTGAAAAACAATTTCTTTAAAAAACAAATACCACTGTCTACCACATCCTTTTGACAGACTGCATATAATCAGTCTATGAAATTTATACTTTTCAGAACCACAGCAAAAAGAGAGTAATTTAGAGCAAATAAGTCAGAATAGTTTTGCCATGAGAAAGCACTCAAGATACTTCAAGCCTTCCAATCTCTCTACTGTGGTCCAACAGAAAACTTTCCTGGGTGTGTTGATATTAAAACACTCCTTTGAATCAACTTCCTTCAAGAAAAAGTGTTTGAAATTTCTCACATTTAAAATGGAGATGGAGTAGTGTAACATTTGGTGTCTTCTAACAGAAATAGTCTGTTACCTGAATGGCTCTTTCCCTTTGCAAGATAATGTCAAAGGTACTTACTCAGTTCTATAACAATGGATCTGGGCTATGTACTCCAAAAAGGTATAGAAGCAGGAGATGTATTATTAACACTGCTGAGAGTTGCTTTTGATGTGCACTTTTATTTCTTATGCCAGACAGTTACTAACACCATTAAAAACATTGACAGGAAAGTCACAGAGTTAAGCCTCGGCAGATGAGTATCAGATAAACAGACAAATTATTTTAGGGACCCAAGAAGTCTGCCAGAGTTTAACACAGTAAAACTAGAGACCCCTATACAGAGACCGTCATTACAAACAAAAAGCATCAGTGCTGGTGGTTCCGGGCCCACAGCCCTGCACTGTGAGGACTTCAGTCTACAGAATAGGTTCATCATAGGAAACGGCAATGCATTTGCATTGCACCTATGTTACCCAGCTTACCTGTTTCTTCTCTGAACTGTGGATAGCATGTAAAAAAGAAACAACCCCCCTCCCCTCATCCCAATTCTAATTTCCCTTTTCTAAGTGCCTTTCTCTTAAATATCTTTATAGATATTGGAGAGGAAGTGAGATGCCACACTCCACTGCTGACCATCCACTGAAGATATCTACTATATTTCATAGATACAGATCTGGGTAGGAGATAGCTTTCCTGACCCATGAAAATATTTTGAGATATCAAAACATTTTCCATCCCAAATCAGATTGATAAATCAATCTAAAAAAATCCAAAATCTGAAAAAAAAATCAGTTCATATCAATCAGCATGTTTCATTTATATAATTTCAAAAAGTTTAGTTTCAATTTTGACCCTTTCAAATTTTTATTAAATCTAATTCGCTTACTTTTCTATATGAAAAGTCATTTTGAACCAAAAAAAACCTTCAGAATTTTTCATTTCATCATCATCTCCTTTTTCCAATGCCAAGGTTGGGTAGGGCCAAGGTTATGAGCAGATTCCATCCACGTCTCTTTTCTGCCAGCATTTGAGCCTGTAGGAGGGGTTGCTTGGATGTTTTCATATAAAGTGTTAAACAACTGTCTCCACGGACATCCACAGCCTCTCTCTCCATGCACTCTTTCAATAGAGAACAATTGTAGGCAGTTGGCATGGGATGATTCTAGAAACCTGTGAAAACTGATGTTTGGATAATTTTTGGATGACTGTAGTCACGCACTGCACTTTCAGGTGTCTATGGATGTAGTCACTTCTGAGTGTATTAAGCCTTGTCACTCCTAAAATACACTTTTGTTCCAGACACTTTTTCATTTAGAATATGTCAAAATGTAACACTGACCATTCTGAAACTTTTTTCAAATTATTTTAGAGTCTTTCTTTTTTTAATTGACCCTTTCCCTTGTGAAAAGTTTTGGTTTTGACCAACTGGCATTTTTCAGTGAAATAATACTTCAAAAAAATCTGACCACCTCCAATTCCAATACAAAATGACAGATGTCTCTGTAGATGAGAAAGCAGATGTCTCACCATTTAAAAGTGTAGAATACAGAAAAGTCATAAGACATGAGAGCTATACACACCACAAGCACGATGGAATTGAGAGTATTAGACTCCATCATAGAAACTACTAATGATGAAAAGAAAATCAGCAGGCAAGTCTCCATAGTCATGTAGAGTAAATTATATGTACAACATTCTCTTTTTGAGTGAATCCCATCAATTGCAGAACATACAGATTTAATGACTATGTCTTCATGAAAACATAAACAAGATAAACATTTCCAGAGCCGTGTTTATATTTACAGCACATAAAATACAAATTCAATTTACTCTGGGATATGCTTCTGACATTTCTTTCGAGAAATATTATCTGTAATCAACAGTTCATTGAGAGCAAACTGGATCCATTAGTGATATTGGAGCTGGTGAACTGAAATACTGCTTAGTGGTTTTTAATTATGCTAATAGACAAAAGTGCTTACGGAGGGGGGTAGTTATGAGACATACCTACAGGAAGGAAAATGAACTGACTTTATGCAAACAGACATGTTTATCCTGGCCAATCTTGAGCTGATTGCTTGCTCTGTTAATACATTTTGGGTAAATGATCTATTCCAAAACTTTGCAAGTATAATGTTTAGTATGGCTAACCCAAGCAATGAAAAACCTTGAGTCGGGACTACTTTAATCATGATTCATGAGATTATATTTTAAAAATATATTTAGGGTTCTGTTGCTTTTTTGCCTTGTGGTTTCTGAGCCTGTAGGATACACTTGTTTCATATTTCAGGCCTTCCTCCGTAACCATGAGGGGCAGAATTTCTTTTTATTTAACTGAATGGTGAGATTGTCACATATTCACATGCTTCCAGGAGCTAAGGCTTTAAGAAAAACACACAGGATGAAATTCTGGCTTCTTTGAAGTCAATGGGGGTTTTGCTGTTGACTTCACTGGGACCATGATTTCATCACAAATATTGCAACCGTCGTGACAAAACCCTGAGAGCTGACAATGCTGCTATTTGACAGTTCATGCTATGATCACGTGGAACTGCAGTACAGTCAGCTGCCCCTTCACAACTGCCTACCCCAGGCCAAGATGTAGAAAGACCCTGCACATGATTCTCTTCTCACTTTACACTCATGTAAACCAACAGTAACTCTGTTAAAGTAAATGTCATTACACCAATGAGAAGAGAATAAGGACCCTCATTTAGTTACACTGAGTTAGCAAGACAGTGTCTCTGGTTTTCCTTACTAGTGGGCAAGTTTGCCAACCGTCCATAAATTTATGGATAGTCAGTAAAAAAAATATACAATTTTAACCCCGTTCGGAAACCTGTAATAAATGAAAATGTCTTTGAAATTATGTAAAAATAAAACGTTGTATTTTGACATTGATTGGTGTCATTCAGAATCACTTCTTGTATCATAAAACTCCACTGACTATGACTTTATCAATTTCCTGTTTTCTATTACTGCACACACCCAAGGAACCCAACTGATCAATTAACTGCAGCTAAAAGAATTGTGTATTTCCGAATTCCTGTGTATAGAATATCATGAGTGAGTATACACTTTTTGACATTATTGTATTGTTTATGGTATTTTTAGTGATGTCAGTACAAAGTTTACTGTGTCAGTAAAAAAAAATCAACTTCAGGTCTTCATGTCAGTAAAAACTAAAATGCAAGATTGGCTACACTATGTAGTGGGGTAGCCAGACAATCTGTGGAAAGGTGACATGGACAGAAGCTCACTTTAACAACAAAACAACATTTATTCATTAGTAGAGAACGGGACAAAGGCACCTTCTCTCCTGTTGCTGGTACAAAGGGTTTCCCTCTCACCCTGAGGCTTAAAGCACACACCGTTCCACTTCCTCTCAGTATCATATCCTGAGACCAGGGTCTTTCTGTCTAGGAAGAGCCACTCCCTCTCAAGGACTGTAGATGTGGCATGCATGTGCACACACACACAGATCCAGCTGGCACAGTAACTCTGTCACACTATTTCCCTGTTTGAAAGAGACACATCTTTCTGTATACACAACAAAGAAAATGGTCAAACTAAGAAATTATGAAAACATGTAATCTGTAGGCCAAACTGGCAGCCCAATATATTGATTGTTACCTTTAAAAAAAAATGTCACTTGTGTCATAAACTGTGTTTCTCTGGGCGTGGGACCTCCTATTTACTGACGTCACAATCACTGTGGGTTGGGAACCACGGTTCTCCTTCCTGGTCATACTTTGGTTGTGAGCTTTTCTATCCCGAGATGCTTCTCACCTGGTGATACCACAGCATTTACAACACTTGGGTCAATAACACAAAAGGAATAACAGACTCTTCTTTTATCTTTTGAAACCGTTCTGTACGGCCGACCCACTAAGAGGCCCCCTTTGACTTGCAAATGATCCCAAATATCATTCCAGTGCTTGAGCCAGGAATCCAGATAACTATCTGTTACCGCTGATTATTCATTCCTAATCAATTGTTTAGTCTGTCATAAAACAGGATTTCCAACCTGCTCATACTCCAGCACCATTTCCTGACATGTTACTCCACACCTCTCAAGTGCAAACAACCAACTGCAACATTTTCTTCTGATTCTGTCTCAAATGCAAGACATAGCATCTGTATTTCCAACAAACTTCTTGCCAAACTCCATTTGGAAGTCTTGGATCCATTTTTTTAGGCTGGCCATTTACCTTTATTAATCTGATACTGTCTCAGTTTAGTTAGACTCGCCTCAGAATCCCCCTGACTAATTAACGAAGCATGCTCTCTTACCGACACAATTTTCTCTCTCTCACCATTGAGCTTCATTGAGCTGGCTGTTTTAAATGTTTGCTTTTTTGAAGAAAAAATGGAATAGTCTGGGGGATGGAGCGGGAAAAAAATCCCAGTTTCCAACCAGCTTTAATCATAATGTAACCGCTGACATGTGTGTTACAGGTCCCCCGCCCATCCTGATCCACAAAGAAGATGAGTTGTTATACGTCCAGCTGCAAATCCAAGCTTTTAGCTCTGGTGGCCCCTAGTGATTTGGCCAAGTTGGGGGCCAGCGTCATCACTCACCAGCAGGGCTCAGCCATTTGTGGCGTACCCGGTACACTCTCACTGAACTTCTGATTAGGGAGGATATTTTTACAACATGGAGATAATAATTTGAAGAAGCACATCTGAGAGCAAGTTTAATTTGCATTGGCTGTGCTGTAAAAAAAGAAAGAAACACAGCATTGGCTATGGTTTGGAAAAGGCATAGTCATTAAAGCCATGCGGTCTGTGCTTTATATAATTTGCTGCATCAAAAAATAAAAATGTTGTGTTTAAGCCTGCTTGACTGCAGGAGTTTGTGTACTGATTGCTGCTCTTCATTATGAGCAGCTACCCAGGACCGAATATTCAGCCCTGCTTCCTGTTCAAATCACAGCTGAATGAGACAAATAGGTATTTAGTTGGAATAATACCCCGGAGGAGAACGCTGTAGGGAGAAGTATCTTGTTTAATAGGACTGACGTACATGCTTTAATATTAAAGCCTAATCTAATCCTGCTAATGGAAAAAATTAATATTCTGATAGAATCATTTTGTGAAATGGAATATTATAGTCTGTGTTAAGAAAAGTGGGTGGATAAAACCTAATTTACACATGCTTGTTAGCTCTGTATGTATTTTTCATTATCAATCATATGCTTCTAATCCTTAACCCTGCACCAGTGTTTTCCTTTCGTTGCTGGTCTCGGATTAAGCTTCAGCAAAGCTTTTCATAAAATATATTTTTGTTTCACCACAGCATAGTATTACTTTGTTCTTGGTTGCTTTACTTTGTTCCTGATGGCTTTGCCAGAATTAAGGTGGCACTGGAGTCTCTCATAGCCAGTTGTGTAGTTCAGATTGTTGTCATTTCAGATCGCAGTGGGTTGATAATGTTGTGAAAAAATAGCAAAATACGAGACTGCCTTTATACAGGGTTTGCACCGTGCACTCATATAAAGATCCCTATTATCTCCTTAAACAGGCTACCCAGCCCTTGGGTCTAAGTGCATGGAAATAAATTTAAAAAGCCTAGTGATTACAGAACCTGACTGGATCTCAGAAGAACTTTGTTCTGTTCCCAGCTCTGCTGCTGGCTTACTGGGTGACCTTGCACAAATCACTTTACTGCTCAGTGCCTCAGTTTCCTCATCTAACCAATGGGGTTAGTGATGCTGCCTCTCCTTCGTAAAGTGCTTTGAGATCTGCTGATGAAAATTGCCATATAAGAGCTAGATGATTGTGTTGTTATTTTTATTCCGGTCTCCCAGGAGCAGGTGGGCAAGAGGGGTTGGGAGTGGGCAAATCCTAGGTTCCACCAACCATGCTCACTCGTGGGCTAATGTATCCTTTGGTTACTTCCCCTAAGCTCGGAGGTTTCAGTAAATAGAGGAGCTGAGGACAGGACATGGAGAGTCTGTACAGAGGTGCTCCACACCCATATAAGCACCATTCGATGCTGTTCCCTGTCATCTCTTTGCAGCATCAAAGAAGTCGCTTAGTGGGGCTGTACATGAATTAGCTGGCCAAAACTCCCCTGGGGATGTGTGCTTGGGAGCAAATTGCATCATGCAGTTATGCTGGTGTTCTGCACCTAAGGTCCTTCGCTACCCATTCACCCCTCCCCACAATAGATCTGCTGTGCAAAACCCATTTATTCTGAGTTAGCACTAAATGCAGCCTTTAGAAATACAAGAAATCTGTCCAGAGTGCCAGAAAAATGCCAGACTAAGATGTATATACCGCATATCGGGAAACACTCAAGAGGGATAACAAATATAATGCTCTCTGGAGTAGGGAGTAGTAAATTCTCAGTGGGCTGGAAGATATATAGTCAGGGGAAAATAACCTCTTTAATTAATCCACACCAAATCCATGGAGAGAGCCATTAATTCTTGATGAAAACAAATCATAGCTACTGGCATATTGTGAATGCTCGTATTAAATACACACTCCACCTCTTCTTAGTGATGTCATTGTGATCACCTAGTTCCCCTTAACAACTGGCTTCTCTCTCCTCCTGGCTTTCTCTCTTCCATACACACAGCCTTCATCCTAGTCCCTGTGTTTGTAACCAGGGATATCCTCATTAAACTTCTGAATTAGTTGTGTTCTGGCCAAACTATTTAGTGCCTTAGGCAATAGACCCCTTTATCTTGAGCTGTTTTTTATCTGTTTCTGTTTTCTGATCTTCTATTGAGCCTGATGGAGGCAAAATTTCACCTCCCAGGCAAGGATTCAACTTCAGGGTCTTTTATTGCAATAACTGTCTTTGGGGCTGGTTTATTATCAAAACCATAGTGCAAATTGGACCATAAGGAAAGTCCCCAATGTAGTTCATTTGTTACCTCATATAGTCCTTCAAAATCACATATCCTCTCAGCCACTGCCATAACACATACCGCATTCTGGCCTCTTTTTCTACACCTGAACTCTGTTGATCCACTTTGTCCCTCGGCCTATCCCTTTAAACTAGGGTACAACCCTGCTCTTCCCAGTAGGAATCCACCACAACCTCTCTGCTTGGATATCATCCTCACCAGGGGAACATCCCTCACTCCTCCTGGCCCTCTCACTGTTTCCCTGGTATCAGCTCTCTGATGTGGAGACATCACCGTGTTGGCCACTCTGCTGTTCTCCTACTTTTGGCCCTCTCCTGCCCTTGGCTTCATCTCTATGGATTAGAGATTGGGGCACATCCATTAGCTACTAATCCAGCCTTCAGCTCTCTTAAACCCTTTGGCCCGGCTTCCTCATTTGGGGAGGTCCACCAGCAAACCGTCTTGCTGCTCTCCTTACCTTCAGTCCTCCCTCAGGAAACACCTCACTCTGGCACCTTTCATCTTCTGCATGTCTCCTTCTCCCAGACTGACTCAAGGAATCCATTTTGAGGCACTTGGAAGAGAGGAAGATGATAAGGAACAGTCAGCAGGGATTCACCATGCCTAACCAACCTGATTGCCTTCTATGATCATATGACTGGCTCTGTATATGTGGGGAAAGAGGTGGATGTGATATACCTTGTCTTTAGGAAAGCTTTTGATGTGTTCTCTCTCAGTATTCTTATTATCAGGTTAAATTATGGGTTGAATGAATAGACTGTAAGATGGATAGAAAGCTGGATAGATCATCGGGCTCAATGGGTAGTGATCAGTGGTTCAATGTATAGTTGGCAGCCAATAACAAGCAGAGTGCCCCAGGGGTTGGTATTTGGGTTGGTTCTGTTCAATATCTTCTTTAATGATCTGGAAGATGGTGTGGATTGCACCCTCAGCAAGTTTTCAGATGACACTAAGATGGGGGGAGTGATAGATGCACTGGAGGGATAGGATACAGAGTGACCTACACAGATTGGATGATTGGGCCAAAAGAAATCTGATGAAGTCAAACAAGGACAAGTGCGAAGTCCTGAACTTCAGACAGAAGAATCCCATGCACAGCTACAGATTTGGAACCTACTGGCTAGGCAGCAGTTCTACAGAAAAGCACCTGGGGGTTACAGTGAAGAAGAAGTTGGATGTTAGTCAACAGTGTGCCCTTATTCTCAAGAAGGCTAATGGCATATTGGGTTGCATTAGTAGGAGCATTGCCTGCAGATTGAGGGAAGTGATTATTCCCTTCTATTCTGCACTGGTGAGGCCATATTTGGAGTATTGTGTTCAGTTTTGGGGCCCCGCTAGAGAAAGGATATTGGCAAATTGAAGGGAGTCCAGTGGAGGGCAACAAAAATGGGGCTGGAGCACATGACTTATGAGGAGATGCTGAAGGAACTAGGCTTCTTTAGTCTGTAGAAGAGAAGAATGAGGGGGGATTTGATAGCAGCCTTTAACTACCTGAAAGGGAGTTCCAGGGAGGATGGAGATAGGCTGTTCTCAGTGGTAGAAGATAACACAACTAGGAGTAATGGTCTCAAGTTACAGTGGAGGAGGTCTACGTTGGATATTAGGAAAAATTTTCACTAGGAGAGTGGTGAATGACTGGAATGGGTTACCTAGGGAGATGGCTGAATTTCCATTTTTAGAGATTTTTAAGGCCCAGATTGACAAATCCCTGGCTGGGATGATTTAGTTGGGTTGGTCCTGTTTTGAGTGGAGGGTTGGAGTAGATGACCTCCTGCAGTCCCTTCCAACCTTCATCTTCTATGGTTCTGTGACTCATTGTGTCTCACCTTACCTCAAGTTCCCCCTGATCTCTTTAATTGACCTTGCCCTCTTAGTTATCAAAATGGGAGCACCTTTTATGGCACAGGGGAGTTGGACCTAGTTCATTTACAGTGCCATCCACCTGGTGACACATGTTTTCCTTTGTGTATAACATAAAAAAACAAGGATTGCATGACCACTTTAATCTGAGACCTATTCTAAATAATTGTACCTGTTTCTGAAAAAGTCCTGGAACCTAAAAAATAAAAGAAAAACCTAATTTATCATATGGAAGGTTTTTTGCAGTAAATTGGCCAGAATTTGATTATTTTGTTACCAAAATCTGCATATACACATTGGCCCAGCATTTTCTACAGAAATGCTGTAAAAGTCATGATTTTCAGTCACCGCATCCTTTCTCTAATATATCTTAATCTGGTCATCAGTGTACAATGTTATCTTGAAAATCCTAAATCATACATATTCATTGGCCTATTAGTATAGCTACAGTAATTGCTGCTTAACATGCTCCATGAGGTTTTATAAAATATTAATTGTCTATTATTCCTATTGCGGGTGGGAACTATGGAAAAACATCTCCCTCCCACAAGATAATATTCTCATTTTCTAGTCAGTGTATAGTACATTAAAATGTGTGCACTGAAATTAGATAGGGGCTTAAATTACCAGATATGAACCCTAATTTCAAACACTTCAAGGTTTAGAATTGTCAGACCAAGGATTTTGCTTTGTCCGCTTATAAAGATTCAGATTAGGGATTCAAAAACCCCAGCATTTGAAGCTGTGTGGGTCCATCGGTCTTGATTCACCACTACATTATTCCAGTTTTATGCTTCTGTAAATCCATTGAAATCAATGCATTGGTGAAATCAATGGATCTACTCTGGTGTGAAACTGAGTAATGCAATGGTGCCTCACATCTCATGATTTTGGTTCAGGCCCAACTGCTGTCAACTATGTTCAGTCTGCATCTACTGTAGCTATGTTACCCTGGAGTAATTACATAAATTAAACTATTATTGAAACTTGGATTTTTTCATTTGATTTTCTGTTTGGAACTACTATTCTATAATCATAGATATTACATTATTTATGAAATGCTGTAGGAAGTGTGATACTTTCTCCTTTTGGTGTCACGTTTAGGGTACCGGGATTCTTCTCACTATAATATGCATCAATAGCCACTGTCTTAAAATGTAGCAGGTGAACTGATGTACATTTAAATAACTTTGCTCTCCCAACACCATTACTGCAGCAATCAGTGAACGAGTGGGTGAAATACAGCAGAAATGGGATAGAGAAAATGCATTTGCAGAGCAAAATATTAAAGGGCTTAGAGAGAAGCAGTCTTGGCTGGTTTATGGGATGTTAATTGTTTACATATCTCAATAGAAAGACACATTTGGGAAATTATATCACCAATAATGAGTAAAGATAAATGGTGTTTTTCAGGGCATGTCTATATGAGCACTTATGATAAAGCAACCTGTGGTCTAAATCTACCATACTCCAGCCCATCTTGAACTAACTGCCCATGTACTCTCTTGCAGTGCACTGAAATTTTCCTAATGCACGTTGACCTAGTGCTGTTTAAAACATCTTTTTCTGCCTACAGAGAGAAAGCGAAATTGACAAGAGTGTTCCAGTGGGCAACCTCTAAACCAAAAAATTCAGTTTCAGTTTTCCCAAAATGGGTGGGTTCTTTTCTGGATATACCTTTTAAAAAGGTGTTTTTGATTTTCTATCCTGGTTCAGGATGAATTTTTTTCAACAGTATTAAATTTTTTCCGGGTAAGGATTTCTACTGTGCAGCCAGCTCTACTAAGAATAGTTGAACTTATTCAAATAAGAGGAAAATGTATTGCTTTCAGGCAAGACCAGAACCTTATGGTGTTAGGCTCTCTACATTAAAAAAGTAAGAGACAATCCCTGCCAAAAAGGTTATACATTCTAAATAGAAAAAACAGAAAGAGTGGGAGAAAGAAACTACAACCACCTCATTTTACAGAAGGGGATCAGAGTCATGAAGAGATTAAATACTTTCCAAAGGGAGTTTGTGTCTTATCTAGGAATCAAACTCAGTTCTCCTAAATCTCACCCTGTATTAAGCACAAGATCATCCTTTCCTCTCTGAATGCAAAACTTTGCCCACTTGTGAAACCAAAACAAACCCAAATCTTTTCTAATATTCAATGTTCAATTATTTTGCTTCTTTATTATTGTTTTAATCTGCATGTACTTTTCCATTTCCTGAGATCAGCCAGGACTAGAAGGGGTTATACCCAGATTAGAACCCTATGCTTGCAGACGTTGAGGACCCTTAACTCTCACTAAGTGAATGGATGTCATCTTGAAGGCTTGAGTCCACATTACAAAAGAGATGGTTTTGCGGAGGTTATGACCCAGCCCAAATGAGGAAAGACTGGAAATCTTTCCATTAAATCCATTCTAATGATATAACAAGCCTGATTTCTAAGACCATGGAGAAAGAAGCATCTGAACTGAATTTCTGGATCTTTTATTCTCCTAATCTATATTTCAAATTGCTCTTTGAAATATTATTTAAAAAACTCATCAACAGTAGAAAAGAACAGTCATGACAGCTTCTTATAGAGTAAAGTTAACAAACAGCCTCCTACACACTTTCCATACTCTGTGACAACTGTGAATATGTATTTAGTTGAAATCTGGTTACATTGATTTTGAAGATCAGTGGTTATACAAATAGTAAACTCTGAAGACCACTGAAGATAGCTGTGGTGACAAAGACAGAAATTAGAAATGATAAACGGACTTCGATTAAAAGAAGAAGAAGAAGAAGAAGAAGAAGAAGAAGAAGAAGAAGAAAATGCCTCACTTTTATTAGATTGATGCATAAATAATGTATATCCATCAGAGAAATGTATTGATTATCAGATTTTTATGGTGACCCCAAAGCTAAAAGAAATTGGCATCAGAATCTTCTTTGGAGTATATAAAGATTTTTCATATGTCCTATAATTATTGGAGTGTTGCTGATCTTTAAATTATTTTTATTTATTTCAAGCACTCACATATGAAGTGTATTAGTACATATCCAGATTCTGACTGCAGTTTCAGTTGAGTAACACCAATGCAGTCAATGGAGTTACTCCGGATTTACACCAGTGTTAATGAAATTAGAATCCGCCCCATAGTTAGTACTGGCTTTGAATATAGTTAGCCCACACTGTCATTATATTTCTGAGAAAGAAGAATGTATACTTTTGTTGGCCATTGTACAAATGCATGAATGAGAAATTGTTTAGGGAATAAAGGTATCTGTGATGATCACTTCAGTGATTATTTCTTTTCTACAGGTCTAGCCCAGAGCATTTGAAAGCTTTTTGTGCTTTTACAAATAAAGGATCTCATATAGGTTCATAAACAGGTTTGGATTTCATATAGGTTTTAGGATATTCATTCTTCTGCTCATTCAGAATATCTCAATGCATACATAATGCCCAGTACATAGATGCTTTCTGAACAAAACAGTAGATTTCATGGGGTCTTTTAATAGTGTGATTCTTCCTTAACCATGATGACTTAATTGGCTGTATTGTTTAGATGCTTTGGTAGAATGGCTCTAGTGAATTAAGAGGTGTGTTAATGCATGTGTGTTAATAGTATCCAAATTCAAAGCAACTTACATCAGTGTACCCTTAATGGGAATAAATAAATAATTCTTCAAGATATTGCAGTTTTTAAAGCTTAAGCATTTAAAAAAAATTAAACTTCTTTAAGCAGTTTATATGACATATCCATGTTTTACATGATGTCCATATACCATTACATCAACAAAAATCCCTCTCCATTCATTCCAGATGAACCTGTCATATCATGTACAGCTGATTTAAAAATTAAATTTGGAGCAATTCTTGTGAAGGTACATTCATTGATCACCCTATGAAATATCAGTCATTTTAGTTAGCAAGAATTGTGGATTATATTTTTTATTGTCATATGCTGCATTTGAAGTAACATGTTTAGAAGTGGGAAGGGGAGCTGGCAAAATAACATCTACCTTATCATGAGCTAAACACATGTAGAAGATGGAGGAAGGAAGTGCTGTAAACTGAGAAGAGCTAGTTTGAAGTGGCCTTGTAGAAATTCCACCTACGCAGATTTCCTTCAGGATCAAAATAATCCAGACCAAGCTGCCACCCTTACACACTTTATTTTAGCAGTCTGGTGGCTCAATAGCAGCAATCTAACATTTAGTAAAGGAGAAGCATAAAAAGATGCATTTCAGATACTTAACTTTAGGTACCCACATTAAAAATATTTCTTCATAAAGGTTGTTTTATTAATGTGGTGTTTGATAATCTGTTCTTTCCTCTGATGGTGGTTTTTTCATGGCACAGTAACTAGAAGTTACGTTGGTGTGTTTACTTTGTGCACAAAGTTTTACGTGACAACCTAGACAGATGTTGCCCTGTCAAGCTGCTGTTAAAGGTGCTTTATTTTCACCACTGAAGACAAGCAAAAGAAATAAAGCCTCTTTCTCTAGTGGAAGCTATGCAAGCTTTTCTGCCTTGATAAGGTAAATTTATTGTTTTGATATTTTGGTGATAGAAATTTTATATTTTTCTCAGTGTCTTTGGTAAATATTCTGGAAAAGGCAGCCTGTGAGCTATACCAGTTTACACCATCTGAAGATGCAACCTGTACATTAGATTATAGGTTAGTGGAAATATTTCACCTATCACTGAACACAGCTATCTTTGCCTGACTTTGAATTCAATGTCTGTCATTTCTGAACCATAGCAATATTATTTAAATTGGATTTGGTTTAACACCCTTTGAAATCTCACCTCCTTTTCAGTCTGGTGGCCCAGTTCTTTTCTTCCTTTTTGAGGATATATTTCCACTAAGAAATGATTCAGTAACTCTTTAAAGGGACTCAAAACCAACATTTTCTGCACATCTCCTGTTTTCTAATGTTACTGGCAGACAGATGTTGGCAGACAGGTGTTATCAAAAGACATAACTGATCCCTAAATAGATTCTTTCTAAAGCCCATTGGGAAAATGAAATCAGGATATTAACATTTCATAGTTGACTGAGTACTAATTTTCTTTCATGATTGTCTGGCCAGCTGTTTTAGCTGAGGGGATCACCCATCTGCTCAGACTGTGCTACTTTGGTTTAACTTTCACCAATGAGACCTTTCTTTTGATAGGTCAGCAAAATCTTCCTTCCCATTGTTACATGGTAAAAGGAACACTCTAGTTTAGAATATTACATGTTGTTTCTGAAGAATCACACATCCATTCTGCACTGGCCAGATCAGACCTCTGCTTCCTCTGGCCTTTGCAGCATGATTCACTAAAATATCTGTGATTTTTCTCCGTTGCCTGGCCGGTAAACAACATATTATGAAACCTATTACGAAAGCTCAGCTTTCTCTTGCCTTCTCACTGAGGCAATTGTTTTTGCACCCTTCACAGACATTTACCAGTTGACTTTGTGAACAGTCTCATAGACTCCTAGAAATATACAGCTGGAAGGGACCTCAGGTTATTGTTCTACTGTCTGCTTTTACTCTTTCCTCCTTGATCCTCTGGTACGATCTTATGATTGATGCATCAAGGGTTCCATAGCTTTTCCCTGCCTTCTCGAATAGCCTTCCTATAGCCCTTCTCTTTAATTGTGTGTCCATGTCATTTCAAGTCTCTGCTGAAAACTTGTCTTCTGCCTTGGCTACACTGCTGCTCTCTGCTATTCTCTGTCTCTGTTATTTACTTTGGTGAAGCATCCCAGGATACACCTTGCATGGCAACAAAGTACTACTACTCTACTCTATAGTCTGCCTACTGGCTGTCTTTCCTAGCTACAGTCCCTTTATTTTATTCTAATCCCTGGCATTTGTAATGTGCTCTATTCCTACTATCTAGGCACCTTTTGTGTCCTTTTGGGGACATACCCATTCATTTCCTTTATTCTTCATTTTGTATATAACAATATGGGGGTAGTTAAAAACAAAACATAAGGCTTTACTAATTTCCTTCCTAATATTGCAATGCATATAAAGGCAAGTAGCATGAAAATGAAAAGAGTAGGATTCTGATCATGCATTTTCATTTTCTTTTTAAAATATTGAATAGTTATTGACTGTCTTTCATAATTACCCATCATTGCTTTGTTCTTCCAGGAAAATCTGTAGCCATCCTTCCTTTGCATTTCTCTATTCACTTCGTCTTGATACAAGGTCATGCACAAGGACAGCCACCAACTAAAAATATTTCCTGTTAGCTGTTACCGTCATACCATCTGAGAGCTAGTCTCCAGATAAAGGAACCCTATCACTTATGCTTAGTTGAATATTCCTGAAATATTCAAATATATTATTTTAGGCCTAAAAAGGTTTAAATTTTGTTTTTAAGTTAGTGTTCACAAAGTCTATCTTGAATGTCCTCATTAAATTATAAATATAAATGAAAACCAGGTAGGTTTGGTTTTCATTGTATGGTAGCCGGTAAGATAGGTATTCCCTTTCATTGTCAGAAACTCAAATGCAACAGGTTTTTGCTGGGGTATATAAAGTGAAACTGATTAGAAAGAGAAAACAGAATCTATCAGTCTAGTTTCATTATCCAAGCAGACAGAAATACAAAAATTTCACCGAAATCATCAATAATAAATAAGTAAATTAGGGACCAGTCTCAGTGGGTGTAAATTGACATATCTCCATTGAAATCACTGTAACTAAGCCAATTTACACTCGCTGATGATCTGGTCCCTATATTATTTTTCATTGGTGTAATCGATGGAGCTAACCTGATTTACAGCAGCTGAGGATCTGGCCCTAGATTGCTATGCCTTATTTCAGTTGTAATAATTTAAAGTCAGGATTCTCCCCCTCCATGTGATTTTACTTTGGCATTGCTCCTATAAACAAAGAAGCTATGAAGAAAATTAATTCTTGGAAATTATCCTTTATATCACCTATTAGTATATTAAACAAGGATATCCTCTTTCCTTAGTATGGTGGAGTCTTACACAAATAACCTCATCAGGATTAATTGCAGTTATGCAGGTATATCTTCCCTGATCCTTCTTTGCATTTAGATGTGAGTAACAGCCTGCTAATATTTATACAGATTAATACAGAATAATTAATATGGAATATGATGTGGCCACTTTTTTACCTTAAAATAGTACTTAGCATTAATATACTTAGCACTATGTAGTACTTTGAAAATTCAGAATGCTGTACAAGCATTAACTAATTACATCTTTAAGCAATGAAATTTGTGATTAAATGAGGTTATACTCAACTCCTATTATCCTTGGAAAAGGGAAATGTTTGGAGGCAAAGGGGAGAAGAATGAATTTAAAGGACAGACAAGTTGTTTGCATGCAGAGAGGAAGGAACCAAATAAGAGAGGGCGCTTTTGAGGATCAGAGGGATGAAGGAAATATGGACAGAATCATATTCACGAATGACCTGTCGGAGTCTGCAGGAAAAAAGGTTAGTTAGGGAAGAGAGGTGGAAAAATTTTGACAGGAAGGTGGCAGATCTGAAGAAAGTGAAAGTCTGAAGTGATTTTGTGGTCCCTTGATTTTTCTCAAGAGGCATTCAGCAAGCACGGAAGAAGTGGCTAACAGGCTGAGCAAAGGATGGGGATTGATGGGGAGGACACATGATGGGAGAGTGGAGCAATAGTGAACAGAAGGTTTTGGTGTTGGGCACTCTGGAACTCCTCCTGGTTAAAGGGATAAATAAGAAAGCATTAAGCTGAGAGCAGAGGAGAATTCAGAGATGCTGGTGGATTGAGTGACAGGTACCTGGGTAATGAACAACGCTAAAGGAAATAATGGGGGTGAGACAGAAGGAATGTGGGGAAAATCAGGGCAAGAGACTGATCAAGATAATAGTTATGGAATCAGCCCACGGCAGAAAATCAATGAGACAGTAAGAGAAAGAATGAGTCTGCATGATTCATCAAAATATAAATTGAAATTGCCCAAAAAGAAAGTGGAACATCTGGATCAAAAGAAAAAGAACAGCCAGCCATCAAAGTCAGAAAAGAATGGTACAAACCTTTGAATTCCTCCTGGATGAGAAATTGAAGACATGTAATTGGAAAAGTAATTTTCCTAAATTTTCACAACAATATCAGATTTTACCTACAACCTTGACAGGATGATTATGACATTCCTAATTGACTCATTCCTTTGAGAGTTACCTTCACTTGGGTGTTTAAATAAGTGACCCAAGGACCTCTTGATGCTAGCTGACAGAGGACGTAGGGGAACATTAGGGAACAGGGGTCTCCTGGGTTCACCTCACCATGTAAGGTCTCTGCTGAAAGCATGTGTCACAATGATCACTATAGCCACTGTGAGATGTATGTACAGAAGCTATCTGAGGAGTTATGTATATATGCTGAAAATTATGTTCTCTCAGCATGCCTTGAGACAAACTTCTCCAAGCAGGAGGTGGAAAACACTTATCTCCTTGGTGAACCTCTGTGTACTGTGCATTTTACAACGGAAGCCTATTAGCATTCAGGGAATGTCTTGTGAGTCAAGTTTAGACTCTAGAAAGTGTTATGATTTTGTTTTATATTTAAACATTTGATTCCAATATTTTTACTTGGTATCACTTGAATATCTCTTCTTTGCTAATAAACTGATTTTCCTTTCACTATGGATAGGTTTAAGCGCTATGTGTTATTAAGTGGAGTGGTGATCCTGAGCTGAATTTTGTGCACTATTCCTTTGGGCATAGCAAATCTCAGAATTCTTTGCATGTTCAGTGGAACAGGAACTGGCCACGTCAGACTGATGCTTGAAGGACTCAGGGGTTTGTGCATGCCACTTGCTAATCTGTATAGCGAGAGAGAGTACAGCAGAGGCCCAGAAGATTGTGCTTGGGTTGCCAGAGACTGACAGAGCAGAGCTGATCCAGAACCACTTCCTCCCGCTAAGAGGTGGTGCTAGCAGGGTGCCTCACAATCCTAGGTACCCCTGGAAAATGTATGCCTGAGAAGTATGCAGTGTGAATTTGCAAGTAATATGCAACAAAGTTAATCTGCTGCCACTTAGCCCTGTTCGCTAAAAATCACACAAGTGCTATGTGTAGAAATGTAAAATATTTACCAGACCACTCCAGTGCAAAGACCAAGACCTTTCCCAATACAAATGTGTGTTCATGCTTCTTCTCGCTTGTTATTTTGTAAGAAATATGAGGACCACTAAAAGCTGAAGATTATTGCTTGTCTTCCAGACGTTGACTCTGGTAAATCGAGCAGTGCAAATGAAGCACAATACAGTTGCTGGTAATAAAGGAACTGTTTTTCTACCCCCACATTATTTTTTAAAATGAAGAGCAAATGGCACTGTAATAGGTATCTTTTCGCTTCAGCGATCTATGTAAAAATATCAAACTTAAATTGCTTAATTCAAGCAGTCCATGGATTTTCTGAATGTTATGAGATCTTGGGATAATTTTCTCTTCTTAAAAGCTCATTAGACTTGTTGGCATAGTCAGGACTTAAATGATGCCAATAAAGGATTTACCCAGGAGAAAAATTAGAGCAGCAAGAAATCATTAAAAAATTAAGTGTCATATCTTGAAAACAGGATTCTTGCTAGCAGCTGAGTTCCACCATTGACCAATACAAGTGCAAAATGCACAGAGTTCTAGACAACTAGCATTGGTGGATCCACATATGTTTTTTTTTTTAAATGTTTTATTCTACAGCAGTAGAAAGGCGTAGTGGGAACGCAACTTGTGCCCATAAGCAGCCTTGGATAAGGCACTGGCTGAAATTCAAGAGACCAAGATTCTATTCTATCTCTGGCTCTGACCGACTGAATGCAAGTCACTTCCTCTTTTCTGTTCTTCTTTTTAACTTCCCACCCTTTGTGTGTCTTTCCAGTTAGACTGTAAAGTCTTTGAGACAGGGATTGTCTCTTACTGTGTATTTGTACAGGATTTAGCACAATGATGTTCTGATTTCAACATAGGCCTCTGGGTGCAACTGTAACATAAATAATAATGCAGAGGGTGATGTGCACTTGCAAACATGCCAGTGAGACTCTGCAGTTATTGGTTTGCACACACATATAGATAAATGCATGCTGCATAAACCAAGGTTTATGTATCTCTATCATAGTCTGCATGTGCAGAAGTCAGACATATGTAAAAATGAATAACTCCGAGTTGATTATGTGAAAGATACATGGAGAGTTGGCGTTAGTGAGTTCTCTTTGCCATATTGAGCTTCCTACGTGTAAGACAAATCAAAGTAAGAGACATTACAATTATTATAAAAGTTTATGATCATAGGACCAGATCCTGAAACGATTACACTTTCACCAGTCCATAGTGCATCCTCTTGACCCCTAACTCCTGTGTCCAGCCCTACATCTGCATGTGGAGTATAATGGAAAATGCTGGTCTATTGCATGTAATTTTGAAGATGAGCACTGCAAGATTTCTCTTGTCATGCAATGGAGTGAGGCAAAAACTGACACCACGTACTAGGAGAATTACATAATTACATATGCTTAAGTGCTTTACTATGTGCTTGATCAGGTCCTTCCATCCTGATGTTCACCAAAATAGAAATAAGTTCAACATGTGTTATATATACTCTGAACATCGTTATCAGAAATAACTGGAAATATATCTGCTACCAGATATTATAAAAATGTAAAAACTTTTCATTCTAAACTGGAAAACAACCAAGAAAAAAATACTAAAAAATAAACCCCTGAGAATTCAATAGAGAGGATGGATGTTTTCTAGTTAAGGTGCTGGCCTAGAACCTAGGTTCAATTTTTTCCCCAGATTTGCTGTGTGATCTTAGGCTAGTCACTTATGTGCAGATTTATAAACATATTAGGTGCCTAACTCTCATCGATATCATTAGGAGTTAGGTACCTAAATAGATGTGAGCCGTAGTCTGCCTGTGTCTCGGTGCTTTATCTGTAAAATGGATATAATAGCATCATCCTATCTTACAGGAATACTGTGAGGATAAATACATTAAAGACTGTCAAGTGCTCAGATCCTAAAATAACTGAAGTGTATAAGTACATATGATGACTATCTAAAATAGAAAATGCAAAGCATTATTTTAATTTTTGTTTTGCAGAGCATACTCCCAACAATTAGGTAAACTAACAAATATATCAAATTAGATGTATGTTCTATGTTTTTTTAACATACGTTTTGGCCAGGTGAACTAAACAGTTAGGACATTATCACGAGTTTAATTTTTTCAGTTGCTCTATCCAGGTTTAAAAAACAAACAAACAAATAAAAACACAAAACAAAACAAAAAAAAACAGAAGAAAAAAGAAAAAAACTTGAACTTGCAAAACCAGCTGTAACTTGCTTTTCCCTGAGTTTGGTAAGTAGCCCAGATTTGACAGTTTTTCCATCTGCTACTTTTCGTAGAGATTAACGAGGGTGCCCACATTTTTTAGACCAATACTGCATGAAATTAAGTGCTGAAGTGGCTCTAGTCTGCTTTGTCATTTACCCATCATTTGAAGAGTCTGAGACTTATTTCTTTTTGCTCTTCCTGAATGCTGGTTAGCAACTTTAACAGCTATATATCTCCAAGGGATGATATGTGTGGGTGGATGCTTGTTTTATGGATTGTTGCTTGATTAATGGGCCTTTTTTGTCTTTTATTTTCTGCGAAGAGAAAACAAAGAATGGCCCTCTGCGTTCAATTTGCACTGAAGTTCCTAGCAATTTATTGTTTATCCCTGAGCCGTGCAGTAGAAAATGTATTGGTCTGCCTGTCTCTGTGTGAATGTACAAAATATGTGTGCACGTAGGTGTGTGTTTGTGGGCGTGTGATGGTGAGGCCTGGGAATTTTCTGCTGCTTATACCCTTTTGTGAACATGGGCCCTAAGCCAAAATTTTAGGTTTGATCTCTTCCCCATACTTCATTTAAATCTGGATCCAAACTTTGCAGTGGGACTGTCTTGAGTCTTGCGTGCTCTGCTAAATGTCCATCTAGGATTAAAATGAATCTTTGAACAACATATTGAAGAGCATACAGAAAAGGCAAACAGACCATTCGATAATATTAATGTTATACTGGCTCTTATATAGTGCTTGTCATCAGTAGACCTTAAAGCACTTCACAATCTTTAATGTATTTATCCTTGCAATACTCCTGGGAGGTACGGAAGTACCATTATCCCTATTTTACAGATAGGTAACTGAGGCAAAGAGAGACTAATTGACTTGCTCAAGGTCCCACAGGTCACACAAGGACAAGGAAGTTTGTAGCAGACCAGGGACTTGAACTGTGGTCTCACAAACCCTAGATTAGTACCATAATCGTAAGCAAGGTGCTATTTCAGGAAGAGGAAAGAATTTAGAAAACAACTTTTAATCTTGGTTAGAATGGACTATAGCGTCTTCTTTATACATCCAACAACACTGAGCTCAGAGGAAGTGCTGTGCAGTAATATCCTATTTAGTACTCAGTGTTCCACAGCTGCAGTGAATTATAAAGAGGTGTACTAAATTTTCCAGTCCAGATGAATAAATTCCGGGGCCAGAAAGGACATTGTGATCATCTAGTCTCATCTCTTGTATAACACAGACCAGAGAATTTCTGCAGAATAATTCCTAGAGCATATCTTTTAGATAAACATCCAATTTTGATTTAAAAAATGGTCATGGAGAATCCAACACTATCCTTGGGAAATTGTTCAAATGGTAAATTATCAGACCTTTAAAAATGTACACCTTATTTCCAGGCTGAATTTGTCTTGCTTAAACTTCCAGCCATTAGATCATGTTATAGCTTTCTCTGCTGGACTGAAAAGCCCATTATTAAATCTTTGTTCCCCATTAAAATTGTGTCAAGCGGATCTGATAGCTTTCTTTGACAGGGCAACAAGCCTTGTGGATAGTGTGGAAGCAGTACGTGTGGTATATCTTATTTTTAATAAGGCTTTTGTTACTGTCTCTCATGACCTTCTCATGAACAAAGTGAGAAAATACAACATAAATGGAGCTACTACAAGATGAGTGCATAACTAGTTGGAAAACCATTCCCAGAGAGTAGTTATCAGTGGTTTGCAGTCAAGTGGGATGGCCATATCAAATGGGGTCCTGCAGGGATAAGTTCTGGATGCACTTTTGTTCAATATTTTCCACAGTGATTTAGATAATGGCATAGAGAGTACATTTAGAAATGTTGTGGATGAAATCAACCGGGAAGGGGTTGCAAGTGCTCTGGAGGATAGGATTAAAATTCAAAATGATCTGGATAAATTGATAAAGAAATAGAATGAGATTCAATAAGGAAAAATTGAAAGTACTCCACTTAGGAAGGAACCATCAGTTGCACACATATAAAATGGGTAATGACTGCTTAGGAACGAGTGCTGCGGAAAGAGATCTGAGAGTCAGAGTGGATTACAAGCTATATATGAGTCAATAGTATCACACTGTTGCAGAAAAAAAAGCAAATATCATTCTGGATGACTGTATTAGCAGGAGTGTGGTAAGCAAGAAACGAGAAGTAATTCTTCTGCTCTACTCCACGCTGATTAGGCCTCAGCTGGAGTCCTGTGTCCAGTTCTGGGCACCAAATTTCAAGAAAGATGTGGACAAATTGAAGAAAGTCCAGAGGAGAGCAACAAAAATGTTTAAACGTCTAGAAAACATGGCCCCTGAGGGAAGACAGAAAAAAATTGGTTTTGTTTAGTCTGGAGAAGAAAAGATTGAAGGGGTGACATGGTAACAATTTTCAAGTACATAAAAGATAGTGACAGGGAGGAGGGAAACAATTATTCTCCTTAACCCCAATCTCTCTTGGCCCTGTACTCTAAGAATCACCCACCTGCCGCTTGTGCCTTTTCACCCTCTCCCCGAAGCGGCACAAGTGACAGGTGGAAGAGGGAGCCGAGTGGGAGCAGGGCCTGCCTGGACCTCCCACAGTAGCTGGGCTCTGTGCAATCAGTCAGGAAGGGCGGGCGCCCTTTGTTTTCCAGGGGTACAGCTCTAGTACCCCCCCCCCGGAGGCCCCTCGCTCAGTTCACTGTGTAGTTGGAGGGTGGTAGCTGCGGTGCCTTGCCAGCTCGTCCCAGGCTGGGGTCTACCGTGCGCATAATAGGCTGCCAGGAATGAGGTGGGTCAGTTCTTCCCACAGTGGCATGTGGAGGGCAAGGGTGGAGAGTGGGCAGGGCAAAGAGGTGGAGGAGCTTCTGGCGGAGGCTGGTTGGGGAGGTTTAGCCTCTTCCAGCCTATGATATCTACTGCCTATGCTTAAGATTCTCTTTGTTAAACTAAATAGATTGAGCTCTTTGAATGTATCACTATAAATCTATCAAGATCTTTCTTACTCCTAAACCCAGAATTACAAGAACATGAACAGTCCCAGCTGCAGCAAATGGTTTTTACATAAGTGCTATTTTTGTTATACCTTCCTGATTTAAATAACTAAATAAAAGCAAATTCATGCATCTTCTTTCAGGCAAATGCCATAAAAACTACATGAATTTGCAACACAGTAAAAATACCCTAATTGCTTTTTTTATACTGAGGTTTAGGGCATGTGAATAAACTGGGTTTTGTTTTAACTTATAAATCAGTGAAATGGAGAAAATGCACAAAGAAACACAAAAAAAGTTAATGGTTATTAAAAATTTATGCAGCATGATGTTGTTCTTAATATCCTGGCCATCTGCATATCTCAGCCTACTTAGTTTAGGCAGACTTCTGTTGATTTGACCAGTAGGGTTATTTTTCACACATTGCTACTTTTCTCTGCTCTGAAATTTACAAACACATGCACAAAAAACTGATTAACTTTAGTGTTAGGATAGTTGAAATGATTAATGTAACCTTTGTGAAAAATATGTGTCTGCAACATGACCATAATAAAGACCTCTAAGCACTGAAAACACTGGAGATACCTGATTCAGGTCATGTGCAATATATTCCATTAAACTTAGTATACGTACATGCAGTTACTGGCTATAGTGATGTGACAATTCCACTAATCACATGAAATCTGATTCATATGGTATAAGTACAGACCCTTCAACAAGTAAATTGCTCAAGGAATTTGTGAGCATGTCTTGTGGGGTAGAGTTAATGTTCTAATTGGAATGCACAAAATGAATGCACATATTGTTACTGCCATTCACTTTTTAAAGTTAATCCTGTAGTTAGGTACTTTGCATAAGTTTTGATAGGAAAATTTTACAGTAAATAGGTTGTTTAGTTGCTCAGTAGTCAACTGCTTATAAGCAGGTAGCAGAAATAAGATTACCTTTGCCACAGAATTGAAGTGCTTTTAAAATATTTAAATCTTCTTTGCGAGTTCTCCCTTCCAGTCCCAAGACACTCCTAAGGATACAGTACGTAATTGGCCTCTATGACAAAATCCTGGATAGTGTTCAATGTTCCACTTCCAATTATACTAATAAAGCCTCAAGGGGGAATTGAACATTAAGAAGTTCCTAAGTTGTCCGGTGCTAGTATATCACTAAGATCTCTGCGCAGCAGTTTGTTAGAAATCCCTTCACAGCAAAACAGATATTCTATTATCATGTGAATCCCCAAGCAGTACATTAAAGAGCAGCATAGCAGGTTTGAAACAGTTCCTTTCTGTAATAACATATGTGAAGAGACTTTTTCCTCGGAGATTTTGCTTTTTTAATCCCTTTTTATTGAATTTTCCAGTGCATGGGGAATTCAGCCCAACGGGATCTGAATTTAGGAACTGTTGATCCAAAGTTGGGTTGATGATTTGGAATCTGTACGGCCTGTTAGTAGTTTTCCAGGTGGACTTTAAGGTGTTGGGCTTGACCTGTAAAAAGTTCACAGCTTAGCTTTCCATGGATTGCTGAGTACCCACCACTTCTAATTCATTTTTAGTTGGGGGCCAGAGATTGGATCAGGAGAGAACAGCAAATGTGGCAGGGGGGGTTAATTATGGTAGAAACCGAGCTGAGCTGTAGGCATACGCTAGGAGGCAGGGTAGCCTGCTGGATAAACTTCTGGAGTGGTACTCAAGGAAGCTGGGTTCTCAGCCTGGCTTTAACACTAACTTGCTCTGTGATCTTTGGCAGATCTCCATACCATGGTTTCCTCATCTGTAATACAAGTGTAACTCCTGTGCTTATGTTGCAGACTGTGGTGGTGTCAATAAGGGAAGAAACGGGAAAGAGGATACATAGCTTTTTTGTTTCAGACCGGCTGTGTCTGCCTGCAGACTTGCCAGAGGCAGGTGAGGTGACTGTTAAATGGCCAGAATCATCCAGTATTTGGACGTGGCAGGCTCTGTTACCTAGGGTTCTGCCTACCCAAAGCTCTTGGTAACTTCTACCCCATGCAAGATGGTAACAGGAAATAAATCAATAGACACGGCCGTCTGACCAATAGATGGCTGGCACAAACAGTACTACACAGGAGTGCTCTCACTTAAAGATGTACTTTACTTAGTCTCAGGCACTTACACACGCCCGCAACAGGCTAGTAAAACACCCCCAACCCTCAATAATTACCAAAGTTTGGTGTGACTCTTGGGAGATAGCAGCAGGAGCCGTCTGATAGCCCCATCTTTCAGTTGCCATTGGAGACCCTAAACTATGTCCATGAGGAGTCCAACTAGCCCAAACTTTTCCCCCTTATTTATTCTGTTATGTATATATGTTATATATGTTAGTAGATAATAACACGTCAATCAAAAAACTTGTTAGGCAAGGAGTTTCAAAAGCTAAGCAAGAGGATTCATCAGATCATTAATTAACTGGATGTGTTCGTGCAGAATCCACATGCCTTGAGGCCCTGACAAACACATCCCAAAGAGAAATAGAGATAATATTCTTCTTTTTCTCCTGAAACACAGATCCCAGCACTTCAACAGATATCTTATCAGGAAGGACACAGGGTTGGCTCTCCCCTTAACCCTGTCCTCTCCTGACTTCTTGCTTAGATATGCTGAGGCTGTTGCAGAGGCCAACTAAGGCCTACTGATTTTGGCTGCTGTGAGCAACAAGTATGACAATCAACATTACACTTAATGGTAGTGGTCTCTGGCCCTTTTACCGGTCCATCAGAATCAACCTGTACAGCCTGAGGTGTGCTCATTTGCTGTTTAAAGCTACTTAGGGGATTTTCATTGTGGGCAAGAAACATGGCAGAACACAACAGAGTCACTCTCTGGGGCCACTCTAACAGGAACTCAAGAGATGGAGGAATTTATATATGGGAGGAGTGGGAGCTGGACTGTTGGACCTGGACTCTGTAGTGTAGTGCAAGGACCGAAAGGTTCTGCTGTAAGGATTGAGTTTCAGGGATTTTGCCAGTTTGTTGGATTTAGCCTATGGACTCCCTAATCCCACTGAAAAAGAAGAAGCAGAGGACTAGAATGTCTGTAAGCTATGCAAACTGCAGCCTTGCATCGCAGAACTCAAGGGGAGTTTGAAGGAGACTGTAGGACTCATGTCCCAACTTTAAGGAGCTGGTGTGCTCTACAGAGGGATTGGACACCATTTCACAGAGACAGAGAAGAGTGAATCTTTCCAGAGAAAGAAACTGTATGTCTGATCATGCCCATAATTAAATGTTGCGTTTAAACGTATGTTAGTAACAAATACTAAAATGTCAGGGGAAAGGCCCTGAAAGAATTACCTTTAAAACCTGTCAGTGACAATACTTGCAATTGTTGCACAGGTTGTAAGTAAATTGTTATGAGTTTCATAGAGAGTGAGAGAGAATATAAATGGTTTTTTCATTAGATATTTTCTGTCACTTTCACTCTCTCCAGAGATTTAACTCTGCATACTGTATATAGACATATGTATTAAAGGCCTGAAAAGATTAAACTCTGGTCTATGCCCCAGCAGAGAGGTAAGCTTGGGAAAGGGAAAGAAATATAATACCTAGCATTAGCCTAGTGCTTTCCCCAGGCCCGTTACATAAACACTCACTGCCAGATTTTTAAAAGTACCTCGGCACTTAACTCCCTTTGATTTCAATGGCTAAGTGCCTTTAAAAATCTGTCCCTTAGGCCCGCAATTGTGAATGTATGTAGGAGTTGCTCTGCTCAGGTTTAAGGGACTGAGACAGCTGCATCTCATTTTCAAAAGTAACTCAGGTGCCTAGTCTCATTGATTTCCAATGGGATCTGGCAACTGAGTGACGACATATTTTTTTAAAATGGGATTTAGGATTAAGCTACACAAACATTTTGTATGTTGGAAACCGGGCTGTGAATCTACATGCACTAGTCTGCTCTGGACTAACTGTCTGCATGAACTCTGCTGATGTAGATTAATGGTTCATGGCATGCTTTAATCTTCTCTGGTTTCAAAAAGGGGTAGATTAAAGCACCTTATTGAACTATTAATGCTTGTCAGTGGGATCCACAGGGACAGTCAGTTCACAGCAGGGTAGATTCACTCCCCAGCTTACCACAAACTAAATGTTCATATAAACAAGCTTGCAGCTATCCAAGTCACTTAGGACCAGATTTTTAAAGGTATTTAGGTGCCCAAAGATGCAGATAGGAGCCTAGTGGGATATTTAAATGTGCCTAGGTACTTAACTCATATTTAAATCAATGGGCATTAGGCATCTATTGAAAAATCCACTAAACACCTGTTTACACTTTTAGGTGCCTAATACCTTTTAAAACTCTGGGCCTTTAAGCTGCTGCACTGATGAAAAATGCTATGTAAAAATTAGCATAGAATCATAGAATATTAGAGTTGGAAGGGACCTCAGGAGGTCATCTAGTCCAACCCCCTGCTCAAAGCAGACTATCCTCAGCTAAATCATCTCAGCGAGGGTTTTGTCAAGCCACAGCTTAAAAACCTCTAAAGATGGAGATGCCACCACCTCCCTAGGTAACCCATTCCAGTGCTTCATCACCCTCATAGTGAAAAACTTTTTCCTAATGTCCAACCTAGAACTCCCCCACTGCAACTTGAGACTGTTGCTCCTTGTTCTGTCACCTGCTGCCACTGAAAACAGCCTAGCTCCATCCTCCCTGGAACCCCCTTTCAGGTAGTTAAAGGCTGCTGTCAAACCCCCCTCATTCTTCTCTTCTGCAGACTAAACATGCACAGTTCTTTCAGCCTCTCCTCGTAAGTCTTGTGCTCCAGCCCCCTCATCATTTTTGTTGCCCTCAGCTGGACTCTCTCCAACCTGTCCACATCCTTTTTGTAGTGGGGGCCCAAAACTGGACACAATACTCCAAATGCGGCCTCACCAATGCCGAATAGAGGGGAATAATCACTTCCCGTGATCTGCTGGCAATGCTCTTACTAATGCAGCCCAATATGCCATTAGCCTTCTTGGCAACCAGGGCACACAGCTGACTCATATCCAGCTTCTTATCCACTGTAACGCCCAGATCCTTTTCTGCAGAACTGCTGCCTAGCTCATCGGTCCCCAGTCTGTAGCTGTGCATGGGATTCTTCCTTCCTAAGTGCAGGACTCTGCACTTGTCCTTGTTGAACCTCATCAGATTTCTTTTGGCCCAATCCTCCAATTTGTTTAGGTCCTTCTGTATCCGCTCCCTCCCTTTCAGGGTATCTTTTAAAATTAGATAGTATTGATTATTTTGTTATCCGAAGTGACCCAATCTGTAAAACGTTTGGTCCAGATAATGGCTGAAGGTTTGAATCTTTACTGAACTGATTCACCGGGTAGGGTTTTTTATTATCTCCCCTTCCCCTACCATTGTCTGCCCACTGAATACTGTATTGGAGTAACAAGAGACAGCAGCCACTATGGGTCCAATTGAAAGTCCATTGAAGCCAAAGTCAGTGAGCTTTGGATCAGGTCCTGTAAATTCCAATTCATCCCTGTTTTGGTGTGACATTACTTTAGCAATCACCACAGCCCTTAGGCACCACATTGAGGTGAACAGTTTAGCCAATAAAGTAATTGACAGAACTGCTTGCATGCTGTATAAAAAATTAACAGAGGACATATTTTTCTGGCTTTTCTACAGCAATAACAGGTCAGCAGCCATTTTGCCATACTATCACTGGCTATGCGCACACTAATGGTGGCAAATTCACCACCATCAGATCAATCTATCAGGATTGATTAAGCGGAGGTGAAGACCCACTCAATCGATCCGGAAGTCGATTCAATTAAACCACCTTCTCAAAAGGCGTAGTGCTGCATCAATGCGAATGCATTTCCCATCGGCACAGTGCAGTGGGGACAGCGTACTAAAGGGAAGTTATGTCTAGGTAACTAACTAGTGAAAATGAGGTGCTTGCCTGTTGAAAAAAATATGGATCCAATCTTCCAGTGGTGGCTGTGATGGCTGCTGAAAAAGAGGAAAGAATAGAAATTTCGTAGGCTACCTCTCTGGTGTTTTTTTTAACTGAGTTTAAGTTTTGGATCTTTAGTTTGCAGGTGTGACCCTAGGCTCACAATTACACTGATGTCATGTGGTTAAGTATCTGATTTGCATGTGTGTGATCAATTTCACTCACAAATAATTGCAGATGGAGACAGAATTATACATGCCTGCAAACTTGCAGGAGCAAACTCAGAGACCTGAGTGAGGCCCAGATGAAAATTTGGCCTTCTACTTCAATACCTATTACTATTTTAATAATTCATTTTTCTTAACACTTATAGTCATAAAACCATTTGTACATAGATATCAAAAATCCAAAGGATGTGGTGGTGATGAATGAAACTCCTAAATTCAGTGTTATTCCTGACCTAAAGTGGATGTAGGTCCATGTCTTCTGAAGTAAATATCTTGGGTATAACTTCATTACTGAATAGAATCCACTTTTTCCTTAGAGGAGGAGTTGGAGAGCCATAGATTGTAAATGGCCATAAAACATAGGCATTATCCTCTGTAGTTCATACTTGATTACCTTTAACCCATGGATCTTGCAGTGACCTCTATAAAACTATCATGCAATTATGGCAAAGTCCCTTAACTTTGGATATAGTGACATGTTTCCTCATCATCCTCATAGGGGAAGCTATATCACTAACTGAAGTTTCATTGTGACAGGAAAGAAATCTTCCTTTCTCCCCACTCTCTTTTTTCCAAATACACTCCTTCCGACAGTAGCATGGCCTCTCATCTCCATGCACAGCTCTAGGGTGCACTCTTAGCTGTGAAAGGTGTCTCAGGGAGGCCATCTGGTCATTCCCAGGAGAAGCTGCAGAAAGGTCCAGCTTCACTTTACTTCTCTTGACAATGGTGACAGTTCTTCACTATCCACTTATTCTTTTTTCAACCAGAGCAGAAGAGGAGAGGTTGGTATTCGTCCCTGTGTAGACCAATTTACAATTTGCACATTTTTAACAGGTAGGGTGCTTGATCATTGGAACAATTTACGTAAGGTCATGGTGGATTCTCAAACACTTGCTATCTTTAAATCAAAATGTGCTCTACCTCAGCCAAAAGTTATGGGTTTGATGCAGGAATCACTAGATGTAATTCCATGGCCTATATGTGCAGGAGGTCAGACTAGATTATCATAATGATCCCTTACTGGCTTTAAAATCTATGCAATTTTGGTTAATTGTGGCAATTCAAAAGGAAAAGCACTATGAATGAGACTACAGAGGAGTGAAGTTTCACTTTAGGGGTGGAAGTCCATTAAATTATATAGCAGCAACTCAAATACTTCCTGTTCCTTCCAAGCAGAGATTCCCTGTAACATGGTTCCCTATAAACAGGTTCCACAGCGTGGGGAGAACTTTCATGTTGGATATCTCCATTGACAAAGTTTCTGATCTGTACCATGTGTCTGCTGTACCATCAGCTACTCTTTAAATCTATCCATTATTATGAAAAATTGCCATGGAAGATTTCTACATACCATACTTCAGGTTTGTTTTACCAAAGCAATGAGGCTAGCAGTTTAAAAAAGAGAAGATATCCTGGCTGACCAGCTTTCACTGATATCCTAATGTTAATCCCTTTAGAAACTGTCTCGTCAATTTAATTTTCTAAAATGAAATGTCACACTTTACTCTTCCTTCTTGAACTGTGTCTCAAAGGGTGTGAGAACCAATGTATAACATTACTAGTGTCTGTTCAGATTACAGTGATTCCAGTGGATCCAAGAATTAATGTAAACTAAATTCTGCTTATTTTTAACCAGGTTTTAGTCCCACTGCTCCAACCTACCCATCTGGGCACAACACATCAAAACAATTACAGTGCTCCTCTTCCAATGTCGGCATCTCCGCAGCAATTCACTTCTTCACTTTCTCTCTTGGCTGCCACCTCACACCTCCTCTCACTAGACCCTGCCCATTCACCCTTTAAAATGCTGAATATTATTGGTTTGAGTGAGAGGCAATTATTTTGTTTCACCGGGTAAACAATGATTTTTTTTTTTAAGACAAGGGGCCATTGTTTGAGATCCGTATTAAGTGATCTCAAAGGTTGGACAGATCTGCTAGATTTTAGTCAACTCAAGAAAGGGATCTGGACATCACTAGAGACAGTCCAATGAAAGTCTCAGCTCATTGTGCAGCTGTGGTCAAAAAAGCAAACAGGATGTTAGGACTTATAAGGAATAGGACGGAGAATAATACAGTGAATACTATAAAGCCTTTGTATAATCATGGGTATAATGAGATTCCTTTCGAGACCTTTTCCACTCAGCTTATCCAAAACACCTCATCCACTTTTGAGAGAGCATTTTATCCAGTTTTCTGGAATCCAAGAACTCAGTTCAACTTTAGCCTCGTCCCTGGGGTTCTTTATTGGCCTACAGTCATACTACACTTGAGCTGATCACACTCAAGTGTTCAAGGCATCTTATACATACAATGTACATAAGCGTTAATCAGCTTATATACATGCAATAATACGACTGATTAATACATTATACTAATATTGGTAACCAATTCATGTACAGATCATGAATGCTCTGTCAGCTGTGACATATGTTGGTGTGCGAAGCTACAGCTGAATGTTTATCACACATTACTCTTCTTACTATTTCTTTAGCTGCTGACTACATGTTATTCATAAGGCCACTTGTGAGTTTATATTTTGTCCCTTGTTAACCTCTGTTTCCTTATTTCTGTTTTCTTTCATTGTTCATGCAAGGCCTGCATTTCTATTCCTTTTTTCTTTTTCTTTTTGAGCACAACAGCCTTTTCATTTCAGACATATTCTTTTCTCTTTCTGCCTGCTTTCTAAGGCCTATTACCCAGCAACAACAGCGGTGGTCACTAATTGTACAGCCATTGAAAGCAAACAATGTCTGAACTATAGGATGGAGGCTTACTTCCTTTGGAATGACCCACTGTGAGTTAATTGCTCTTGCAAAGGGGGAGTCTACCTCATTGTTTTGTTCATATAACAGGTACCAATTGTTCCAATGTGCATTCTACCAACCCCTTGCTTTATTTTTTCTATTCCTTGAACCAAATGAATAACAAGTTTATTACTGTGTATACCTCATGCAATTGTCTTGAACACCTTATTATTATTAATAACGTGTTCAGAAGTTCTGGCCATTAAACTTTTAAGATTCCAGTTTAGGGGAGGAAAATGATGCCCAAACTTGGGTAATGCTTTTAAAGCAGGGATCTCAAACTCAATTGCTGTGGCGGGCCACATTTACATTGAGTTGAGTTCAGGGGGGCCACGCATAACACACACTTCTCTGCTCTACCTTTCATGCTCTACTCTCCGCCGAAAAAATCTCCCCGCAGGGTAAAATTCGGCGGCACAGTAGAAGAGAGAGAGGCTCTCACAGGGACTTGCAGACTCCACTCTCCGCTGTTAAATCTCCCTGTGGGGCCACATTCGGCGGCCATTTCCTTTTTAAGACGGCCACAACTTGCCTGAGCTCCGCTCTGAAAATACTCACAGCACAAGCCTGCGGCCGGATTCGGACTGCGGGCCACATAACACAAGCCCGCGGGCCGCAGTTGGCCCGCGGGCCGCGAGTTTGAGACCCCTGTTTTAAAGCATCCTCCTACAATTATAACTTTGCCTGTATTTGAATTACATTATAAAAATTGGTAGGGGAGATAAAGTTTTTTTTTAGCGCTACAGGAAATTCAGGTTTGAATCAGCACATAGGCCAATAGAAATAGTATTCCCTAGATCCATACCAGAAGTGGTCTCCTTCAGCCACCACACAATACTTGCCATTTCCATATAGGTTGTTTTTACTCTATCAGCTTCCTAGCATCTCAGTTGCACTGTGCAATTTTCAGACTGTTCCCTCAGAGTGAACCCAGTGCTGGCAACTGGGTGACTGTAATGCATTAAACCTGTGGACGTTAATATCCCCCAGGTGCAAACAGCAGTATAAATCTGGAATGTTCCAGACCTTGTCATTTACTTTCTACAATAATTGAGGAGGGACTTCCAAACCATATAGTCTACAGTGCTTTCACATTTAACTTCATGGTATTGGACCCTTGTTCATTTCCTTACCCTGCTCTAACAGGAGTCACGTATCTTGCACCAAATTTTTTAACTTTTCTCTGGTGATAAAAGAGGACAATTTTTCTTGCTCCTTATCCGTTAAGATCACTTTTACTGTGCATGGTATGTATCCCATATACCATGCGTTATTAGCATTAGAACACACTGATTTAATCCCACACTTCCTTAAAAGCAGTTATAACACCATTTATGTTGTATACAGTTAACGAAGCCTCATTCATGGGTTTTTGCTTTTGCTCATTCAATGCACACAGTACTTTTGCTACTATTGTCTGTTGAAATATTTGATCGTGTTCCCAGAGCATCTTTATGTCAGCTTGATTTCAGAGTAACATGCCTGTGTGAAAGAGTCCCGTTCATGTGTCAATCCTTTCAGTATAGATGTCCCCAATCTTGGCAGTCTTACACATTCTGAAATAACCATTTTTGTCCAGACCCTCCTTTCTACAGTTTTTAACCATGTTCCACCAAACTCCAATAGACAGAATCCTTTAGATAACATTCAATGATACTGACACATAAATAAGTTGAAGATCTATGGACAATATTTCCTTAATGGATTTTAACCCTAAATCATTTGGACCTGTTTACAGTCTAGGGCATATTTTAAAATTTATTTATTTATTTATTTATTTCCAGAATTCCTCCATATAGTTTTTGGTTTTTTATTCCCTTAGTAACATTTATTTTACATCACAGTAAGTAGAACTTTTGAATGGGATTTCAGTAGTTGGAGGTTTTTGACATGTTTTTGAATGGCCACTACACCTTTCAAAGTAGCTGCAGAATTAATAACCTGTTAAAAGAAAACAGAATTTGATTGGCACTGCCGAATAGGATTTCAGAGGTTGGGTTTCACTTCTTATATTTATTTATTTTTTTGATGCTGGGTTGGTTTCTGTTTCTGAAGCACACAACCATCTGAAAAAGAAAACACAACTTGTCATGGCCCTTCTTTGGAGCCCTGATAGGATTTTAATTAAGTAGCATGTTTTATTTACATTTCTTTACCCTTTTTACAGTATACACTGCATGTTCCATAGGAATGCATATTTCTTTCTTAATTTAACTTCCATGTTTTATTTGCTATAACATTATATTAGCCATATAAATTTAATAATAATAATATAATTTTTCTTCTGCAATTTTTTTCAGCTGCTGTTTTATTATTGAAAAAGGCATACAAGGTCTCTCCCCACTATCCTGGTTCTGGCCTGCCTTTTAGTTCCTATTTTCATTTACATATTTATATTTAACATTTATAACTCTTTCTTTCTCTTTTAAATTGGGTTAAACTTTGTTAAAGCCTTGAGACACCCAATGTGTTAACTTCAGAGGGGTAGCCATGTTAGTCTGTATACAGCAAAAACAATGAGAGTCCTGTAGCACTTTAAAGACTAACACATTTCTGCGTGCATAAGCTTTTGTGGGCTGCAGCCCACTTCGTCAGATGCAGGAGTTAACTAACAAACAGTGTTAACTAACAAACTTGGACTGCCAGAAGACATTGGCTGCTGCCCAAAGAGTGTCTGTGTCAGCTTTGCAAGCTTGCATGAAAAATTTGGATACATTTTTAAGTGGAATCTTTTAAAAGTCAATTTATTTTACACATACTTTTACATTTTTAAAGTACGTGTTTTTTAAAATTCTGTAGCTCCTCACTGTTCTGTGACTAGTTTATTATGAGAGACCAAATATATATTTGAAACTTGCTCCACTTAGCAGTGTCAACCGATCCTTTGAATTTTCTTTCCGAAAATGATTTAACACTCCTGAACTTTTCCTTTTGTAAATTGCAAGCTGTGAGCAGATAACACATTTAAGTTGCTCACATTTCTAAGCTGCAATTTTATTTTTATATTTAAACTTTGAATAAGTTTTTCACAGGTGAGATACTTTTTTGGCCTGGGCTCTGATAATTGTTGTATTCTAACAATCTTTTGTTTTTCTGCTGTTTTCACTCCCTTATTTTCCTTCTACATCTCAGATGTCAGTTTTTCTCTTTAATTTTTTTTCCAATTTAGTAGCTGTTTCCCCCCCTTTTTTTTATTACAGTCTGTGATTTGAGCTGATCAATGCTTCTTGGATTGCTCTTAATTATTTTTCTACACAGCTGTACCTAGGTGACACCCCACTAGTACATTTGGAAGCCATCAAGCAATATAGAAATTCCTATTTCCCTTTTAGAGATTTCAACTAAACCATCCATATTCCAAAATTTGAATCAAATTGTCACTCTGTGCATGCATATTCTTAAACATTTTATCCTTCCACTATTCTTGATTATCTAGTCCTCTCCAAGCTCTGCGGTGTTATTTTCTGCAAAAGCTCCTTTTAACTGCACATACCTTTTTCTTAAAACATTCACTGCAGTTTTTCATTGTTTAATAAGAAACTTCCCAAGACCTTACTAGCTGTTAAATTCTAGGACTGTAAATCTTCTCTCTTATCTCCTACAGCAACTAATTTCTCAGCTGACTTTTTCTTGGGGCGGCTCTGAGCTTATCTCTTATGGTTTTAGCTCTTATATCTTATTAACTCTGCCTGCAAAGCTATATTTACTAAATACAGTACTTAAAGGTCAGCTGCTTTTTACTTGCATTTATGCAAACAGTCATTGTTTTCTCCCTGACCTTTCAGGAATCTTTTCCATTTAGTTTGTTTCCTGCTCTGCAGCTCTGCTTCTTATGCTTTTTGCATTCATCCCTCAAGGTGGCACATTTTCTTTGTAAAATTCTAGCCATCAGACATAATCCTTGTGAAATTGCTGCCTTCATTTGGGCTTTCTTTGCCTTAGGATAATAAAAACTAGATACTACTTTTTCCCATGGCTGCCAATGGGTCCTGTTCTTAGGAAATTTCAGGGGCATTCAACAGATCTTTCCTGTGCCCTGCAAATAATTTATTGATTTATGGCATTCAGCAGAGCAGTGCCATGCTCTGCTAAAAAATTTAATTGAATACCTCTATATGGAGTTCCTTTTTCACCAGTCCCAGTCTCCCCCTAATACTTCTCTGGGGGGGTCCATAAAGCCCACCTTTAAATTCAACCCACTACCCTAGAGTGGTACTATCTTCCTCATATTTTAAACATTTAAACCTTCCAAATGCCATTTCCCTTGCTGCGAGGTAGCGACCTTCACACTAAGGGGTGTATCCTTAGCCTGTTCCAGAGGAGTGGATCCCAAGTTTATGCCAGTCTCATCACTGAGGTTACTTTACCTACTCCCGATGAGTGGCTTCCAGGTTTTGGCACCATTATTGCTGGTATTCCTTCTGAGATCTTTTCCATTCAGCTTACCCAGAATACCTGATACAGTTTTGGGAGAATATTCCATCCATTTCTATGGAATCTATGAAATCAGTTACACTCCAGAATTACCACTGAGATTTTTTTATTGGCATACAATTAAAGTATACTTGAGTTGATAAGGATCAAGTGTAGGGGGTGGGTACAGGGTATGCCACACATCCAATGTACATCATCATGAATCAGCTTATATACGCACAATCAGTACTATTGGTTAATGTATCATATCACACACTTTACGATTGGTCTGCTAATTTTTGAACCAGTCCAGATCCTGAACTGTCCACCTGCTGCAATGTAAGTAAGCAAAGTGGCAGCTGTAACTTTATCACACATTACTCTTCTTACCATTTCTTTATTTACTAACTACATGTTATTTGCAAGGCCACGTGTGAGTTTATGGTTTGTATCCTCTGTATCCTTACTTTTGTTTTCCTTCGTTGTTCATACAGCCTCATCTGGGATACTGTGTGCGTGGTACTGGTCATCCCATCTAAAAAGAAGATTACAGAACCAGAGGAGGTTTAGTGAGAGGTGGTGAGAATTATCAAAGCCCTAGAACAGCGTAATATGAAGAGACTGAAAAGGTTGGGCTAGACTAACCTGAGAATAAAGATAAGCAAGAGGGGATATGATAAAAGTATATAAAATAATGAATGGTCTAGAGAAGATAGATCAGGAACTTCACTTTGTCAATAAGATACAAACAAATGGGGTTGCTGAAGGTTCACTTCAATCTAACTAATACATGTTAAATCCACAACTGCCTTGTCTTTACTAGGATTTCACCTGATGTTAGTTACCAATTGCTTGGTAACATTGAGTAAGAAAACACCTTGTTTCTTAGTAATGACGAGGCCTCATTGAAGTGGAGGAGGCAGTGGTTGACATGAATCTTGGGAAGGGCAGAGCTATATAGAGTTTTGAAAGTGAAGACAAGAAGCTTAAATTTGATGAGAGGGCAGATAGAGGTATTCTTAGAATGCACACATCACAGTGTTGTTTGATTCTGGATAGTGGTCTCTGGGTACTAAATAATGATTACAAGTCTTCTGCCTTGGTAACAGCCATCATTTGTCCTCTAAATCAAACTATTCATCTATCTCTTTTTTTTTTTAGAACTGTGTCCCACTACACCCAAAATATAGCTAAGCAGTTTTGTTTCTCTCTTGAAACAAGTTGCTTGGTGACTGAAATTTTAGACTAATTGCCTTTGGTTGGGTGGAACTGCAGATTGCCACCATTAAGGACCAGGTATGAGTGATACTTTGTACTCTATTTTTATAATTTTATATTTTGATGAGTCTTGCTAAAATAGAGCTATTTATTTTTCCCTCTGATTTTGTCTAGAAGATTATTTAAGTGGCTATTATGATCTCTAGCCCACGTCTGAGCATGCTTTGCCTATACAAATATTCATTTTACAATATGTTCTGCATAGCATCCTTCAATGCAGATTTAAAGCATGCGAGAGTCTTCAGAAAAAACATGAGAATAAAAAGCATTTTAAGTATCATTTAAATATGGCGTGTAATTAGGAAAAATAGGGTGGGGGAAAGCAGCTAATAAAATCAACCCATCACATGTTTGTTTTGTATAGACTAGCCTGTAGACTGCTGAATCCCAATACTGTACCATGTACATGATGGGAAATGCACACGAAGCAGTATCCGAACATAGGTATGTGTATCAGTTTAAAAATGCCAACATTCTATAAAATGTCTGAAATTCACAATTCTAGTGCTACTACAATGGGTAGGTAAATGATTAAAATACTCTGCATAGTTGGGAACTCAGGATAAAAGTCATTCTGTTCTTTGAAACAATTAATACAATGTTTGTATTGGGGTTTTTCAGTATTTTTTTCCCCATTAGGATCCATTTTGTTCATCCCTGGCTTCTTTGTGCATTATGCATGTTGCTACGTGATGCTTATGTTTGGCTCACTTATTGTAATTGGTGTATCAGTCTTCTGAAAACTATCAAAATTACAGTCATGACTGCTTACAAAAAAAAATCCCTTTTCCTTGGATCAGAGGGTGAGGGCAGAGAAACGAGGGCTGAGAAAGCTATTACATTATTGAGAAATCTCTTCTCCTCTAAAAGTCTATTACTAACATCAATTAAAATTGAAGGGGGAGCTGCATATTTGCATTGATGTGAAATGGTACACATCTGAAAAAGCCATTGGCCACTTTGTGATCTACCATAAAAGGCACTTTAAAAAGCATTGAAATTATGTAGTACTAGACATGCCACCGAAAACTGCTGTCTTTAGGTGCCTTGAAATATTTTGCAGCTCCATTCACTGAGCCCTAATGTGAACTACTTAACCTGTGGTTCACAGCATTTAATTATTGCTCCTGCCTCAAGTAGCTCTAAAAGCATCTGTGCTCTAAGAGTTATACGTACACATTAGAGATGTGATGAAAAAGAAACACTATGTAATTTACATTTCTACAGATGAGTCACCTGTCTCACACTTTGATTTTGCAAACCAGCCTTTTGGTTCCTTTCAGCAAATTGGAAAAGTTTATTGCACAAATGTGATTTTCTGGAAGTGGGACATTTAAACATTGCTTCCAATTAGCAAAAGAAAACACTTGGAGAAAGCTTGCATATATAAACCAATTTATACACCATCAAACTTCAATTAGAGAGCAGCATGCCAAAGAAATCGAAACTTTATTTTTGGCAGACCTAAATGGACAATTAGCATTTCCTCAGTTTCCACAGATGAGTAAATACGAAGAAGAGAATATGAAAATCAAAAAGCAGCACAGATATCCATTCTGTCTCTTTTTCAGAATCAACTTTGTAATCTTTGATATAAGCACAGATGCAGATATAATCTTCTGCCTTTATTAACTGTTGTAGTTATCTGTGTCAAGAAGTGGGAACAACTGGAATGTCTAGTCAAAGAGCTCGACTGTGTGGCGAGTTGCTACACAGAGAGCCAAGGTGGGAGTTTAAGGTGCACCAGTTTGCTGCACAGTAACCTCCTATGTGGACACCTCTCTAGGGCAGTGAAAGTCCCAGAGTGAAGCTTGCCATACTATTACTTAGAAGCAACAGTGTCCACATGGGGTGTTCCTACCTGTCAAACTGGTGCACTGTAGATTCATCCCCTGTCTTGCAGTGCAGTAACTTACCATGCAGACAAGATAGGGAGAGGTGGACTTTCATGCTGCTTGTCTGATCCAACAGCTTCTGTCTTTGATATGTTTAGTGGAAAGGAGTTGGGATGAACTCACGAGATGACTTGTTTCTACTCTGTAGGTAAGGGATCCTAGCACAGAGGATGAGAGGGCACTCTGAAATAGGACTGGAATAGGAGAGGAAGGACACAAAGATATCGTTCTAGGTAGGGTCTAGGAAGATGGCAAGTAGCCTGCAGTTTTAAAGGCTGCACTGAGAACAGACAGGGAGAAGTTGTCTTCAGCAGCAAAGTAAAGGAACTTAATTATCTAGAAGAGAGTTGTTTCCATGAAATCCAGATTTAAAATGGTGATGCATGTTGTTGCGTGCATGGTATTTGGACAGCTGAGGGAGGATTACGTCCTCGAGCATTTTGCTGAGATAAGGAAAGACAGCAGGGATAATGACTGAGAAATGGGGAGAAAATCTCTGAGAGGCTCTAATAACGACCCAGACTCAATTCCAGAGTACACATGAAGGTGCATATGGAACAACTCTATATGATCTATTCATGTGCACGCTGTTGAGTGAACCTCGTGCGCAGGACAAATCGTTCTGCTGCTGGCTAGATATTATTTCCACATGATGGGATTTCTGAGAGTTATTGTTTTCTCTTTTGTAAAGATTTAGGAAATTCCATAAGTCTCCCTCTCCCCATGTTAAAAGAATACTAAGGTTGCCAAGCGAAGATGCTATGGTTTTATAGTCCCGTATCTCAGAAGATTCCAGGAATAGAGGTGTGCATCCTATTGGACAGCTATAAATCTCTCCACGGCAACAGAATACAACTCTTATATCTAGTCCTGACTATTTTAAATCTCTTACTGATCCTGAGGTAAATATTGGCCGTTCTGCCACTGTAAATACGAGGGGCTATTCTATATTTTGGAAAAAGAGGAAAACATTTTTCTGGCAGATTGTTAAAAAAAATATGGTGCCTGTTGAAACTTCTAAGATGAAATGTTAGAATATATCCCAGCAGAGGTGGACAGTAATGAGCATAGTGCAGGTGAGGAAGTGAACAGGGCATGATAAATGCAATTCATCTCATCTAGTAGCATTGCAGCTTAACACATGGGTATCCTATCCATATCTGTGGTGGCTTCCATGTGCTAAATGGCTTGGTCTGTAGTTGGATAGAATATAGAGCAGTTGCTGCCAGAAATGGTTCTGGTGATTCAGTAGCTAACATTCTTCCCATTGAGTCATTGAAGTAATGGACCAGCATGGCACAGAATATATACAGCTCCTAGCACAATGGGGTCCTGATCCATGACTAAGGCTCCTAGGTGCTAAAGTAATGCCAATAATAAAAACTAATTAGAAGAGAGGTGCCAGTGACCTAAAAAAAGGTATTCTTCATGACCTAACCTGTTGAAATGTTAAAGCCCTAAAGAAGAGGCTATGTTTCAATGACAATGACACATTGGGGGATGCGGAGTATCTGTTGTGACAAATTGCTCCAACATATTTTGGCGATACCTGTAAAGGTATCCAGGTGCAACAGGTATTTCTAAACATGTCTTCTTCTACTGGACACTTCAAAAAGAATTTAACTAGATCCAATAGACAAAACCTTCAAATCGAGAAACAATGGGCATTGGTTTCACAGGTGCTAAGCACCTTCTGATTGCACAGAAGTGAACGTGATTGATCTAAGCATCAGGCCACTTTTATTTTAGATGCCTAACTATAGATGTAAGTGTCTAACTTGAAGTGCGTAAGGTTGAATTTGTTGGCCATTAAGTTTTTTAAATTACTCAGATTCTTATTATTTTCTAACATTTGCAGGCTGGCTGTACAAGAGTCTGATTGGCCTCAGTATCCTGCCATTAAATGTTTATTCAGGAGAAAAGGTCAAGATATTAATCTTTGAATCACACCTGCAGCAGCAAAACCAGGCATTAGTTTTCTCGCATTGCTAGATTAACATATGTCCTTTGGGAGTTGACATCCATGTGCCAGCTGTGAGCTTGTTATGCTGAATCCAGCTAGCTTTATCTCTGCTAACACACAGCTAGCTTAAAGGAAAAGATCAAGGCAACTTATATTAATTACAACTTACTTTAATTACATGCCCGCGGTTATACAGCATCCATTCAGACATACGTGCCTTTTGCAAAATTTGTGCCATTAATCTGTAGGTAATAGAGGTGGGAATATTTCCCTTTCTTCTGTATAGTATGCTCTGTATTCCAGGATAAAACAATTAAAATACCTTCTAAATTTATACTGACATGTGCTCAATATATATATAAATATATTTTGGGTAATAATAATACTTGGCACTTATTTAGCCTTGTTATCACATTTTAATCAAGGCTCTCATGGCATTTTATGGTAATTAGACCCTATGACAGCTCTTACAGTGTTCCCATATCTATATGGGCAAACTAAGATCTAGATACATTGAGATTTGCTGAAAGCACACAGTGAATCTGTGGGACAGCTGGGACATGAACCCAGGAGTCCTGATTCACAGTATCTTCCACAAGAACACTTACTCACACCATTATCCATTAGTAGGCTGAGTGAATGGGTTGGCTTTGGTTGACTTTGCTGCAATGACCATATCAATTTCCTCATTTCAGTCCACTCCAGGTACTGTCTTTTTAGTCACAGTAGGCTAAATGCATTCCTCTATTAGCATCACTGAAATCAGTAGTGTTATACCTCAGATTTAATTAGGCCCAGATCTTCAAAAAATAATCAACAGGCCGCTTACTGTGTAAAATTGATGCCTGTGGACAAAAAAGGGAAAATAATTTTTGATTGGTACTATCTGCTTTACAAAAATAACGGTTTAAATGTGACATATCCCATTAATATTAGAATATAATTTCTCCTAACCTATGTGGACAGAAGATAACTAGGTTGAGGATCCATATTATAACATTGGATGATACATAGGCTAAAACATCGCACTTCTTAACTTATTTGGGTTTTTTTTCTGTCCTGACAGACAAGAAACTATTTTATAACATGACTGGACCAAAATTATGTTTCACATCCATGTTAATGGATATTTTGGTAATGTAAAAAGGGTTTCACATATAATCTAAAGATCAAGATTTTTAAACAGTAGTTAGACACTTAGTAATAGGTCTGATTTTCAAAACAGCTGAACACACATTGACTCCTACTTCTGTAATATCTTGGCTTCTGGTTGTGTTTTGCCTTGTATATTTACACAAGTCTTCTAGACAGAGATATATGAGATGTTATATGCTGCACCTCCCACCCAGAGTTTTAAATCCTCAGGGCAAGACTTAAAAAACAAAACAAACAAAAAGACTCTGGCCTCCCTTAAACTGGTGGAAATGAAGAATAGCTCAGTTGAAACCAGTGTCCATCAGTTTAAGGGTTTGTCTTTGCAAGGTGCACATCGCACAGGTGATGCGTGCTGTCAGTTTTTGAGGATGCTCAGCCCCTTTGTGCATCATAGCAATGGCTCGTCTACACAGTCTGTTAGTGCATGGCAAGCTGGGGTGTAAATCTACAGCACTCTAGCCTCCTGTACACTAACTGGTCATGTGGACAAGCCCCAAAATGGTCAGACTGGCTGATCATCTGCTCAGTTCTCACTGAATTTTGTGGGGCCTAAGGATGCTCAACCCTCTGAAAGTCAAGCCACTTATTTAGGTTTCTAAGCATGAGTTTCAGTGCCTCACTCTACACAGCAAAGTCTGAAGAAGTAGGCCTTAACTAATCCGTGCCTCAGTTTTCCCATTTCTACAACAGGTAGAACAATATCTCCCAGACAAGCATCCAATCTTGATTTAAAGACACCAAAAGATGAAGAATCCACCACTTCCCTTGGTAGTTTTTTTCAAACTGCCTCTGACCATACCTTATGTATAATTTGAATGTGTCTGAGCTTCGTGACTGGAAGATTGAGATTTCAGCACAAGCCTGTTCCACAAAACAGTTTGGAAGATTTTATTTTCATTCTAATGTGGAATGAAAACAAATTCGGAACCCTCAAATGTTGTGAAACTGAACTCCTTGAGGCAGAGACTGTTTCTTTCATTCGGTTTCTGCAGAACCTAGAACAATGGGGTCTTGCTCCAGTAATAAAAATAATAATACATCTACCTGTTATCCCCCAGTTGTCTCTATTTACAGCTATTTGTTTTTGTTCTCCTTTCTCTGCTAGCTTAAAGACCCCTTAAATAACTGGTATTTTTTCCAGGCGAAGGTAATTATACTGTAAGCCACCTTTTGAGTTTCTTTTTGATAAATAAAATGGATTGAGCTCCTAAAATCTTTTTTTCAGAGGACGTTCGTTTATTGCCTTGGAATTTTTTTGTAAGCTGTATTTTTAATTAAGACATCACAGGGTGCTCGATGTTACAGAGCAAGTCAGTGTCAGAGGCAGTACGGAATGATGTTTTTAAACCGATGCACGTGTTACGCAATGTTATTGAGGCCTGTTGCTGTTATAGATGAATTACTGCAGTAGTATGCTACACATCCTGGAGGAAATTTGCCGGACAATCACAGACTACCAACAAAACACTGATAAATGTTGTTTGCCAGATAACATTTTATCATATGCTCACTTCAATCCCTTTAAAATATCAACATGGTTACCAAGCATTGGCAAGTTGTCGTGGTTTTTTTTCCATCTAACAACTTGTTGCTATTATCACAGTTCGATTAGCTGCATGATATTCAACCCCCTTGTGTAAATTTGCTTCTTCATTTGATTGGACAGCAGATTTCAAAAACAGGATCAGCTGTCCAGGCTGAATTTATACTTAGTCAGGCAAAGGTAGTAAAAGCCAAAAAAATTATCCACTTGCAATAATATTTCAGAGAGTGCCAACTAACTTATCAAAGGCAAAGTTGCTTGTGGCTCACTACTAGCAAGGTCTGTAATGAAACCTTATTCAATAAATTAATTCAAATTATCTTGGATTTAAGCTCTGTTGCAGGCACTGAAAAGATGGAGAGGTTGTGATTAAAACACCGGACTGGTCCCAGTGCTTTAAACCAAAAGACTAGCCCTACTCATAGGTCTGTATAGCTCTGCACCATCCCCTGTTTTCAATAATGACATTAGAAAGATCTGGACCTCAGTCTGGAACACTGTTATCCAAAAGTTATGTGGTTAATAACGAGATAAACCTGCATCTATTCCGGTTTCACAATTGACAGCAGAGATTTGACTGCAGACAACAAGAGACACAGCATTATTGTGATCTAAAAGCAAATGATATTTCTGATTTGATCCTAGCCTTAATTCTGTGGGAAGTTGTACAGGAGCAGAGAATTCTAAAGAAACAAGTTCACCCCTTTTATACCTGTGTAGCCATTAGAATGTCTGAAAAGGTGCAAACTTTGCCATCAGATAAAATATTCACTTTCTTTTTTCTGACTTTTTTCACCACAACCTTTTCCTGCTCTTCAAGTGATGGGTGGGAGAGGCTTCATAGTAAAATGAGGCTGCACAGATTTGATCGAAGATGGAGACATAAAACTTTTTCTTAGGAATCTTAAAAAACTTTAATATAGAAAGAAGAAGATCCAAATTGGTAAGTAAATTTAACAGACTGAAGATAGAAAGACATTCATCCTTTTCCATACCTCTGGGATGCCTCTTATAAGACTAATTGGACTAAGGGATTGTCTTAATTCAAAATTCTAGTTACTTATTTTGTGTTGTGTTCTTGTACCTCCAAATTATTTGTTTAGCGTAGCATTTACACCTTGCTAGAAGGTTTCCAGACTTTCAATATGGGATGGTCTCTGTCCGAAAGAAGAACCTAAGAATAGACAGACAGAAGCTAGGGGAACAGGAATAAGAATTAGGTTCAGCTAATTCACTATGAGTATCATGTCTGACCTTGGTCTTGTAGCATGCCTAGAGAGCGGTGTGGAAATAGGTATGGAGGTGAGAAATTAACAAATCACGGTTAGCTCTGGGAACATTAACAAAGTGTAGAGGGAAGAATGTGACATAAAGCTCCTGGGAGTATAAATAAGAAGGGGCAGAATATAAACAGTTTTGGCATATTCGGTTTTTTTATAATTTCAACAGATAATATCAATGTTTATCTTTAAGCATTTTTTATTTTTATCAATTTAAATTTCTACTGTTACAAGAAATTATGAGGGAGTCAAGAAATTAGGGGGGCTCATACAAGAGGACAGGGAGTCTGACAGTAATTCTTTAATGATGGCAAACATTGATATTAAAAAAGCTGAAGCACTATAACCATTAAAACACAAGTTGTCAATATGATATGTCAAAACATACAAAGTAAATAGCCTTAAATCAAACTCTAGTACATTCTCTAACAGCATTTCTCTTACTTTGCCTACCTGTAAATTTAGTTTATTAGTGATGAAAATATTTTTTCATTGATGTGTGTGTGTACAGTGAAATTAATGTTGATCAATATTTACAGATAAAGATCTAATCCTTCCATGCCTAAATCTAAATAAGGAGGGCATATAAATGGAGAGTTTTGAAAACGGTGACAAGAAGTGGAAATCTGAAATGGTAGCTGCATCGGAATAGCTTGATGCTGAGCCTATAGTATTACATCTTTTAAGAACTGCCCTCCCCCTTCGATTCCTGTTCTTCTGAACTGGTCTTTCCGTGGGACCTTGCCTACTATTTCTCTGAGTCCGCTGAACTCCGCCTTTCTGTAGTCCAGTGTCCTTGTTTTGCCATTCTCATGTCCTCCTTTCCATAGGATCTTGAAATCTCTGAGATCATGATCACTTCCTCCCAAGTTCCTGACCACCTTCACATTTGCAACTAACTCATCCCTGTTGGTCAAAACCAGATCCAAAATGGACAACCCCCTAGTTGTTTCCTCAAATTTCTGAATCAGAAACCTGTCCCCTACACATGTTAAGAATTTGCAGGACATATTATCTTTTGGTGCAATAGTCTTCCAACAGATATCAGAGAAATTAAAATCCCCCATTAATACTATCTTATGTGTGTTAACTAATCTCATGACTTGTTTGTAGAATGATTCATCCACTTCCTCTTCCTGATTTGGTGGTCTATAATAGACCATAGACCCCCACCATAACATTGCTACTGTTCTTTTCCCTTGTTATCCTCACCCAGTGACTCTCAGTAGGTCTGTCACTCACTTCCCCTTGGACCCTTTGGATCTTGGCCCTCTCAAGAAATTTTTCCTGCTGTCTCATTCTTATTTTCTCATTCAGATGTAAGTGGGATCAACTTTAATTAAGATTCAAATGTATCAAATCTGAATTCTAAATTCTGTATGGCAGATGAAATCGTCTCAAGTGTGACTTTCTTTGTAGCCATGGGTCTTTATTGTACAGGAACAGATACTTTAAGTGAAAATCTAACTGTTTCCAGTATCACATTTGCAAGTGGAGATTGTGATGGGGAATCAATTCCAGAAAAAATCTTTGCTATCAATACATGGCCTTTCTGTGTCACACATATACTGATTATTTGTACATCCAAAGCATCCATGGCCTGTTGCTTTTGCCACTGCTGTGGGCATAGGGCCTGATCTGACTTCTCTTTAAATCACTGGAAGGACTCCCATAGGTTTTAAAAGAAGTTGGATCAGGCCCGTAAAAGGCTTAGATTTGCCTGATAAAGCTCTGCTCTACCCCATCCTAAGGGTGCTCCAGGGCAGATTGTGTCTCAGAGATGCAGAATTCCTCCTGGGTTCTCCGTTTGTGTGGAGGAATCCTGCTGCTACAAACAACATGCCACCCTCACTGCACTACCTTCCCAGCTCTATGGAGAGAGATGAGGAAATACCTGACTTTTTTGCTCTTCCTTTCAGAGACTGGCCTGCCAGGATGCGTCAGGATAGTAGCTTCGGTAGCCACAGACAGTGCTTGCATGGTAAGAAGAAGGCACAAGGTTGACCATAACTGTCCATGAACCTGCCGACTCTTCTGAAAAGGATAACAGTTGTTCCTTTATTTGCAAGGGAAGAGAAATAAAGATGCCTCCTTAAATTACAGTCTGTAGCAATATTAAAGTTGAAATAATAGTTTTACATTTAACAAGCCCCATCCTTCCTAGGAAGAGTTGATGAGACAAATTATATTCTTTGCCTCAGGCAATTCTCTGTATTCCCCTCCTCCTCCCACTGATGGATACCTAATACTGCCTATATTCCTAACCCAAACACTACACTCAGAAATAATAAGAAACATTTCCTTGTGCCCTTTGTTTCTTACCATTTGATTTTAACCTTGTTGGCTCTGCCATTTTCTCCCCATCAGTTTTGAGACCATAAGATGATGCAATTATGATCCACAAAGCAGACGCCGAAATCATCTGAATGCAGACAATGGAAGTTGATTCTAGACACAGAAGTGATGTCAAGTACTTAGAAATATTCTGTGCAGGGATGAATTTGAAGGATGAGAAGGGGGAATGAGTAATATGAACTGAATCTACAATAATAACCTGCTCTCACATCTTTCTTTATGCATGCAATGCATTCTCTTGTATTGGATGGCATCATCTGTCTATGCTAATATCTTTATGTGAATCAATTGGCTGCTATCAAAAGTAATGCACTTATTGCGTCATTTTCCCGCATACAAAATATTGTTCTTTTTTGTATTTTGTGGAGTATCTGCAAAAAAGCCAAACCTTTGAACTTAAAATGGCTTACATGTGAATTCCATGATTAGTAGCACAATGTGTGATATGGCCAGCTTGAAGCATGTAGTTTGAAAATAAAGTGCAAATACCCACGCTGCACTATAACAGCAATTTTAAAGGCGCAATATGCATGTGTGTGAAGTTTCTGGTCAGGTGAGGTGCTAAGGATCAACCAAGAGGACCTCATTTCCTTCAACTGCCTTTGATTTGCAAATTCATAGATTCATAAATTATAAGGCCAAGAGGGACTACCGCGACCATCTAGTCTGACCTCTTATATGTACATAGGCCATCTAACTTGCCTGAATTAATTCCTGTTTAAACTAGAGCATTGGTTCAGGAGATTATTGCTTCCACCATTTTCTGACCAACATGTCTGAACATGGACCAGGAATTTCCATGAGAATTGAATTCACTTACATCATGACTTTGGTTTCATGCCTGGAATACCATTCTCAGTCTCCCTAGAATGAGAATCTAAGGAGGACTGGGTTCAAATCTAGGATATTGTTGCCTTGAATCAGACCCTTAAAAATAAAACACCAAAGAACAAATAACTAGAAGTGGAAAACTTATTGATAATGGACAGGATCTATGAAGCATGGCAATTTTTCCAGAGATTATGCTGGAATGAGAGTAATAACATTTACTGAGCTGCAAATATGTGTGAAAAATTAGATAAATCTAGAAACAAAGGTGCAAAACAGGATTCAATTAGCAGTAATTTGGAGCATAAACTAATCTTAAATTGTTACCATTAAACAAGCACTGGGTGAATGTCAAGAATCCATTTAGCCTCTCTGAACTATTACCCACAAAGTCAATAGGTGTTTATCATCAAAGGAATGCAGGCTCTTTATCAGTCCCCTTTTCTCAGCTCCTAATGGAGCCAGCTGTTTATTTTGGAATATGGTGCACTTCAGGGTGCATACATCAGGTGCTGTCTCATTCAATTAGGAGTCAAATTCACTTAGACATGAGGCAGGGTTTCATGTTTACCCTTAGATATGGAAAATCAGAGGGTGATAAATCACAACTCACCTGCTCAAACTTTCATGGCAAAACACTTGACAATGCAACAGGCTTTGTGAATTCTTTTCTGATCCCGAAGAACATAACATCACGTGCAACTTGCGAGAAGCGAGCACGTATGGCACGTACATTGATAAGCCATAAATTAAAAAGGATTTTTCTCTCTGACTGGTTTGCATATATTGGGACAACTTCAAAAGTGATATGCAATTCACACCCAGTTACTGTTGTAACTTAGATTTCCTAATAATCAGACCCCTTTATGTTCCTTCTTTTTGGCCCATCCTTCCAGAAGTAGGCAGATCCAGTGGTGAGGGTGCTACGTTGGGATTCAGGACACGATCATTCAATTGCCTGCTCCATCACAGATTTCCCCGCTTTGTGCAAAACTCTTGGGGTTGTCTCCACTATCGCAGATTAGTTCCAGCTAGCATGGGTACGAGTGAGAATGCCGGAGCTAAACAGAGAGTTCTGAGTAGCAGAACAAAGTGACTGGATTGGCATTTGATGAACCGTGCTAATTTGTGCTACTGTATTAGCAACACTTGAGAGTCAGTCCACTCCAGCACCAGTGGTGCTGGAACAGTTTTTATAGTGGGTGTGCTAAGGTGGAAATCATATATTTTTGTCATTATTACTTCTTCAAGACAGGGTTGGTGGCAGCACTCCCCCCGCACCCATAATTCCAGCACCGCTGGTTACACCTCAAGCTAACAATGCAGTGAAGACAAATCCTTAATCACTCTATTCCTCAATTCTCCATCTGTAAAATTGGGACACAGTGCTACCTTACCCCCAGAGGTGTTGTGAGGATAAATTCATTAAAGATTTTGAGGTGCTAAAATATTAAAGTGCTATATAAATACCTAAAATAGAATAAACTTAATTATCCTTCATCCAGTGCTGGAAAAAAGTTATATTAACTATGTCTTGGGGGAAATTTGTGCCTCAAATGCATTCTGAAACCAAGAACATTTTTTTAATGTTTTGGGGGAAAAAATTGTATTCACAATCCAGTCATGAAAAATGTTACATTAACCGTGTTTGGGAGCACTTTAGTCCCCCAAATGCATTCAGAAACTAATAACTGAAATATCTATGCTATTTAATTTCTGTAATTAGCACAAATTCAAAACACCACATCCAGTAACAATACCAGACATGTTAATGTTAATCGCATTAATGAGAAAGTCAGTAAAAACACTAAATTTCTCTCTCACAACCTCTCCCATGCAAACAAGCTCATGCACATGCGCACACCAGCACGCACACTGACAAACACAGGTTTTAAAACTACAGCTATTTCAAACTTTCCATTGAAGCTCAACCCAGAGTCTCTGGTTTTGCTGCTCCAAAAGCAGTTTCTGTACAATGTCAAATTCTGTAATAATTATTTAGCACTCCTAGTGTGTTCAGCACCATGCAGCAGGACACAAAATAAAGACTGGGGACAACATTTTCCACATCACCTATGTGATTCAGGTAATTTACACTGGAATCAGTTTGCCTGGAAACCCTCCTAGAGGAGACACACTTTATTCTGGCAAAAGAGATTTTGCTGATAGTATGCCAGTTCACTGAATGAAATAAGCTATATTGGAAAAATAACTTTTTTGCTTGTACAATGGCATCTACATTAGGGCTTTTTTTCCAGGATAACTATGTCTGTTTTTTTTCCACATTCCTAAGCAATGGAGCTGTGCTAGCAAAATCAGTAGACTAGGCCTTAGGAGCCTAGGTCCCATCTTCAAAAGTAATTTAGGCACTCAGGCTTGGATTCATAAAGGGACTGAGGCATTGTGACATTGAATATTGTCATGCCTAACTTTTAGGTGCCTAGAAATGCACAGGAACAAAACTGCAATTCACAAAGCCTGAGGTAGGCACCCACGCTTCCTATACAATGAATGGAGATAGGCACCTTAAAATGGGCTTCACAAAAGTCAACATGCTAAGCAGGAGATGCTCAGATGAGAGGTGTGTAATTATTTATAAACAGTGGAACAGTCATTGGACCAGAGAGAAAGACTCTGTAGTCCACTGGCTTGCAAACCACCTAGAAGGCAAGGAATCCTGGGTCCCATCCATCTGCTCCAACCACTCTCATTATTTATCCAAATTGGCACATCTTCAGCAGGAGAGACTGAGGCTGAGAGAGCCCCATCTCAGAATATCCCACAACTGAGTGGTTAGAGAACTTTCCTGTGAGGTGGGAGTCTTCAAATTCTTTCACCTCCTCTGGCAGAGAGGGGAGGATTGAATCTGGGTCCCCCACATCCCAGGTAATGCTGAAACAATTGGACTAAGAGTTAAGAGGCGAGCACTTCCTCTTCCTCAGCTTGGAAGCCTATGAACACACCTACTAGATGAAGCTCTGCACATGACTTAGGCAGTCAAATGCCAGGCTTCCCCAGGTTCATGAATCACTCTGGGGCTTAAGTGGGATGCAGCCATCCACCTAAAGGGAGGCAGAAGCATGCATGCCCAGAAACAGGAATTTATGCATTGAGGGAACTTTTATTTTGAAAAGCCCAAAAGTCATGTGACTTTAGGCACCTACAGAGGGTCAGAAGGAGTTTTGTGGAGCAAAAACTGGGACTTAGGTGCCTAAATCCAAGATTTAGGTGCCTACATTTGGGGTTTAGGTATCTAAGTACCTTCATAGCTCTCACCCTAAGGGCTTGTCTATACTTAAAATGCTGCAGCAGTGTCACTGTAGTGCTTCACTGTACATACTACCTACATTGATGGGCGGGCTTCTCCCATTGGCATAGGTAATCCATCTCCCTGAGAGGTGGTAGCTAGTTTGACAGAAGAATTCTTCTGTCAGCCTACTGCTGTCTACACAGGGACTGAATCAATTTAACAATGGTGCTCAAGGGCGTGGACTTTTCACACCCTGACCGACCTAGTTAAACCAACCTAATTTTTTAGTGTAGACCAGGCCTTAGCGACTTGCCTAAGACCAAACTGGACATTGGCAACAATTAGAAATAGAACAAAGGACCCAAGTCCACTTTTCTTCCCTCCTATAACACTTGAGACAACCCACTAGCACGGTGTATATTTTACAGTTGAGGGCAACGGCAGCTGTATTTCCCCTCAGTGGTCTACCAGGGGCACCCATCCTCAAGCTTCCAATTCCCCACCCATTGCCTCATCTCTTTCCCTCCTGACTGGGGCATTTCCAGACTGTACAGTTCCCTGTCAACACTGTACATTTCCCAGAAAAGACAATCTGTCTTATCAAGCCTGATTGGTTTCTCTTCAGAGATGGGTAACGGAGTGACTGCTATAGATATGAGTTACCATGCAGCACTTCTCATACAGGCCTACTTTATTCATAAGGCAAAAAGCATTACACAGAAAACACATTCAAAACAATAAAAGAACACATGAACTCTAGTAAGCTTATTATCATCTTAACCCTAGCACTGGCTCTAGCAAGAGCCATCTTTCAACACCCCACTCTAGGAGCTTCCTTTTGGTTACAAGTTAATCAGAGGTTCAGTTCAGAACAAGCCCCAAGTTTATGATGCCTCAGTAGACCAAGTTCTTCCAAATATCCCCTAGGACTAGGAGCCTCTGTGGACCATGGGTCTGTCCTGTCTATTTGCTGGACCAGGAAGAAGGCCCTCAGTCTGCCTGAACTCAGGGTTTTTATCCAAAAGTCTTCTTTTTGTCTGTGGGTCTATGGAGAATCTAGTTGGAACAGCAGATGAGGAGACTTCAGATGCTGAAAACTGAGAAAGTTCAATTAGCATCCCCTCTCTACCAGAGAAAGTACACACGATGCCATGACACATTCGCAATTGCATTTTTAATACAGTGTACCTCAAAGTTATTAACCCAAATTTGATAAGGTTTAACTTAATTCAATTTACATTAATTCCATAAGGTTTGTTCAGGATATTACAGGATATTGTCAGTCTTTCACTCTATACAAGCTTCCAGCCATGTTCTGGGTAGGTTCTCCAAGCCAAAAGATCTCAAATGAGTTTTGATTCAAATTTAATTCAAAATAAAATGGCCACTTTGACTCTTCCTCCTTGTCTTTTCAGGAGGACATTACAGGTGAGTTGTTTGGGCATATACCCAATAGAGTACGTGCCACTGTCTGTACTTTGTGAGTAAAAATCCTGGCTCCATTTGAGGTCAGAGACCAAACTCCGGTTCAGTTCAGTGGAGTCAGGTTTTCACCTTACCACTTCAGTAGATTAATAGATTATGTCAGTCTCCAAAATTTTCAGTATAAGATATATCACAAACATTTCCTTTACTTGGTGAAGAAATAACTCTATTATGCATCAGACATCTTTTGTGCAGCTAATTGCTGCTAATGGGAAAAGGAAGAAACAGGTAAGTAAAGAAGTATCAGTGGTGCAGCATGGTTTCTAAGGGCCGTATTCCCCTCTGGGATGCACAGCACAGGTTCTGTTCCCCCACACAGTTTGTTTCACGTTCTGAGCAAGGCATTCCAATTGACACAAATGGAAGTTCTGTAAATGGAAGCAAAATGCAATGAAAACTCATGTGGTGGACCAGACCAGATACTCAGTCCTGTATGGTGAGCATATGAATTGTCCTTGGGTGCGAACTTAGTCAGATATTAAATTTCTGTTTTTAAAAAATTCAATACTAAGGTAAAACATGGATACCCAACCATGTGACTTAAAAAAAACCCAATGAAACCACATCCAGTTCTCAAAGCAAAACAAGGTCAATGTAAGGGATATATTTTCCTCTGGAAATTGACTTTTTTCAGAGATTTCTAATTACCTGAGTTCACATGAACCAGGAACTCAAAGCAAAATATTCTATATTTCTGAATTTCTCCTATTTTTGATATCAAGCCCTAGCTGACATGCATTCCCAGATTCATCAGAAAGCTTTGTGACCTTTACCACAACCCTGGGAGTTTGCATAGAAAAACCTCAAACCAAGTACATGGATGAGTAGAGCTGTCTGAACGATTACTTTCAAATAAAATGAATTGAAGCCACAGTTTTGTTAGTGAATCATAAGTGAAGAGTTTTGATTCTTGCAATTCTATCTATTATTCCTAAATATTAATCAAATCAGATAACTAATTTATTTTCATCCTATGGGTCATTCACAAACTGTTCACCTTGAGTATTTGCTGCTTGTTATTCTTGTCAAGTGATTGCTTGCCCAAATAGCGTGATGTCATTTCCACTGCCTGTAAGAATGAAGCTTTTGTCCCCGGAAGAATGATGCACAACAAACAATGAACTTTTAGGTATTAATATTTTTTTGGGTGGGCCAAAAATGTCTTCTTTTTTTTTTGGTGGGAAATTGGACAAGAAAATTTTCATGGGAAGTATTTCCCTTCCTTGAATGTTTTGATTTTTTTTTTAATTGGAAAACTGAAAAGCCCAAACTGAAAATGTTGTTTTTCAATAAACCTTTTTTTATTATTTAACTTTTCTATGAAAAATAAAATACATTTTCTAACCAGCTGTATTTGTTTGTGCTAAAATATGTGACAAATGTCAAAAATGCAGTTTTCAGAATATTCACATAAATAGGATTTAGTTAATCAGATATAATCATATATGCGTTATTTTAAAAAAAAATCATTGTGAGTTTTTTTCCCCCACCTTTTTGCATCTCTAGTTTGAAACCACTTCTATAAATACTCATTGGGTCAACCTCTCTTCTGGTGTAATTATACTCGCTTCAATGGAGTTCATGCAGCAAAGAATTTGACCCATTCTTTTTTTAATCTGTTAAACTATTACAAACATAATGATTAAAATAGTGGATGTAGTATGTGTAGTAAGAAATGAGCATAAGTCCATGAATTATGCTTTTCCAGGACAATGGGTAAAATCCTCCTCATAAAAAGATAAAAAGCGGGGGAATGTAGTAAGAAATGAGAACAAGGCCTGTAAAACAGGCTAAGGCCTAAGTGGAAAAAGCCAAGTGAACAGGGGTATAAGTGGAAAAACCCGAGTTAGCTGAAGTTGGCCCAGGAAAGTGCTGATACTGTAAGAATACACATTGCCAAAATATTACTAAAATGTAAAATATGTAGTAGGCGCAGAAGGCACCAAGACACCAAATAGAACTAATTCCCTAAAATGACACTTTGATTAATAGAAATGACTAAAAGGTGATAAATGGAGTTGTTTTGCCCAAATCATCCAATTAAAGGTAAAGGGTGGTATTAGCCTACGTCAAAAGGGTGGCAACTACCTACGTCGAAGGGGGCAGAACGAAACTGTCTGTAACAATGTATAAAAGAGGGTGTCAGAGGGAACAACGTCGTCCGGTCTAGGGGATAACAGAAAGTCCCGCCGTTGGGCCGTGGCCATTGTAACACCGCATATAGGAAGCTAACTCAGAGATACTCTGTAGGTCACTTCTCAGTGTGCGCACGCAATAAACCTGGCCTGGGTGCCTTCGTTGCTCAGCTAATCCGTGGTCGTGTCGATTTATTCGATCGTGAGAGCTGTCTCGGTTCTCTGCAGAGCTAAGACAGCACCTACACGGGAACACATGCATGCAGCCTACACTGATAAACACCGGTAGCCAACACCGTACCACAGTATGTTATCATATGGTAAAGGGAAAAAAAGAAACCCATGGAATTAATTGAAGCAAAGAAACAGACTAACACTCATATAGCATAGTTTTTATGCCTTTGGTGCATTGTCTTATAATAAATAATGCACTACAATAAATAATACTGAATGGTTTTAAATTTAAATCCAGACGCAAACAAAATGCAAGATAGGTAATTTACAGGAAGCTGTCTTAATTTATTTATTGCTATATGCAGCTCTACAGTCATCTTCTTGAGTACATTCAGAGAGCTAGGAAAGAATAGCTTTTGCACTGAATGAAACCCAGACATTATTTACTTCATTTGGACAGAGGAAATAGATTAGACAGTACTCAGCAGACGCATTCCCCTTCCTACATATGTACTACACCCACACAGTCATTTAATAAAGGGATTCTAGGCACTTCAAAAGGAAAAGCTAGAAGTGAGAGAAAAGAGTCATATTTTCACGTTTTGCCTGGTTTTTCCCTTTGCAAACAGGGAGCAGGATTTCTGTATTTGAATAGTTTTAATGACGGAGAATCTTATTTATTCTCTTAATTAAAGACTTTGTTCAGCAAGTTAATTAAGTATACATGTGCCTAACTTTAAGCACATGAGCAATCACACTGATTTCAATGACTTTACTCACATGCTTTAAATCAGGCACGTTTTGGTGCCCTGTTGAACTGGAATATTAAAGGGGCAAATCCTGATGTCATTGCAGTCAATGGCAAAACTGCCAAGGGCACCCGGGGGACCCGGATTTCCTTCAGTTAATTCCATTTGGCCCTTGTTTCTAAAGGCAGTATCCCAGTTCCGTGACATTATGTGGCGTATGAATCCTGGATATATATAGCTGGCTATGAACTGGGCTGGGCTGTACAGCAGATAGGACGGTTGGTGGATGAAGAGCACCCGAATCAGAGTCTCATTTATGCTAAGGTCCCTTTTCCCAGCCCTGGCAGATGCTGTAAGTGTAAGTTACTGCCATTTCAAGGCCTCCTTACCGTGGTGTAAAGGGGCCAAAATGTATATGGCAATCAGACCACCAGTGCTGGGAGAGAGGGAAGCAAAGTTGCATGTGTAAATGTACTTCCTGCTCCATTAGGAAATCTAGGCCCAGCATCTCAGAGGTGCCTAATTTCCATTGATTTCAATTGGAGTTAGGTGTCTAAATCCCTTTGAGGTTCTCTGCCCTAGTGCCTATGCTCACCCTGTCACTCTACTGTCCCCCTATCCCACAGGATCTGTGCACGGACTGAGGGGTCCAACAGCAGCTGGGCTTTGGTAATTGCCTTGCACATCTGCCTGAAGGGGAAATTGATGGATCAATGACTGAGGTTGGATTTTTTTGTTAAAAGACCCCCGCTCCGCAAAAAAACCCAACAAAACCCAAAACATAATTGAATCTCAACAAGCTTACTGGGCAGAAGGTTGTGTTTGGGAGCTGCCTGCAGTGGGTTTTCCCATCTTACTGTCCATAACTGGCACCATGAATGTAGAAATATGCATCCCCTTGTCTCTGTCCTTGTGGAGCTTTTTTTTTTTTTTTGCAGCTGTTAGCCAAGAAGAGTGCTATTTGGCCATGCAGCCTCTTTAAAGATCTTGCTCAGTTAACTGCCCTGCTCTAGAGGGTATCTGGAGAATTCCCAGTGCTGGTGACAGCATCTCTCAGAGCCTATTTTCCATACGGTCTATGGCAGATAAGCAGGATTGAGGCTGAGAAGGCCACGTAATGACAAGCTATACTTTACGCATCCACTACTGAGTTTCTCTAGCTTTTGCAGCCAGGCAGGTATCTTTAGGGCACAATATTCACTAATCGGGATTATTTATTCCACATAAAACAGGGCATAAAGAAGCGGAGAAGGAAGACTTTATGTAGTAACTTAACTTTTATTCATTATTTGAGTATCCTACTGGCACACTGAACAATAAAATCTGCTCCCTAGTGGGCAACTGCTATCTCTGCCCTTTGTTTTGATTCCTTTCCCACTTTTCCCTCCCTGTTTCTCTCACTCTTCTCTGTCTTTGGATATGTCTGCACTGCAAATGAAAGTATATTTGTAGCATAGGTGGGCATACCTGTGTTCACTTTAATCTAGCTAGCACAGAAAAAATAGTGTAGACATGACAGCACGAAGTGGAAACAGAAGTACATACCTGAGAACCCCAGTTCTTTGTACTAAGATAGTGTAGGCATGGCAGCAACATGGGTTGCTAGCAGGGATGTAAAAAATTTGGTTAATGAGCTATCCATTTAAACTTCGAAATATAGGTTGAAATGATTAAACGCTCTAAGCTCCTTCCTCTGTGACTTCAGCTGGGGGGAAGGGAAGCCAAGCAGGGTCCTGTGGGTTAATGACTGGGAGAGTTATTGACTGGGGTAGTTAATGTGTTAACACAGCTGGGCAGACCTCACTCTGTGGGGACAAGCCAAACCCATTGCAGCACCCCCCCCACCCTACATACATGCTTGCTGAGATGCAGCTGGGCAGCTCTCGCTCGCACAGCACAGTTTTCATGGAGGGTAATGTTTAATTAATTCGCTAACTGATGAGACTGCTGCTCACCGTTTAAACGTTTAGCCTGTTATATCCGTAGTTGCTAGCCTGTGTCAGCTCTCTACACTATTATTGTTACCCATGCTAGCTGGATGAAAGCCAGCAGCTCCCACTATAATCAGACCTTCACTTGTAGGATACATATACCCTTTATGTGTCTCCTCTGGTTTCAGTTCCCTGCAAGTATGCCCAGTTTTTGTCCCCCTGAAGGATTTGAATCCGTCTCAGGTTGGCCTGTTGTCTGCTAAATTGATCAGCAATGAAAGAGTTGAGTTGAGATTAATACAGGACAGGGGAGATCACCCCTCTGAGTCATTATTTCATACTCTTCGCGACTCATCGTGGCATCAGTTTACACTCAGTTCATGTTTGGAGGGGTATCTCTGCAGCAAAGAGGGCTAGAACCTTTTTTTTTTAACCTGAAAGCTTAGATTCTGCCCAGTAGGATTATTCCATGTGGGCCACCTAAATACACCATGTGGGTTGGAGTCAGATAATTGTCTGTAATAGTTGACATCCTTGCTTTAGAAAAATGATAGAGTACTTGAAAGGCAGTGGAAATTATCTAAAAAGGTTTTAATCGTTGATGATTTAGGACTACCTTTTCAAAAACCCATCCTCCTTTTTGGGTAAAAGTTACCCCTGCTTTTTGGTGTGCCAATCAGTGAATTACAGCAGAGATGTGCTGCACAAACCCTTCTTAGCTTATGTGATCTGACAGCATCAACCGTATTTTATGGCATGGCTATATTTTATTTATAGGAATGGGCAAAACACAAATATTCAGTTCCAACAGAGTCAAAGTTCGACTACGTTTCTGACATTTTTCCAATAGTGCCCAGATCTCTGCAGTCTCTTTGCTTTAGAGGAATAAAAACACTCAGCCCTTTCCCCCACAACTTAGGTTTAGAGTTTTATTTTCCATTAAGAAACTATTGAGTCAAAATAGAGAGTGAAAAGAGAAAGGATGGGAAAGTAACGTAACACAAATGGCTCCTGCTGCAGTGATTCAGACATCAGCATTGAATATAGGACTTTGTCATCCTCCCATGTGCTTCAGATTCTGTTGTGTTTTAGAGATGGATCAATCCCCTCCATGTTCCAAACACTGTCTAAATCAATATGTAATCAATGCTAGCACTACTCCATACGCCTTTGCCACAGCATTTTGTTCGGGATCAACCACTTTCTGCAGATGGGACCATACTGTTACCCCAGTTTCTGTTCTCCTTTCTTTCCACCCATGAAAACATGGTTATCATGTGGCATATTTGCTAAACAAGTTTATCTGTCCGAGGTACTTTTGATAATTGAGAAGGTAAGTGGACTAATCCAGTTGATGGGCAATTAATAAATTATGGTGAAGATGAAAAAGTTCACACTTCTTTCATAGTCCATTTCACTAAGAGTTGTTACAAGACTGGCTTGTGGCAGTTGTAGGAGCATATTTCACAACCAGTCAGTTTATGATTATGCTGTATAAGGCACTGTGACTGAATTCCTACTATCTAGCCCCACTCAGATATGTCTACACTGCAATGGGAAGGGTTATTGGTGCACATATAGACATACTCAAGGTAGCTTTAATCCAGTTAGCACTTCAGAGTGGGTTGTACAAGCCTGCCATGACATTAGGTGCTTACTTGGGTGTCTCGGCCACCCTGAAATCCTTGTTGCTGTGACTTCACTGATATTGGTAGTCACACAAGCTAGATAAAAGCTAGCTTGGGCGTGTCTATCTATGCTGAAATCATACCTCTGCATAACTGCAGTGTAGACATACCTTCCTCTAACTCTTGTTACTAAATACAGGTATTAACATTCAATTATAGTCAGTGGGTGGTTACATTGATTGATGGCTGTGTGTGTATTGTTCTTTGCCCTCACTTCCCTGCCAGAGAGACAGGGTGGTTAAACGTATTAAGAGGTCAGATCCTGAAGAACATGTTCAGTTTTTATTCAGCAAACCACTTACTGAAGTTGATGGAAATTTTGCCCAAAGAAGTACTGTGTAAGGCGTGTGTAAGGAATTTAGCTCAGGCGATTAGAACCTACCCAGAGAGACTTTAGACTTTATGGAGTATTGACTCTGGAACAAAAATAGCATCTAACAGGCAATCAGGAGGTAATTTCTGACACCTAGGCAACCTACTTTTTGTGCTTAATTGAGAGGGATAAGAATAAATCAATGATACCCTTTCATACTGTTTATCATCTCTTACACTCTTGATCATTCCCAGTTTAATATACAAGCCTCTTGCAATTACTCAGTTTTAATGGGGTGTTTTCCAGCCTGCCAGACAGCTTGGGTATCTTTGATTGAAATTCTGATAGTTTCCAATTGCACAGCTGTGCAAACCTAAATGATATTACTGATTGGCAACTAAATTTTGTCCTCTAGATTATTAAATCCGTTCCATCTGTGTCAGTTTTTAAAACTAGGTCAGAGACCTTTCTTCTTTTAAATCAAGTGTTTGGATTAGGTTAGGTGTTTGGGGGTTTTTTTTGTGTTGTTCTGTTATTTACTTAGAAATGGCTTTTGATTTCTTCCTACAGACTCTTTCGAATTGCTCTGAGATAGTTGCCATGCCAGGTGTAGTTGTATACAAATAAAAAAATGATTGACTGCTTTATTGATTAACTGATTGATTAAATGATATGCATAGTGGAAGGCTGTATGTTCCAACTTGATCAAAGAATAAACAGCCGTGCATATAAACCACTAGCTATAGTAAAATAAATATTTGAATATAATAAAAGAACCTTTTATACAGGTGAAACAAAAATAATAATCAGTTGAAGAAAATAAATTGCACCCTGATAGACCCTGAGTGCTTGGAAATACACGTAACTATCTGGCGTGCAAAAAAGGTCACGTACACAGTGAATAGCAATACAGAATAGCACACTGTCATACAAGAAGTTCCTGCTTCTAGCAAGCGTAAGTAGCTCCCTGATAGCTTCTCTCTGCTGAGCCCAGAAAAGGATTTGGCCCTAAATATCTATTTAGGGGAGTGAAAATGAGTTTCAGGTTAAGGCACAGACATAAGAGTCAAGAGAGCTGGGTTCTATTGCTAGCTTTTTCACTGCATTCCTTAGATCATTTAATTCATTTGTAAAATTGGACTTACCCATTTTGCAGAGGTGTCAAATAGCTAAACTGATAAACATTGCGAGACTTTCTGGCTACATCTATATGGGTTACTGGTGTTATTTTCAGCTCATGCACACACTGAGAGCTAGTGAAAGTATAAGAAGCATAGCTACAGCAGCACAGGCGGTGGCTTTCACGGTTTAGCCGGGCGAAGTACGTACCCACTGGTTTCAAGCAGGTTTATATGTAGCACAGCTCAGCCATGCATCCGCTACCTGTTCTACCATGCCCATGAGAGCTAGCACAGGTATGTGTGTCCAAGCTGGGAATCACACCTACAGGTTGTAGTGTATAGATAGCCTCAAATGGAAAACACCCTGAAAGTAACAAATTTGATTATTACAGTTCCCTTTCATAATCTTATCCCATTACACTCATGCTCCAACTTGTGTAACTGCTTTCTCTCTGGGAAGGCAAACTCATCTTTAATTTGAGTGAGAAGGACAGACTCAGACCATTCATTAAAATATGCACACTAAGGGACTGATTCTGCTACACATTACACTAGATCAAATCCAGAGTGATTCGATCGAAATTAGCAGAGTTATAACGTAATTGCACCATTACAATTATATGTACAATTATATGTAAATGTAAGCAAAGTCTGATTCATAGTTCTTAATGTCTTCTTATAAATCAGTCTCTCCAGCTTCCTGATCATTTCTGTTATGATACCTGATTCGTTTACATTTCTCAGCATGTTTCTGTTAATGAGAAGTTCAGAACTGAATGCAATAGCCTAGGTACAATTGTGCCACACCCATACAAAGGGACACAAATAACTCTCTTCTCCAAGACATCATTCCATAGGGCCTGCAGCATATGCTGCTGCATATGCAATAGCATATATATAGTGGTCATTGTGTATTACATGCCTAATTCAGAGAGGCTGTGAGTTGGTTACAGCCCCAGCCACAGGGAGACGTTCTTAAGCTCAGACTGTATATGCTTACTCTTCTTGGATATGGAGGTTCCTGATTCAATCCCTTGTGGTGTAGATAAGACGGCAACAATCACCCATGCACCTATTGGTAGTGTAGTAGTTGGCTGTATTTTCATCTGTTCTGTGGAAAAGGAATGTCTTTTCAAAAATAGGAACAGTGTTACTTCACCCTGCAGTGCTAGAAATGGAAAGTGGGCACCCTTTTCTACAAGTACTTGTGAGTATTATAAGTAAATTGCACTCACACTCAGTACCTGTTAATCATGTTTGAATTAGAGATGAGAACAGGGAAGCATATTTTGATTTTGCAAAAGTTCATCAGTTGGGTTTTGTTTTGCAGAACCAAGACATGGGTGGTTTGGCTCTAGATTCCATTTATCTGAACCACAAGGAGAGAGAGTTGGATAAAATATTTAGATTTTAGGTCATCAATATCTGGGCTTTTTGAGAGGAAAGTTAAATTAATTTTATTACCATGATCTACTGTACTTCACCAATCTTTTCTTTTTTAATTTTTATATCATCAGTACGCTTGGAAGGATTTGATTTTTACTGCTACATGTTCAATTTCACCATTCACAAACACATTGATTTTAAAAAATTTCCATTGATAATAATCAACATTTACAGTTAGATAAGAAAAATGCTGCTTGAGCACTTAATAGTTTGATTTAAAACTTTGTATATTTTGTAATGTGATGTTGACAGTTCATGTTTTAATAGTCATAATTCTTAAACTTTTTTATTCTCAGTGTCTATTGTCATTACTAATTATTTTGTCTGATGCCCCATAATTTTATGTAACGGTGAAAATTTAAATTGATAAAAATAAAAGATGCTTAAAATAATTATAGATCTATCCATCCAAATTTTTATTTATATATATAAAAAAATTATGCTAAACCAAATCAGATCAATGTGAAATTTTTGCACTGAGATTATTCAACTCTTATTTGTATCAAGAAGATAATTCATTTGCATATTTAATGTCTCACTTTTCTTTTCCTGGCTGCTATCAGACACTGAATTTATAATGAAACATACATTTCCAGGAACTGTTTATTATGTGATCAAACACTGCCCAAAAGAAATTGGTGGATGTGGAGAAGAGAGAAATGAAAAAAACAAAGGAAACCAAATGTGACATTTTGTTTCATAACAAAAAGTCATACATAGTAAAGAAAATCCCACCTTTCTCCTAATCTTAATTAAAAGTATTAATTCCAAGGTTTCGTGGGGAAGGAGGAAAACATTTCTCTGGCTCGTAGACCTAGACAAAAATTTTTGACTAAAACTTTTTTTGGAAAAAAAGTGCACATTTGAGTCAACTGAAATATTTTGTGAATTCCTGTTAAATATGTCAACTCTGATCCTCAAGAAATTCTACAAAATTAAAAAAAAATGTTTTGACATTTTCAAAATGAAATGTTCCAAATTTGATTTGAAATTACTTTTTGTTTTGAAATTTGATTTTATTTGGTTTTTTAAAAACAAACTTTAAACTAGCAAAAGAAAAAAGCCAAACATTTGATGCAAAAATGATTTTTTTCAACTTTTCAGTTTGACAAAAGACTTTAAAAAAGGCATTTTTTATTATTTTTCAGAACTGCTGGTGAACCAAAAATCAGTTATTCACCTTTGCTGGCAGGTTTAAAGTTTTAAAGAATGGAGGCTATTTCTCCAATACAGGGCTTTTCTTGTGCTTGTCAAAATTGCCTGAGTCAGCCCAAAAGACTGTAGTTGAAATTTTCACTAAATGTGCCAACCTCATCATACCAGAATAGACACAACATTGATCTCTTTTCAGACTGTAGTACTGGAGTATCATTTTATTTGCTATGGTTTGAATGTGTATACTTGATACTGTGAGATGTAGAATAACTAGTGGCTGACCTTTCCAAATAATACTCATGAGTCCTTCCTAGGGTTCCAGAAAAAAATATGTTCATTCTGAGACATCTTGTCTTTTGGGAAAAATTTAATTTTCATTTTAGTGCAAATAGAGAACAGAGAAAACATGCTCAGCCAATACTTCTCTGTAAAGTCACAAATCCCCCAAAGTCCCACCCGCGTTAATATTGCTCAAATATATTAAATCTAAACACAGCCCATTCTTCTTTAGAGCTTTCACAAAGTCTTTCAAGAATATTAAGCTCAAAGCCAACAACAAGATTTACTTTATAATGGAACTTCCCTTACTACTCAGCTCTCCTAGAATTAATATATTTTTGTGTTATAGTTTTGTGAAAAGGCTGAAATAAAATGTTTGATTTTTATGGCTATTTTGAAGGGGAGGGAGCATAAACAATTCAGTGTTTTTGACACATATTTACAAAAAGTGAGGCAGGTTTTCTGGAGCTTTTGGGATGGATGCCTTTTTTGTTATTCCAGTAAGTGGAATAAATTAAGTAAATGAACTATTTGGTCAATTCTGCTTAATATGAGCACATGCTTAATAACCACTTTGCAGAATAGGAACCATACTTCATACTCAACAGATGTAGGATTGTTTCTGATATGTTATTACTGTGCCCTTTGTGCATTCAAGTTTTAAATTACACAAATGATGTGGCTTCCATCTTTGTCATTGAGCAACACTTCTCCAGTCAAATAGATCTCAGAATGAGAACAGAATGGCATCTTAATATTTAACTTATATTGATTTTTGCTCAGTTTCATTACCTTTGGACCACCCAAATTAATTCTGTCTTCCCTTGTTGATATTCTTCAAATACCTATACACTTGTTTATTCTAAAAGAACTTTCATTGCTAAATTGAAAAATAAATCTTGAATTAAGTCTACTGTACATTCACTCTGCCTCTTTGCATTAACAAAGCTGTGCTGTCTTGCCCTGAAAAGAATAGCCCGTGTTTTACCATGACAACCCAACATTGGTTGTTGACAGCAAGGCAGCTGGTAATAAAAGTCAAACATTGTGTGCGTCATGCTGCCTTTTGCTGCTAATATCATGGAAATAATACTCAAAGGCAACAAGTATTTGCATATAATAAAATAGAGTTAAATTTAAAAACACTTAAAATATGAATAGCTAATTTCCTTCTTAGGTGAATTGTTTTGTTAATTCTATAAAATATTTCCCAGAACACTGTTCATTCTCTCTGAATTTAGCTTTAAAACAAGTATATGTTCATGTTTATTACAAATAAATATACTTGGCAAGTAGTCGATGAATAGTGTTTTAAAATAAGGACAAACTCCCTGCATGAATCACATTGAAATGTAATGATCTTTCCTTGAGGATCTCCTGACTGATTCATTTAAGGATCAGAAGAACAATCCATTCCTACTAAAGTTTAAATGACATACTGAAGAATTGGGGGGCTGAGGGGAATGTGTTGCCACACTAATTTCTAGTATGGGAAAAATAGGATGGTAAAAAGTAAAGAGATGGCAAGGACAGATTGTAGGGAGTGAGCCTGGGAGGGCGGGGGAAGGAAAGAAAGAAAGAAAATAAATGCATCAGTGAAAGTGAATAAATCAGCACATAGGCCCAAATCCATCAAAGGACTTAATTGTCTAAAGTAGGAGTTAGGTGCTTAAGTCCAACTTTTAGGAACCATGGAGATCCTCAAAACCCCTTCTCAGCTGCCACTGAACTCTGGAGGTTCCTAAAACCCTTTGACACCTAAAGTTTTGCTCTAAAAGTCCCTGAGACACCTATGTTTCTCCTGCTAGATATGCTCAAAATGCCTCAGGATAGATGCCTGGATGCCTGTCTCATGAGTAAGACGCAGTACAATTCTCAAGCCAGATGAAGATAGGCAGGGCAATGCCTATATAGCCCATGAGTCCTGGTCTGGGAGATGTTCTCAAAGCATGCCTTACTCCACATAAAAGGGCTGCGGGGGAGGAGGATGTCTCTCTCACAGACTTTATCCTAGTTGTTAGGACACTCACCTGGGATATAAGAGGCCCCAAATCAATTCCCCCCTCTGCCTGATGAGGAGAAAGGATTTGAACACAGGTTTCCCATCTCTCAGGTGAGAGATTCCTAATTCCCTTTGGTCCCACAGCGCCCACTGCAGTCACAAATTTGGATCCAATCTTCAACAGCCCTGAGCACCCATGGGTTCAGTGGCAGTTAATGGTAGCTATGATTGCTCAGCAATACTGAAAATCAGGCCTTGGGAACACATTTCACAGGTAACAATGGCTGAGGCTTACTGTACTTTCTTGACTTGGCCACTCACAGATTAACATAAACAGAGAAATCTTGAGTAGAAGGAGTGAGGCATTTTACCTCTGTATTTGGCACTGGCGCAACTACCGCTGGAGGTTAAGGGATTACTTGCTCACAGTCTGTAAACAGGAAATAGATATTTGATAACAGAAGGCTCTTCAGTCTATTACAGAAAGCTATAACAAGATTCAGTGGTTGGAAGTTGATGCTAGACAAATTTGAAAGAGAAATAAGGCACTAATTTTTAACAATGACGGTAACTGACTATTGAAACAACATACTGAGGGTTGTGTATTCTCCATCACTGGAAATGTATACATCAAAACTGGGTATTTTTCTAAAAGAAGCTTTAGTTCAAACACAGTTCATTCAGAGAAGTTCTCTGGCCTGTGTTATGCAAGAGGTCATACTAGAGGGTCTCAGTGCTCTCTTCTGGCATTCTAATCTATGAATCTATTAAATAAAATTAAATTTATTAATAACACTACTATATACTTTATAGATTTAAGAATTTAAAGCACTTTACAAATAAGAATGATTTAAAATCAATGAGGTGTGTATAATCATCTCCATTTTAATTTAAATACAGGGAATATAAGGCCAACATTTCCAAACTTGGATGGCTAAAGTTAGGCAACTAAATCTGCCTGAAGTTGATGGACCAGTATTGTGGGTGGCAAAGTGATTCTGATAACCAGGCCATTTATTTAGGTTATTAAATGCAAATTAATGTTTAAGATCTTCAAAGCAGCTTAGAGGATGTAGACATTTATCCTCCTTTAAGATTAAAGGAAGATATATCTTTCAGTCCACTAGACTGTTTTGAAAATCTGTATTTAGATGTCTAACTTTAAGCAGTTTAGAATATTTCAGCCAAAGTGACACATTGAGTCTGTCGTGGAACCGAGAACTGATGTTATTCCCAGTCTAATGCCTTACCCACAAGAATGCCATTCCTACCCTTTTCTTCATTTTAAATTAGGGATCAGATCATTCCATCTATCTATGTCCTTCATTTTCCAAATCCCATAATCTGGTGTGAAAGACTTCAAAGCACAAAATAAATGCAGTTGTGGCACACAGAACTAATCACGTCAATTGGAAAATAACTGCTAACTGCCTCATTACCACTTAATGTGTCAGGTAGCTCTGAATGCACCTGGAAGGTAATAAAGAGGTGTCAGTATTATTCATATCTTTTAATTGCTTCCATTAACATTTTTTTTCTATGCTGTGGGCAAAATAGTGCCACTTCACTGATTTTACAGTGGATACTGGAGACATAACGGTGCAGAATCAAATATAGTTCCAACCACCCGTTGCCATCTTATAGCTATAAGCAACCGTATAGCTCGGCAATAAAACCTATTTACTGTTAAAATTAAAATTGCTTTTAACAGTTTTATAGCATGCAAACAATTAAAATAATTATATCAGGCTGCAGCTGTTCTTTCAACATTTGTGGAACAGTAAAGAAGAAAAGAAAGAGTTAGAAGGGAGTAAGAACCAAAGAACACATTCCGCAAGAGGTGGACTAGGAGTACTGAGAAAGATGTCAGTTCCCTGTAAGGGACAGTTACTGTAAAAATAAAAAGTATTTCATTATTTAATCCCCTTAATATTGTACATGTGTATTTTACTTCTATGCAAATAAACCCTTCAGGTCTGAAAAGCCTCCTTCTTTATTCTTTTGCATCACTTAAAGCAATGCTCCCGAAGATTGGTCTGTTACATACAATGTCTGAGTGAGTCTTCAGAGCGGACTTGGTTTTGGGCTGGCTGCCCCAAAACAAATATGCTGTGTCTTTGTGTTACCCATGGGCGAGTGTGTGTTGCAGGAACCCTTGGCTGTGATCCACAGAGGATATGAGTTGTTATAGGCCCCAGATACAGAGCTTTAGCTCATGCTGTAACAGCTCATGTTTGTTGCTTCTGAAGGTCCCTGCGGTGTCTCGGTCAAAAGGGAGCTGTCACAATTGGAACTGTGGTCTAAACTGTTTGGGCCCAGCTCCTTGCTTTGACTGAGCACCTCATGTTATTATTACTTTTTATTTAAATTAGGGTAGAGTCTGGGAAGCCCAATCAAGAATCAGGGCCCAATTTGTAATAGACATCATACACAAAGTATGCCACACAAGAGCATAAAATCTGTTACATAGGAAGCAATAAGTGAATGAAACAGACAAACAGGGTAGGGATGGGTTTGGAAGATGTGGTTACAATAAAAATGAATTTGGCAGAGCAGAGCACCACCGCTCCACTCTTAGTTGGGAAATTCCAAATGGCGGTACTCTTTGTTGGAAAGTATATATCAACAGCTAACCCCATCACTTCTTCTGGTACAGAGGAAAGAGGCTTCTTCTTTGCCCCACTAGATCACTTTGCATGGCTATTTTCGACAGTTTTTTTTAATGTTGCAACCTAAGGAGGATTTCTAGGGATTATCAGTAATATTCCTAGAGTGGGAACTCCACATAAAAACTTGAAGTGCATATTTTCTGTGGAGACTGATAAGGGGAGTCACAAAAATTGCAGAGGGAATTAGAAAAATAACCCCTGGCTGGCAATTTGCTGGGCATGTAGAGAGGAAGATAGTTTGAAGAGGAGGAAAAGTACCCAGTCTCTTTCCGTTCCTTCCAAAGAAATAATTCTAGTTAGCTCTGGCTAGCTCGCAAGGAAGGATAATTGGATAAAGATGCTTGCTCAGCCTGTTCTGATACTTGTACCTGTTTAATTTACCATTTGCTTTGACTTTTCATATGTATGCATGTGACAAACGAGCTGTTAAAAGTGGTAAAGGGCTTATTTGGGCCTCGAGGTCACAGCCCTTCATTAGGATTATTGTGTAATGCCTCTCAACACATAGGGAACATGTGGCACTTTTTCAAGATGTGGAAAGGTCAATCCATGGCTCTGCTTTCTCTATACTCCTCTTTGAACCTAAGGGAGTATTTAAGGAATAGCCTCTGCACTTCCCTGAGCTCAGGGACTGCAATTCAGCCTGGTCCTTATTATTGTAGACCCTACAGGTCCCAATTAGGGATTGGATTCCCACAATACTAGGCATTGTCCACACACATACTGAAAAGCTAGATCCCTGCCCCAGAGATCTTGCATGTGGACAGAGCATGAGATGAGCAAGACTTCTTTCCTTCCCACACACACATTACAGCTGCAAAAGAGCTGGGAAGAATCCAGCCCACATTGGACATCATTCTGTTACTTTTTCTTTCCATTTCACCTGACACTGAGATGACCCTTCAGATTCCACTCTGGGTCCCAGGCCAAAATCAGGCCCAGTGTATGCAGGTGCAATTCCATTGACTCCACTGGAACTCTGTTTACACTAGGTCAGCAGTTTTCCCATAGATCTTTGCTGACTGCCCATATTGGACAGGGGCTGAATTACATGACTAGAGCTGAATCTGAATGTGTAAAAGTATCCATTGCCAGTCCCCTAAGCCATCCACTCTTCAAAAACATTTTTGCGTTATCCTCTAAAGAACATATTCAAACATCAGTATTTTGGCTACTCTAACATTCGGCATATTTAACACAAGTGAATTTGTATTCTTTGGTCATATTGTTAAGTAGATCATCTGTACCCGACTATCTTATAATAATTACATATATAATTTTTTTTCTTAAATTCAATGGGGTGTAACTGTTTTGAATTATGTGAAATAAATGTATGGCCATAAAATGTAATTAACCATTACCAAACACTTTCATATTCATTTTATAGCCTGTTCAAATTATCATCAACTTATTTGCTAACCAAAACAAATAGATATAATTGAATGATCAGATTTCCCTTTTATGATGATTTAAAAAATTAAACTGTCTAATCTTCCTAGATTGTGTTTGTATTAAATATCACAGTTGCAGAAGAAAAAGATTAGAGATGTGACCAGAAATCACAGTTTTTGCAACTTTGTAATAGAAATAAAGCAAGTTAACAACTAAGTATTTCCATACTTGGGTTGATATACTACTCTTATTTGTTCAGATGCAAAGCTGGATGATCTCTGTTGAAATCAATGGAACTGCTCCAGATTTGCACTGGAAAAAATGGGATGGCTGCTGGCCCTGGGAAAACTTAGTACCTTTGGGTTATGTTCCTATCAACTAGTGAAGGAGAAATTAAAACAAACTTACCCTCATTTTTGGAGATTTCTCCAAAAAGCTAGCATGGATTTCTCCAAAAGCTAGCATGTTTGTCTGAACATCTGAGGCCAGATGCACTACACACCAATGCCGCTGCAGTGCTATGAATTGAAGGCGCACATCCAGTGGGCTATGACCATTGCTTATATCATGCTGATTTCTATAATCCAATTGCTTCCTTCTGCTCTTTCCATCTAGTTTTGTAACCACCTGGCTTTCCATAGTCTTAGACTGTTTGTAAACTCTTTGCGAGCAGAGATTATCTTTGTTATGTGTTTGTAGAGTGATCAGCACAATCGGGTCCTTGATCTCTAGGCATCACCACAGTACACATAATAAATGGTGCAAACTGGCATAGTTTAACTGACTGTCAACTTGCACTAGCTCAAGCCTGGACCCTAGAAGTCAGCAGCATTTGAGTGGATATGCCATCTTAGCAGACTTTTGTGCAAAAATTTCTGGCACTTCCTTATTTCAATAAGGCTTGGATACAAGTCCAAGGCTCAAAAAGAATTATAGAATTGTAAGAGTGGAAGGGACCCAGAGAGGTCATATAGTCCAGTCCCCTACACTTATGGCAGAATTAAGTTTTATAGACAATCCCTGACAGGCATTTGCCTAAGCTGCTCTTAAAAATCTCCAATGATGGAGATTCCACAACCTTCCTAGGCAACCTATTTCAGTGCTTAACTACCCTGACAGTTAGGAAGTTTTTTCTAATGTCCAGACTAAACTGCCCCTGCTGCAATTTAAGTCCATTGCTTCTTTTCTTATCCTCAGTGGTTAAGGAGAAAATTTTTTCTCCCTCCTCCTTTTAACAACCTTTTGTGTACTTTTAAACTGTTATGTCCCCTTTCAGTGAGTATCCCATTAAATTTCAGGCCTTCCAATAATAGCGTTAGTTGGAACCTGTAAAGCATAGAAAAAGAGAAGTTAGCTGAACATTTCACAGCCTTCTGAAAGGTTCAGTTCAGTTTAGAATCAGTTGAAACTCAGAATTTCCATTCTATTGGAAATTCTGACATATCAAAATTCCCTTTTGCCTCAAATCAGAACAAATCTGAAACTTCAAAATTTTATGAGAAACAAACATTTCTTATAAAAATTATATTGGAAACCTCACAACAGCCTTATCAAAGCTCTTCATTTTGATAAGATCAACTTTACCATTTCAACTAATATACAATTTAATTATAATATGTATGGAACAATTATTACTATCTATTATTAAAATTGTCCAATGCTTCCATTTTAAGACCCAATCTTCAGTTTGTTATTATAATCCATGTCAAAATGATAACATCTAAATGATATCTTCCATTGTTGTGTGCAATATTGTAACTGTATTGGTCCCAGAAATTTAGAGTGATAAAGTGGATGAGGTAATATTGTTTATTGGACCAACTTCTCTTGGTGAGAGACACACGCTTTCAAGGTTACACAGAACTCTTCTTCAGGTCTGGGATACTAATTCAGAGTTAGCAGTGACCATTTTAGATTTGGTATTGGTGAGTAGTGAGGACATCCTTGAAGAACTGGTTGTAGAGGACAACCTTGGTTTGAGTGATCATGAGCTAATTCAGTTTAAGCTAAATGGAAGGATAAACAAAAATAGGTCTGCCACTGGTTCCTTGATTTCACAAGGGCTAACTTTAATAAACGAAGGGAATTAGTTAGGGAAGTGGACTGGACTGAAGAACTCAAGGATCTGAATGCGGAGGAGGCTTGGAATCACTTGAAGTCAAAGTTGCAGAAGCTATCTGAAGCTTGCATCCCAAGCAAGGGGAAAAAATTGTAGGGAAGGGTTGCAGACCAAACTGGAAGAGTAAGCATCTCAAACAGGTGATTAAAAGAAAGCAGAAAGCCTACTCGGTATGGAAGATGATATGGATCAGCAAGAAAAGTTACTTTTTGAGATCAGAAAACATGGCAACTTACAACTGCTACCGATACGCTGTTCAGAGCCCTCAGAGAGAAAACAATGCACAGACGCTGTCCATACTGGCTTGCTGGGGAAATCACTGTGTAAGGCAGCAAGCTGTGCAGTCTTAAAACTCCCTGGTCAGAAGGGAATGGGACAAGTGTCCCTGCTTAAAGACAGGTGATGGTTGAGAACTGGCTGCACACTCCTGGAGTGGACCGTGGAATGGGGGGAAAAGAGGTACAGTTTCCCTGAAACTGTGTCAAATCTTTAGTTTTACATTGTCTTTAAATTTAAAATGGAGTTGATATTTGATACTCACACCATTTCCTTTGTGAATCCAAATGACAAATGAGTGATGGGTAAACATCAAAATATTGGAAGGTTTGCTTCAGAGAAGCCCCTCTTGGTCTTCTTACCTGAAGTCTTCTCGGATCTGTAAAATGTAGATAGGAATCTTGCAATAATAGACAGAGTCTCTCTTGGGATATGGAGAGACTTCCTGTTTCTAATTGCACCAGCAGCTTTTCTTGGGGTGTTTCAGCGCTTCTACTTTTAGCTCTGGCTGGAATCAGGAAATGCAGTTATTGTGGGTAAATGAGTAAAAGCCTTCCTTTCTTGCTGAGATTCGAAATGGGTTAGGAGTTCTCATTCACAAAACTAGCCCAGGTCTTCTTTTAAAGCTACCCATCATCAGGCTAAAGGAATGATTGTTCACACAGAACTCTGAAGCAATCAGAAACCATGCTGGATGTAGAAGCTATCTAATCTTCATACAGTGGAGTAGATGTGGTCCCAGGCATGCGGTGTTCTGTGTTTATCCAAGTAGCCTTTGCCTTCTAATTCTGAGACGAAAACTTTCATGCTGAAATCAGTTGTCTCCATACACCAAACACCACATGAAAGATGAAGATTATGGCACACCAAAGTGAAATAACTCTGGTTGTCCCATTTGCCCCAATAGCTGCATTTTGGTCATTCCTCATTGGTCTATTATACAGGAATCGGTTTGTCTATCTGCCTACCTTAAAAGTTGATATGTCACAGTCCAGAGATTCAATTTTCTGACCACATAGACTTTTTAAATATATCCTTCCATCTTTGAAATCAGCTACAAACTGATGCCATGGCTTGAATTTTGAAAGAACAACGAAGGAAAGCTGAGGGAAAGTATATCTGAGAAATTGCTAAAGTCTCCTTGATCAAAGCACACTTTTCAATCCATTTTGAAGTCTAAAGACACAACTGAAAAGATTTTCATTATCTCAGATCTCAGCATCTGAGCCCTGCAAGTGAACTTGAAACAGCTGAGCACTGCGACAAATACTTTAAAACTTTTCCAATCATCACATAAACCACGTCCCTTTCAGAATATAAAGAAGGATTTTGACAACGATAATGATTAGAAACACAATCTTATTTCTATGGGCTTGGCCATTGATTCTTTTGTGATTCCGATTTAATTTATCACCCGTTTCTTTCTTCATGTGAAATATAGTGCCAAGACACACAGACTTGATGTATTTCCAGGAAACTTCCTAACAGATGTATATCATTAAATTAAAATGTGGCACATTTGGTGTTTATAAATCATTTTAGTTCTAATGTAAATGCAAATTACTCATATGTGGAAAATCTGTTGGCTAACCATTATCATTTCTTTTAATGCCTATCAATCAATACATCAGCATATTTTCAGTGTCAGATATCTCAAGCTAGGTTGCATGTCCAGCAAAATCCTGTGTTGACAGAGTTTATAGCAGGCTGAAAGGAAGTTATGCCAGTGCATATGAATTAGTTTTCTTTAGTCAGATGCTCTAGAGGCTATGGAGACATCTTGGCACCAATTAGTTCAAATTACATCTTGGACTATATACCAGTATGTTGCATATTGACTGACTATGTGGACCCTGCTGTTGTACTAAAAGTTGCCTACTGTGTATTGATACAGTCCCTTTTCAAACTGTACCAGGTCAAAATATACTAGGGCACTTTTAGTTCACACTGGCCAGTTAGTGCGTGACATGCTAGAGCAGACTAAATTTTACTCCAGGTGGTGAGCACTAATGCACTGTGTAGACAACCCTAAATTCTCCTCCCTCCTAAATGAGCAGTCTGATCTTGTTCCCAGTTCAAAGCTAGTGCACTGTTATTTCTCTCAGACAGCTTTTGGCCCCCATTTGCCTTTTATTTCTACACGGTAACTATACTGACTTCAAGGTAACCGCCCCTGATTTACATCAGTTTAAGTGAGATGACAGTCCTTCCCAGTGCTTTGGTGGACAAGACATTGAAATCCTTGAGTGTGAGCATGTGTATCTTTCTATTCATATGGAAACTCTTTTAAGACTTCAAATTTGAGGGCTTGTCATGGGGCCCACTCAACACTAGGGGACTCCTCCTGGCCACTGTAAGGAATCACCTACTTCCAGGTCTGGGACCCCCTTTGGCTGCTTACTTCACACTCTGCTGCTGCTCTCCCTCTTTCTGCAGTCCCTCTCTCATTCTGGGTCCTACAACCTCCTCTTTGTGACTTGGCCTCCGGTTTCCCCTCCTGGAATACCAAAGGGTCCCTTGAAAAATGTGCTCAGACAGTCTTCCTGCTCACTGTCCAGCCAGTCCCACTTCCTTAATAGTGATTGGTCTGCTAGGAGAACCCACACCTACTGTCTCCTCTGGGTTCCAACTCAGGGGCCCTGCATACTATTCCTTGTAGCCTTCTTCTGCTCTCAGTTCCTGGGCTTTATACTGGTCCATCCTGTTCCTGTCCAGCTGACTGTCATTTAATCAGTTCCTGCTTCTTGGTGTCTCCACCAGGTGCAGCCTAGGGAGTAAATTGGCCCACCTGACCACCTTAACCTCTTCAAGTCTGGCATGGGATGGACATCCCACCACAGTGCTAATGATGCCTTTCCTCCTTTGCTATGAAAAAGACACACAGAAGCGCGAGGTCAGTGAAACTCAGAGTATCTCAAAACTCTCATTGTCACATCACACACAATCCTCCTTGTTTCTTATTAAGTTACAATAAAGTCAACCCTCAAGAAATTTGCTGGGGATCATGAGGAGTGCTGGTCTGGAATTTTTCTTCCATCAGATAATGACAATTTGTCAAAGCCTCACACTTTTTTGCAAAAGTGAATTTGTATTTCAGGCCAGCCCTATTCATGAACTCTTGGGCCCAAGTGACTTTGCAGCGCTGAAATCCAGGGAAGCTCAATGGCTTTGAGCAAGTTTTGCATTTCAAAGTATAACTCAGGGTGTACACACCCATGGAAATGAAAACTGAAGAAAAGATTTGAAGATCTGGAGAGTGAAACTCCAGAGGTATACACAGCTCTACTCAGATACCAAGGTGATAAGTGAGATAAATAGATAGTAACACTCCATTGGAATTAACTAATTAAAAGTAATTGATTAAAATCTGGATTGTAATTACTTTCCTTGTATGTTTCCATTATGTGCAGAGGGAAATAAAGATTTGGTGCCTCTTTTGGAAGAAAAATGTCAGCTGTATAGGCAACTGTTTTATTAATAATTTATTAATTTTATTAATAATATTATATTGTCATAATGCCTAGGAGCCCCAGTCTCCAACTGCCAGGACTCTGTTGTGCTAGGTGCTGTCCAAACACAAAACAAAAAGAGGTCTGTGCCTCAAACAGTTTACAATCTAGGTATGAGACAAGAGAGAACAGAGAAACACAGACAGATGTGGGATTACATGGAAACAGTGGAACCATATTGTTTAAATCAATGAGACAAACACAGGGCTAGGGAAGGAATAGAGCACACAAACAGAATGAAAAACTGGAGGGCAATAAACATCATATAAGATCCATTGGGGGTGGAGTTACTTAGGAGTGGAGCAGCTAAATGGAAAGATAAGAGAAGGGGCAGATGTGAAGTGAAGCTGAGGTGAAGAGACTGTGAGGAGGCAGGGGAAGCTTGAAGAAAACAGTCCATCAGCACAGGACAGAGAAAGTCAGAAAATTCTACAGTTTCAACCTTGATGCCCAGAAATTCCAGCTTTGGCTGCTTCTGTTTTACCTGCTGGAGTTTCTGGCTGCCTGCTCTCTGCAGTTTCTCTAAGACCAGATGGTAGGGGAGGTACCTCCTGGGTCTTAGTGCCCCAGTACTTGTTGTGGGAGGGCTCCCGCCTCACAGTTCTGGTTCCAAGTGAAAGGGGTGGCCCTGGCTGTTCCACCCAGTGCAGCAGTTCAGTCCTAATTCTGCTGCTTCTTTTCTTCAGCTGGATTCTCTTTTTTTTTTTTACCTTGTCTTATTGCAGGCTCCAGTTTCACAGTAGCTAATTGCAATATTATATATGTATCATATAGCTATTCCCATCTGTCATCTACACCCACATTTTCCTCCCTCCCTCCTCCTTTTATTGAATAACAGCAGGTCATATTAAAAAATGGCAGGGAAACAACATGGCAAGGTAGTTTGATGCTAAATATTCCATCACTGCATGAGAAAAATGTGTGTTGATTTTAGTGTATATATTTTCCTGAATAATAGACACATTAAAAATGTTCACAGAATCCTCTAATGCCATGTATTTCTTTAAAGAGCTATTCTCTGTTTTGGAGCTAGGAGTTAACACACACATGAACTGGACATATACTAGGTAGTGACTTTGAGCTAGATTGGATTTGCCTACATGACCATACAGAGGAATAACAACTTTTTTCTGACCCAATTCCTGAGTACTGGGACCCAATGTTCCAAAAGTCCATGTCAGAGAGTGCTGCACATTTATTTATTGCCCACTCCAGAGCAGATGGGCCAGGAGAGTAAGCAAGGAAGGGCAGTGGATGGGCAGGACCTCCATTTCTCTCCAAATGCATCCGCCACTGCTGCTGACCTAGCGCTTAACAGTGTTCAACTTATAGGTGGGTGGGAAAAGATTTTTCCCATCCCACAAACATTTTCAAGGTTTAAAAGAAGAATTCCATTCTTTTTCAGACAAAACAGACCTTTTGAAAAAGAGACAATTACCTTACAGTAGCCCCCCGGTTTGAACACACACCTGGCGAGTAGGGCACACATCTTCAAGTCACTGTGTGTACTGGAACATTAGTCTCCAGTCTTCTGAGAGAGCACACAACCCACTAGGCTAGAAGAAGGAGTAGCACTAACACTTTGCCCGAAGATTAACCTGGTTTATGTATCTAACCATAGATGAGGGTTCACAGATGTGGATCCTGGATGTCGAGACCTTCAACCCAGACTAGGTGCCCAATTCCCCAAGAGGGGCAAGGCTTAGGCCATACCCCTCTCCTTGGCATTTCCTTGGCTTAGGTTGCTCCCCACTCAGCTTGATGGCTTCTGTGAATCCATTTCTGAAGCACTAAACTTTCCCTATGCATTGTATAGGGAGCTTGGATGCCTGTGTCAGGGCTGAGGATTCCACTAGAAATTGCGATGCTAAGCCTAAATCCTCTTGGTGGACCAATCCCTAAGTGCCTAACTGAATTTTTAGGCACCTCGATATTTTTTCAGATCAGGCTCACAGACCTATATATAGATATATAAACAGATGTAAATAGGTCTTGATAGACAGAAGCTGCTTTTATTCAGCTTCTGTTTTCATAGTTTTTAGCTTCAGATAGTCACATATATCTAATTTGCAAATATTACAAATCTCCTATATCTTAGAAATACCCTCCCAAATGGATAGGGAAATTGTGATGTATAAATTAGAGGCACCATAATATTTTTTTTATGAAGAAAAGAGTGTTGAATAACTGCAAACTGGCATACATTAAAAAAATGTAGAAATAAGTCTCCACCGTTCAGATGCAAATAAAACAAAAGTGAGTGCTCCTTCTGGATTTGATTCCACCTACCGCTGAGCTGCCTCGTCACCCGTTAATGTTAGTGTGAGGTGAAGGTGCTCAGCTCCAGACAGGTATCAGTGTTAAGTACCAGGACCTGATAGCTTGCATGATCCTGAACAAGATTGCAGGTCATTAATAGAGCTGGGCCAAGGAGACTTTGATTTTGTTCAGTCGGGTTTTGTTGTCAAAAGCCTGGGGTAGTTCAAGTATGGGTTTGATGTACATCTATTGTGTTGTGTAAACATGGGGCATGCCTATAAGTGCTCTCCTGGCCAAGATTTTCAAAACTAAAGTTAGGCTCCTAAATCCAGAGTTGGCACCTGTTTCTTTTTCCCAAAAACTCTTTTCACAACCTGTTTTTCTGGTGTATTTTTACCTTTTTATAGAGTGGTCAAAATCTTGGAACTACAAAAATTTGAAGTAAAAAAATTCATTACAAACTTGGAAAAATCTGCTCTTTTTTCCAGCCAGACCTGTATATAAGCAGCCTGATAGTCAAAACTGCTGAGCACCCACCAGTTCCTGTTGACTTTATTAAGAATACAACTCTGTTCAGTATTGCATCTTTTCCACCACATTGCAGTGTTGCTTATTGGAGTTAGATAATACAAGACAGCATGTGGCATAAATCACAGAAAACGGTTTGCAGATATTATGGGGTGACTAAATTAAAGCATTCAGTCACATAGCCAATAACTGAGGGAGAGAGAAATTAAGAAGCACAGATAATAGGTTTTAATATGAAATCAGGGGAAGAGAGAAAGTTAATGAGGTGGAAAGAGGCTACAGAGGGCAACAGAGAAGAAGACTTTTTCACCAATATTGATGAGACTGTGTAGTGGGACAAAGAAGAGGCCCATGTTACACAAGAAGAATGAGCGGGAAGAAGGGTGGAAAGAAATAAGGTTCAAACTATTGCCTTTGATGGATTAATCATAAGTCTTCACAGGATCTGAGCATTCATGTGTAAGTCAAACTCAGTCAATGTGCAAGAGAAGTACGAAGGAAAAGAATGAGCAACATATCTTGTGAACCAACCTGCGGCCTGGTCTACACTGACGATGGAGGTCGACATAATGTGGCTTACATCAACCACCTAAAGTATATGTCTCCACTAGCATGTCAGTTCTGCTGACCTAAATTGTGGTAAAATTCAACTTAATAAAACCACCTCCACAAGTGGCGTAGTGCTGAAGTAAAATTCTATGGGTCAAATGAGCATCAATGTAGGTAGAGCACAATGTAAATTGATGTAATTGGCCTCTGTGATGTAATTGGCCTCTGTGATGCTTTGTTGTGACTGCTCTAGACATTTTAACTCTGCTGCACCGTGACCATGTAAACAGGAAATAGCTCCTCCCCTCAATCCCTGGGAAATTTTGAATTCCCATTTCCTGTTGTTCAGCATGGAGAAAACTTTGTAGCTGAACTGCCATGGCAACTGCATGCCCCAAACGTGCTCCATCCTGGAGTTGACCTGAGGTCTTGGATCTCATCAGCCTGTGGGGTGAAGAGTCTGTGTTCTAGCTCAGCTCCAAGCTAGCAAAAGAAATTTAAATATCTACAAGAAGACTTCACACGGTATGGTGGAGAAGGACCACAACAGGGAGGTGCAGCAGTGCCATGTTAAAATCAAAGAGCTGTGGCAGGCATATCAGAAAACTAGGGAGGCAAATAGTCATTCTGGCTTGTCACCAAAGATGTGCTGCTTTTATGAGGAGCTGCATGTTATTTTCGGCAGTCACCCCACCATTGTGCTGCCACGCATCGATACCTCCAAAGAATGCCAGTCCAGGATGAATGTGGAGGACTCTGTGAATGATGAGGAGGAGGATGAGAACACGGGACAGGAGAGCAAGTATCCATTCTTCCAGACAGGACATGTTTGTTACCCCAGAGCAGCACAGCCGGGCACAGGGCACCGTTACTGACCGAGATGCTGGGGAAGATACATCTGGTGAGTGCGTAAAGCAAATCTCATTTCTGTGGTTATGTCCCCAGTCCAGCTTCTTATTTTTGGGGAAAAAGGAGTTTGTGTTTTTGTGGGGATGAGCTTTTTGGGGGTTGGTAAACTTCAGCAGAGGGTTACTCCCTGAACAGACTATTTATGTGCACAGGGATGCTCTGAGAATTCTCCATGGATATCTCCAGGAAACTTTCATATAGGTACTCTGCAGTCCTTTGCAGAAGGTTTCTGGAGAGTGCAGCCTTATTTCATCTGCCACGGTAGAACACTTTTCCCTGCCACTTTGCTATTAAATGAGCAGGCATCATTGTGGAACACAGCATAGCAGCATAAGGGTCAGGCCTGTACCCCCTGTGCTTGCAGGAAATAGTCTCTTTACACCTGTGTTATCTTCAGGAGACTGATATCATACATGGTTACCTAACTAAGATAGTGCAAGTTATAGAACCCGACTAATATAGTCACTAAGTGTTATTCCCCTGTTGTGGCTGGAGACCCTGGGACCCTACACAGACAATTCCTAGCGATGATATCTTTGGCATGGGCATTATGGGTCTGGGAACTAGTGCCCCCCCCTTTTTTTTCTCCAGTGACGCTTCACCCACACCCTCCTCCAATCCCTTTTGACCACCACCTCCCAAACCAGTCTTTAGGATGGTAAAGGGGAGCCCAATGATCCTTGTCCTTGTTTATGTGTGAATTGGGGTATTTAGTTCTATACAGACTTCCCTGTAATGACTGCAAAGGCCTCTTATTTACCATGTCTGGAAGGCCACTCCAACCTATGCGATAGGTACAGATTGGTATGCAGGTCTGGATTTGCCGTGTGAATATGAAAGGGAGTTCTTTTTACATTGTAACATTTCTTTTATTCCATGGGGTCAGCTAACAATGGCAACTTTGATTACTTGCCTTACAGTGGACACCTCAGCCTTTACCTCATCTTCTACTCCCGCAGAAAGCCTTTCTCAGACTAAGAAGCAGAAAAAAAACCAGAGGATGACATGTTCAATGAACTAATGAATGCCTCCACGGCTGCTGACACAGAGTTCAGAGTCTGGAGGATGTCCTTGTCAGAAAAACTAACATGGACATGGAACACAGAAAATCAGCACAGGAGCAGGAGCGTGCAATGCAGCAGGAGATGCTGTGTATTATGAGAGATCAGTCTGATATGCTGAGGCATCTGGTAGAGCTCCAGGAAGAGCAGCAGCAAGACAAACTCCCTTTGCACCCCCTGCAAAAGGCTCAATCAACAAGCACTTTCTTACCAGCCCTCACCTCCAAGCGCTCTAGAAGGAGGGTGATCAGGGTGCAGTACGTGCTCCACTCCATACCAGTGGAGGGGAGCAGAAAGAGATGACGGCCCCTTTAAGAACTGGTAATGTGCATGCTTTGCTGTTTGCCGTTACACTTGCTCTGGATGGTCAAGCAGCCTGATGAGAACATTAAATTATCTTCCTTTCACCACAGTGAAATGGGTCACAAATAAAGCTGTACTCCTTTAAAAAAACATTCCTCTTTATTCATTGAGAGCTTGGGGATTGTCAGCAGGGTTCATTCAAAAAACGGGTTTTCAATAGATTCCCTGAGGCACAGTGCTCCACGTTTGGCTCCAATGTAGCACTGGAATCTGGCTGCTCAAAATTACCATCCAGCCTATCAACTTCCATGACTCAACCTGGGGGAACTTTTCCCCCTTTGTTTCACAGACATTATGGAGCACACAGCAGGCAGAGATAACATTGGGATGTTGTATTCACTGAGGTCTAACCTAGTGAGCAAGCTGCACCATCTTGCCTTTAAGCAGCCAAATGCACATTCCACCACCATTTTGCACTTGCTGAGCCTATTATTGAAACACTCCTTCTCATTGTCCAAGTGCCCGGTGTAGGGCTTCATTTACCAGGGGAGCAAGCATCCTCCAGGACCACTATTGGCATTTCAACATTGCCAATATTTATTTTTTGGTCAGGGAAGAAAGTGTCCACCTGCATCTTTTTAAACAGACCTGAGTTCCTAAAGATGCGCACATCATGCACCTTTCCAGACTACTCTACAGTGATGTCAGTGAAATGTCCACTGTGATCCACAAGAGCCTGCGACACCATTAGGAGGTATCCCTTACTGTTTATGTACTCTGTGTCAAGTTGGTCCGGTGCTAAGGGATGTGCATGTTATCGATTGCCATCCCACAGTTTGGGAACCCTATTGCAGCAAACCCATTCATTATGCCACATTTGCCAAAGTCACTACCCTTCTTAGCAGAAGTCTATTAATGGCCCAGCACACTTACATCACAGCAGCTCCCATGGTGGATTTACCGACTCCGAATTTATTCCCAACTGACCAGAAGCAGTCTGGAGTTGCTAGCTTTGACAAGCAATGGCCACTTACTTCTCCGCTGTCAGAGCAGGTCTCAAGTGAATATTAATGTGCTTCAGGGCTGGGGATAGCTCTGCATAAAGTTCAAGAAAAGTGACCTTCCGCATACTAAAGTTCTGCAGCCACTGATCATCATCCCAAACTTTTATAATGATGCCGTCCCACCAGTCAGTATTTGTTTCCTGGAACCAGAATTGGTGCTACACTGACTCAAGATGCTGCGTGACAGCTTGCAGCAAACAGGAATTCTTTTGCTCTATGGCTTGCAGCAGGGCGGCCTCAGTAACATTGCAATTTTCTGTGCTGCGGCTCCTGTCTGGGCCTCAAAAGTAATGCAGGATAAGTAATGAGGTGTTTGTAACACTCACAATGATAGTGCAGAGCTTAGCAAGCTCCATGCCTCTCTGGCAGTGGCAATGTACACAGCAGAGACTGAAGGGTTTAGAAAAATGGCATGAAAACGAATTTGTGCATTTGTCTGCGACAAGAAGGGAGGGGGAGGGAGCACGTTGCATCATGGGAGGACCACAATCTTCCCAAAAGCCTCTGCATCTAGTTGTACTGTGATTTTGATTTTCAGCCCAAGCACAGCTAGTGGGGATGCAATACCCTGACGCAATGAGCATTGTGTGATCACAGTCCTGCGACTTCTATGATTAGGCAGGTGAAAGTTCATTTAAAATAAATCAACTTCATTCTGCAGTGTAGACATACCCTGAGAGTAGGTCTCATGGGGAAAAATTTGGTCCTGGTCAGAGGGCTAGCACAAGGGTATGCACCACTCGAGTCCTGTTTTGAGGATGCAGATGCTGTGTACAGCGAACTTCATGCCAGTGGAAGAGTTCACTATAAAGAGTTATTTGCCATATGAATCAGCTGCTATCTTGAATTGTGCTATATGTTTTGTATGGGCTTGTTTATACAACTTATTCAGAAAAGGCCCCTTCTGAGAATACTCTACTAATATAACTTGCCAGAGGAAGGATGGTCCAGTGGTTAAAGCATTAGCTTAGTAGTGGGGAGAGCTGAGTTCCTGATCTGCCTTGCATGTACAGTGTGACTTTAGGCAAGACACTTTGAGACTAAGTCCCCTCTAGGAAGATAAGCCTGAGATGCAACATCTAACATTTAGGTAACCTGCCTCCTAATGCAATCCACAGCCCTGAGTTAGGTGGCCAGACTCCCTGTACAATGCCCAGGGATTCACAAAGGCCAGTAAGGAGCCACCTAAGTTAGCCAATAGGAAATCCCAATGACAGAGGGGTAACCTAACCTCTGCCCCTCAGAGTGACTTTGGTGCCAAAATCTGGGCTGGAAGGAGAGTCACTCCCTGCACTTGTGATTCACAGCCAGGAAGCCTCTCCTGGAGTTCTGTGCCTAAACGATTGGAAAAACTGAGGAGGAGGAGGAAGAATCATAACCTCTAGTCCAGTGGTTTGTACAAGGCGGTGGAAGACCAAGCTTTAAATCTCTTTCCCCTGGCCTAATGTGAGGCAGAAATTTCCATCCAGGTCTCTTTCCTGTCCTGTTCTAGTGTGGGTCTCTCCTGTTGAAGCTGTGTCCCTTTGTATGCAGTACTTATAACCATTGGAACACAGCAAAAGAAAGAATGAGTCTATAGCCCAGTGGTGGGGAGGGACTACCTCTACAAGGTAGGAAAGGTGGGTTCAAATCCCCAGTTCACATCTAGCAGAGCTGAGCCTTGATGCTAAGGACACCTCACATTCTGGGGGAGTGTTCAGCAGCAGAAATTCCAGTATATAAGAAATTCTTCTGGTGGAAATGTATGCCCATATAGTGTTAGACATAAAAGCAGGCATTCTGAGAATCTAAATTTTGCATTGAGGCACCTACATCACTCTCTGGACTTATCCCCTAGTTTTCTGTGCCTCAGTTTGTAAAATGGGGGATAATACTAGTTCTCTACCTCACAGAGGTAGGGTGAGAATAAATAAATTAAAAACTCAGATGCCACGGTAATGGGGGCCATACCAAAGGTAGACAGACAGGTTCTGAACTCTTTAACAATGATGTAAATATAGTGTAACCTCATGGATTCACTGGAGTAATTCTGGATTTAGATTATCATACTGCAATTCAAAATCAGTTCCTCTAATGACTCTGGATTGGACTCCTCCAATCTAATGTTCTGTTATTTGTTGTTTTCATAATTTTTCATCAATGGATCGTATGTGCCAAGTCCACAGAATTATTGAATTAACTGTTGAAGAGAATAGTAACAGTCTGGATTATGAAGAATTTACAAATTGACTATTAAAAGTTATGCATTACATCTACAAGATACAAGGACACTAGCAACCAATTTGCTGGCAACAGTTTTACAATTCCATGTTGATTTAATTAGGAAATTAGCTGATGTTTCATATGCTAGCTTCTTAATTAAAGCCTTTATCAAGTATGAATGCTTATTAAATCCATTTGGAAGGGGATTTCTAACTGTACTTTGGATACATTTAAAATTTCCTTAGTTCCCCCTTCTCCTCTGTTCTGTATTTTTATGCCTAGTCACAATATATATATTATACAGTTCTTACTCAATTTTTTACAATGAAAAGGAAAATGATACTAGGTGTGAAACATCATACCGAATGACACACGAATGGGAGACAAAAGTATCCTTCCTAGTAATAATGTAACAGCATAGCATCGACATCATCCTAACCTGGGATCTAATCAGAGTCAACTACTGGGGGCACAATACAGCCCACAGTCTGGTATTGACAGATTAAAACCCCAATACTGCAAAGCAATTCAGATTTGCAGACTTCCATTGATGTGTCCCCCCTGTACACACCATCCTTTAGGCTTTACAACACAAGTGACTCCAGTATATGGCATCCTTTGGGCCACGTTTTGTGTTTCTGGGTTCATAGCTCAGCCTGGAGCTGTCTGCCTCAGCAAGCAACATCCAGCCAGGAAAAAATTCCCCCCAAGGAAAGGTCATTGTTGACAGAGGATGTGCTGATTCAGCACATCTGCTTGGGAATCCTCCAGCTATAGTTTTGAGATGCCTTCCTTTGATGGAGACCTTCCCAGAAGAATGACTCTCCTGCCTGTCCTCTACAGACCAGAAGGAAGCAACCTACAGCCTATGCACCCCAGTGGATCAATAGCCACATCCTGTGCAATTTGAACTAATAGCCATGTAGAGTATATGGCTCCTGATACAAATCCATAATCATAAAATTAGCCTCTCTTTTCAGGATTGTGATTGGGTTACAGTTTTGCTTATTAGGCCAATACTGACTGAAATAAAATATTCAAGATAAATCACTGCTATTATATTGCAGTGATGATAAAGTAACTTATTTTAGCAAACTAATTGAATATTTTTAATAGTAACGTAACCGAGATTTATATGAACCATTTTTATACTCTCTACTAGTAACCCTTTTATTATTGAGTTAATGACCAGCTAGATAAATTAAGCTCTGTCAGCATCACCTAATGTCTAATAACAACTCACGTTAGTCATTAACTGGTTGATTGGTAAAGTGTTTTATTATTGCTTTGGCGACATTACCTAGAATGAAGCACTGTACTTTGCAAGACTTTATCATTTTTATTTTGATGGTTTGACATTTCTATCAGAAATGTGATGCATGCTGAGAAATCAAAATCTGCGTAGGTTAATATGATTTAAATTTGAGCCATAACACAGATCTCTCAATGGAGACTTTTGCACACAAAATATTTCCACATGTAGGCGAAGCCTATAGTTTTAAAGAATTCCACAAGCAGTTGTAGAAGGGTAGATGCATTTGATAAGGCAGAAATTCTGGGCTCTATTTCCTACATAAGCTGTATGAAATTCTGACCATTTGCACATATAAAAATTGAATTTTTTTGAAATAGCTCAGTAATACTTCAAAAAATTGGTTATTGATACTCAAGCCAGATGATGGGAGAGTGTATGAGTGTGACCTGCAACCTCCTTAGGTACTTTGATCTTTAAAGCAATCTTTGCCTTTTAAATGTGTTCCAGTAGCTATGATGTTGCAGCTGTACAAATAACTCCCAGCTCTTAGAGCTGAGCGAATAATTCACAGAGAATAGTTTACTGTTCTAATTAAATAGAACTTCCCAGGGCACACTGTACTTTTTATATATGTATTAGAAACAAATACATTTTATTAATGAACATTTTTAAGAAGGCTTTGGGGTTTTTAAAATTTGTTTTCATTTTAAAACAGATTGCTGCATTCAGTTGATACACATTCATATAAATTTCTGCTGTGTTGGTTGGTCACGGTAAGTCAAATAAACCACATGTGGTTTCTGTTCCCAGAGTGTATAATTATCATTTGTAATCAAGAGATAGGTTAAGCGAAAGAGCTGGGACTTTACATCTCTCATGAAAAGGAAGCAGTTTGCGAGGATGTAAAAGATAATGAAGATTAGAGAACTATAGGAAGGTTTCAGTGTTTTCCTTTCTGGGCCTCACAGCCCTTGCCCCACACATTACTAGTAAAATGTGAGCAAATGTAGGACTGATTGATTGGGTGAAAGGTTGAAGTTTAATTTTCTCTTATGCAAAGCTCTAAGTAGTACCAGCTGATAATAGCCATAAAGTTTCTTCACGTCAATTAGGAATTGCCAGTGTAGTGGAACTCTGACCATGGCTTCTCTTTAACTTATCTCCTATTCCAGCATCAGTAGAAATTCCCATAGTAGCCAGTTGAGTAAGATTTCCATTTGAATTTCACTGCTGGACTTAAGCAAAGCAGGCAAGACATGAGGACCAGAATCTGGACCTTTGTATTTGGATACTTTGTTTGTATCCATTGTTATTGTCTCTTTGGACTAAAATCTCTTTTGTTTTTTAGCTTTGACTTCACTGTGCTCTGTTCTCGTTTCCTATGTCCCTTTTGCATCTATTCCTGTTGTAAAATGACCTTTGCAATTTTCCTCTCTTCAATAATATTTACAAGCTGCTTCCTTTTTCTGAATAATTGTATACACTTCTTTTCTTGCCAATGACAGTTGTACATTATTTTCTTCCCCACAGATCAATACATTTAACCTATGTACATTTTACAGGGTAATAAACTTCTAACTGGCACAAGTGAATGCAGAATATTGACTTTGGAAATGTGCAGTGATTTCGTCTATTTCCTCCTGCATTATGATCTTTAGAGAGAGGTGACATTTGAAATGTAATCCTAGCTGCCTTTCCACTTGGACCTTGGAACTCTCATACTCACTCATTAACAGGATTGCCTTTGTTTTATTTGGAGAAGAAAGTACTGCTCTTTGATTTCAAAGCAAAAAGCAACTGTAAACTGAAAATAATGTAATGGGTTGAATGTAGCACTGACAATAACATATTGAATGTAGATAATGGATGCAAAGGGGTATTCCACACTTTGAACTGATCTGGCATCCAGTGAATTACAAACTGATTGCAATTTATATGATGTAGCATGGGAATGCCAGGGGAAGGGAAATGTGGCAGAAAAATTTAACAAATGGTGTAAGATATAACAACTCCTCTCCTCCATTCCACCTCAAAACACACATACACTGTAGGCAATAGAGTTGGTCAAGAAAATGCAAGTAGATTTAATGAAAACATTCAAAATAAATAGAATTTGTTGTTTCATTTTAAATTTTCCATTTTTTTGTTTGTTTGTTTTTGACAAAACCATTTCTAAATATATATAATTTAATTTTTGTGGCAGAGAATCACTTTCTTGCACTTTGATTCTCCTGAGGAAAAGGTAAGAGGGAAGGGGGGAAAATGAAAGAAAGAAAGAAATTATTTGCACATTTTTTGACTTTTTTCAATTTTTTCCATTGGAAAAAAGTCTGAGGGAATCATCTTTACACCATCATGTAAACAAACATTTGTTTAAATTTGTTTTGTCCGCAATGAAAAAAATGACCCCAAAATAAACATGTCACTTAACATTTTCAGTTCCATTACGAAAGCATTTTCCATTGAAAAAAGCTTTGATGGAAAATTTGCAAACAGCTTTGCTAGGCCATTTTGTGGCTTTCAGGCTCTGTTTTGCCATGAGGGTAAGGAAGAATGTATAGTCATTCCCAGATACTCCCAGTTGTACATAGGACTAGCTCAGAATGCACCATCCTATCACAGGCTGCATTTCCCTTTTGCAAGCTAGCATGGGGTCATGCCCTGCCTCCTCTGTACCCTTCACTGCCCCTTTTTTGGGGCTTCCGGCCCCCAGACTCTCTTTCCCAACCTCCATAAGAAGCAATGACAATACAACTGCTCATCCTGTTGCACATGCAACATTTTAGCTGTGAATTCAGCCCCAGTGATAACTATTTGTTCCAGATCTGAATTTAGATCAATGGTCCAAAGTCATCTCTGGTGTAAACTCCATTAAAATCAGTGAAGTGGTCTGAGAAATGAATTTGGCTCAATATATTTAACACAGAGATGATTAAAAGGTCAGATTTGGCTTTAATTAGCGTTTCTGAATAGTTGTAACTTCACTTCATTATTTCATCATGCTGGAAACCAATAAAATGTGCTTGTTGCTGTTTAAATTGATTTCCTAACAAAACATTAGTGTGAAATAGTATAAATGTGTTTTCTAATAAAAATAAATAGGACTTGAAAGTGTTTAAAGAGAATAATATTGGAAATACATACAAGCAGGAAGCAAGGGACTAGCACAGTCTAAGTATTAGAAAGGAGGCTGTGGGTCCATGAATGCTGTCACTTGACTTATCGGAGAGTTTAATGCAATGCAGAAAGAATTTACTTCACTTTACACAGATTGCAGGAATACTTGGCTCATGTCCATCTAAACAGGGGAACTATAAGTTTTGAGTTCTCATTTGCCACTTTCCCATGTGCATCTTGTAACTTTTTGATACAACCTTTTTTCTTTATTAAAGCTTGCTTAGCTGTAATAACCTGGAGCTCTGCTCTAGGCCCATGAAAATGGTGGTCGGAGAAAGACAAAGACCGAGATATTTAGGCAAGGATAACTAACTTTTTTTTTCTGTAATATGCTCACCTTCCAGAAAGAACTTCATCACAGCTAACAATAGGCACTTCCCAAGAACTAGCCATTTATACATTCAATAATTGCAGAAGCACCACGTGGTGTCTCACAACAAAGTTATTGTTCCAGAGGGGTGGCCGTGTTCGTCTGTATACAGCAAAAACAACAAGAGTCCTGTAGCACTTTAAAGACTAACAAATTGAATTTCTGCAGGCATAAGCTTTCGTGGGCTGTAACCCACTTCATCAGATATAAGGCATGGAAACCAGATAGAAGGTATATACGTACATCCAAGGGTAAGGAACAACAATGGGGAAGGTAGGTATAAGCAAAGTCCATTCAGTTAGAGTAGCTGAGGCCTATTCACAACCAATGATTAGAAGGTGAGAATGTGTGAACAGTGACAATTACTTCTTGTAATAAACAAGGTTGTTGTTTATTCGGTTCATTTTACTTGCTTTCAGTCAGGATTATGCCATAAAGGCACAGCCCTGAGTATGTGTACTATACAAGGAGGGATTATACCTCATAACCTGTGGTGGCACCTGCATGGGCTCTAAGTGTCTTTTCTGCATCCCTTTGTCTAACTGCTGCTAATCTATGGTAATTGTGTGCGCTGATTACACAAATTGATTTAATTAACAACACAACAGACCTAGTGAGATGTCAGAGCTCCCTGGTACAGAGGCTGCTCCTGGGGGGGGCTGACCACACCTATGCTAATTAGAGACTGTGCACATAAAAGCATGCAATGTCAGGGCCTGAGATTTGGGTAGACAGGTCTAAGGGTTAGAGCTATACACATTCGAATTGGAGGAAGTAAAGCCAGAGTCAATAGCCAAGAACCAAGGGCAGGGCAACAAAGTAGGACCAGGAGCAAGGAAGGGTCTGTCTCATCAGCAATTCAGAGCCTGGGAGACCTAAGTTAAAGTCCTGTAATCGCACAAGCTGCAACTATTGTGTGCCAGTACATGCAGATTACAGGAAGTTAGGAATCAATCAATTCAAAATTGCCCTTGGTCTGTTATATGTAAAAAATGGTATACACAAGTTATTGCTTAACAGTGATGTGGCACCAGGGAGAAATGGTGCTTTTCCCCAGACCTCTACTCAGAATGCTGGCATAATGTATTTGGGGAATCTAGCCTTCCCTTTCTCAAATGCTATGGCATGCATACACTTATGACACAGCCCTGCCTGGGATGATTTAGTTGGGGTTGGTCCTGCTTTGTCCCTTTCACCCTAATCTTCTATGAATCTATGGTTCTCTGCACAGTTACTAATGTATCGTGAGTGTACATTGTTAATGAACAGTACATGTCAATTCCATTTATTTATCAGAACAGAATCTTAGATGCATTTCACACTTCAGGTTACCTGTCATGAAATAGATACTACAGCCTGTCACAAAACCATCACGGAGCATTTGGTGTGATTAGAATTCTGTGAGACTGGGTCTGAAATAGCAAGCTGTTGCACATAAGAATGAAGGCACAACAAGGGCCTGATCCAAAACCAGGGGGGGGAGACTTTTAACATGGCTCTTATGGAGATGGGTGGAGAAAGATTACACACTATTATTATTAGTGTTATGGTGATGTAACCCACCGGCGAGTGGCCAATACACGAAGGCTATTAATTGTTACAACACCTAGTGCTTTAGCTCAAACTACAGTAACTCATGCTTTTAGCTCTGGAGATTCTTGTTTCAATCCCTACTATGTTTACCAAAATGGTGGCCCCCACAGTAGAACCTGAATCATAGAATATTAGAGTTGGAAGGGACGTCAGGAGGTCATCTAGTCCAACCCCCTGCCCAAAGCAGGACTATCCTCAGCTAAATCATCCTGGTGAGGGTTTTGTCAAGCTGCAGCTTAAAAACCTCTAAAGATGGAGATGCCACCAGCTCCCTAGGTCACCCATTCCAGTGCTTCACCATCCTCCTAGTGAAAAACTTTTTCTTAATGTCCAACCTAGACCTCCCCCACTGCAACTTGAGTCTGTTGCTCCTTGTTCTGTCATCTGCCACCACTGAAACAGCCTAGCTCCATCCTCCCTGGAACCCCCTTTCAGGTAGTTAAAGGCTGCTATCAAATCCACCCTCATTCTTCTCTTCTGCAGACTAAACAGGCCTAGTTCTTTCAGCCTCTCCTCATAAGTCTTGTACTCCAGCCCCCTAATCATTTTTGTTGCCCTCTGCTGGACTGTCTCCAACTTGTCCACATCCTTTTTGTAGTGGGGGGCCCAAAACTGGACACAATACTCCAAATGCAGACTCACCAATGCCGAATAGAGGGGAATAATCAATACTCCTACTAATGCAGCCCAATATGCCATTAGCCTTCTTGGCAACCAGGGCACACTGCTGACTTATATCCAGCTTCTTATCCACTGTAACCCCCAGATCCTTTTCTGCAGAACTGCTTCCTAGCTCGGCGGTCCCCAGTCTGTAGCTGTGCATGGGATTCTTTCGTCCTAAGTGCAGGACTCTGCACTTGTCCTTGTTGAACCTCATCAGATTTCTTTTGGCCCAATCCTCCAATTTTTTTAAGTCCTTCTGTATCCTATCCCCCCCTTCCAAGGTATCTACCACTCCCCCTAGCTTAGTGTCATCTGCAAACTTGCTGAGGGTGCAATCTACCCCCTCTTCCAGATCATTAATGAAGATGTTGAACAAAACCGGCCCCAGGACCAACCCCTGGGGCACTCCACTTATGACCAGCTGCCAGCTAGACATGGAGCCATTTATCACTACTTGTTGAGGCCTTTGCTCTAGCCAATTCTCTATCCATTTTGTAGTCCATTCATCCAACTCATACTTTTTTAACTTGCTGATAAGAATACTGTGGGAAACCTTACAAAAGCTTTGCTAAAGTCAAGGTATATCACGTCCACCACTTTCCCCTCATACACAGAACCAGTCACCTCTTCATACAAAGCAATAAGGTTGGTGAGGCACGACTTTCCCTTGAAGGCTCCAGCCATGATCAGGGCCCCATTGTGCTTGGTACAATCAGAGGCAGTCCTTGCCCAAAACGACTTACAAACTAAATACATTCACTTCCTTTACAAAAAAAGAATAAACACATCATGTACACTATACACCCATCTCTGTTTATCTCTGCCACAGGACTGGAAGCTAGTTTTCCTTAACAGTGATATACAATAGTTGAGGTGAAATAATGCACCAAAATCCTTCCATATCTGGAATTTCCCATGTTAGCAAAAATAAATAAATACATAAAAAACCCCACAGGCAACACGTTGGAATTTTGCCACATTTCAACTGTTGACCCTTGATAAAATTATCATTAATATGCTGATAATCTTTCCCACACTAGGCAACAGGAAAGCTTCTGTTTCATTGCCAATTTTGCTATATTAAATGTATATATTATTTTTTAAATGGTACCTATAAGTTGCCAAGAGCAGAATATCATTACATGCTTGAATTTGCCAATACAGGGATTGTTAAATGCTCTTTTAGCTTAACATAAAAATGTTGCAAGTAGTGTAATAAGATACAAAGAGCTCATAATTTATTTAAATAGAATTAAGAACCCAGGAAGACTTATTGTTATCAGCTCTCAATTTTATTTTTTGTGAATATATTAAGTGGAAGAGACAATACCCTGGTATGCTGCGGTGAGCTTTGGTTTCAATATGATTTTAAGAGGTATTTTAGCTTTTTCATAGGGTTGTTTAATTAATGTACAATTATATGTTAAATGGATTAACTTTTGAATTAGCTCCACAATGCTAAATTAAGACACCAGTAGGACATTGCTATGCAGAGATTAGACTTTCTATAGTTTTGAACTCTTCTTGAGTCTCATTTAAGTGCAGTAATTCCAAAAATTTGTGCCATAGATCACTTTCCCATTACCACTAACTCAAATAATCTCCAGGTCAATCTGAATAAATCTATAGCTGGTAAATCCATTTCTGACATGAGTTTAAATGTAAGTAGTAAATACTCCAACCCACTTTTCCTCTCCTCACATACATTTTAATCGTTGGTACCTTTATTTTACCATTTGGAACAGCTGTTTAGAACAGGAATAAAGTTTTTAAAAAATGAGATTGAGATTTTTCCCCATAAGAAAAAAAATATATACCCAAATTTGTTTTGAAATTTTAGTGGAGGATGACAAATTTCAAAGAAATGAAAATGTCAAAACAACAAACAAAGAGCTTTATGATCACAAGTTCATGAATGATTTGTGCACATTTTCTGGTAAACTCCAGCTGCTTTTCAATGCACAGCATTGTGGAGGTGTGGAGGGTATATGCCAGTCGTGTGCTATAAATGCACAGCTCCTCCAATACCTCAAAGAATCCAAAAAGACAGCTGCCAGGTGCTGACCCAACCCTAAGGAATTGTGGCATTCCATTTTGGAAGAGAAGTTATTTTTTTGGACTGTGCCATCATTCAAAACATGTACTACAGCCAACAATTTGTATTTTAATCACTGCTTTTCATTACAACTAATTAGATGGCTGTTTTCTGGCATCCATGAGATCATGAAGTGGTGGTGGACTTTTACTCAGTAATGTACGAATTAGACTGATTCATGTGAATACTACAGTGTATTGAATCTTCCTTCAATCACAAAAAATACTTTTAAACTGCAATGGCCTGATTTATTTGACACAGAAACCTATAACATGCTTAGGAAACTGCAGACTAATGGAGTCTTCTGTAGTAAAAACAAATAGTTGGTTACATACTGGTTTTTTATGTTTCATTTCATATAATGAATACAAACAGGAGTACAGTGTGTGCTCTTCTGCTTTTCTGGTTCAAATAAAAAGCTTTCGCATTTAAGGGTTTGATTGTAGTTTGATCACATTGCAGTCAACGTATTTACTGGAAACAACATTGCTTCTGCAAGTAGGCCAGAACAGGGCACTGAGCTATGACCTGTGGATTAATTTTGTTGGCAGATTTTATAGGGGACCTAATAGTTGACTTTTGCAGCCTTAAAAAGTATATAATATCTCTCTCTCTAGGTTCTTATATTACATATTCTTTATCACATCTCTATGTAGGCTCTTTTTGGAAGAGTAACTTTGGAAAGTAACTTTGTGTCAAACACAAGTTACTTGGCCCAATATAGGGGTAACTGGGTGAAATTCTATTGTCTGTGCAATTCACATGGTCAGACTAGATAATCTAATGGTTGCTTCTGCCCTTAAAATATATTAATCTATACGGATGCCCTCCTGTACAGTTGTCTTTAGCTATGAACTCTTGTGAAGTGCATCTATATTTTCTTATCTGAGCACCTCCCAAAAGCGAGAACAGTACAAGGATAATTTCATTCCCCTAATACTGAAAAGATTCCCTTTTTCCTCTTTGTTTTCATTTTATTTTAATTTGTTTTATACATATATCCTATATAAATATATACAATTACAAACACATGTACATAAACACACTGTAGTAGTACTAGAAACCCCAGGTGAGCTCAGGACCCCATTGTTTTTCATACTTTGTAGGCACACAGTAATACTGTCCCCCCAAAATCTTATAATCTACAGAGATGAGGCAGCCAAAGCAAGTATATTTATTATCCCCATTTTAGAGACAGGGAACCAAGTCACAGGGTAGATTGTTACTTATCCAAGATTACAAAACAAATCTGACAACAAGACAACACATGATGTTAAACTTGGAAAGAAAATGGTTGGGGCTCTTGAATGAATTTCCAGGCCTTTCATAGATTCATAAATTCTAAGCCCAGAATGGACCATTGTGATCATCTAGTCTGACTTCCTACATAGATAAACATCCAATCTTGATTTTAAAATGGTCAGTGATGGAGTGTCCACCATGACCATTGGTAAATTGTACCAATGGTTAAATATTCTCACTGTTAAAAGTTTATGACTTGTTTTCTGTCCGTCTGTGTCTAGCTTTAAGTTCCACCCATTGGATCGTGCTGTACTTTTCTTTGCTACAATTAAGAGCCCATTATCAAATATTTATTCCAGATGTAGGCACTTGTAGACTGTGACCCTTTTCCTTCTCTTTGATAAACTAAATAGATTGAACTTCTCGAGTCTATACTATAAGATGTGTTTTCCAATCATTTAATCATTCTCATGGCTCTTCTCTGAACCCTCTTCAGTTTATATCAACATAATTCCTGAATTATGGACATCAGAATGAAACACAGTATTCCAGGAGCAGATACATCAGTGCCACTATACTGTATAACCACTCTACTCCTACTCAAGACTGATTGAAGGATCATATTAGACCTTTTGCCCACAGTGTATACAGCTTATTATCTTCCATGAACCACTAGTCTTTTTCAGATTACCTGATTCCCAGGGTAAAGACCACCATCTTTTAGGTATGCCCCAGGTTTTTTGTTCCCAGATGTGTACTTTTACATTTGACCATATTAAAATGAGTATTTTTGCTTCTGTCCAGCTTACCAAGTGATCCAGATAATTTCATATCAGTGACCTGTCCTCTACATTATTTATCACTCCACCAATCTTTGTGTTATCTGCAAGCTTTATCAGTGATATTTTTGTATTTTCTACCAGGCCAGTAATAAAAATGTTAAATAGCATACGGCTAGCATATGATCTCTGTTGAACTACACCTGTTTGATTATGATTCCCCGTGTACAATCACATTTTACAATTAAAATACATCCCTTCCCTGAACACGATCCAGCTTGGTTCACTCTACCTCTTGAATTTTCCTTGAAAGTGTAACTGGAAAGAAGCTTTGACAAGGAATTATACAGCATAATTTACTGCCAAGATCAATTGACCATGCAAATCTTTGCCCAAGCTTAACAAGAATGTGTAGGTGAATACTTTTAGTATTCAAGGGCCCTGTGAAGAGGAACACCTCCTGCATACTACTGAGTGCCCTCAACTCAGAGTCCCTTTGAGATGGCTTTGGTTTTTATAGGCTCTTATTGTAATATGCTGAAGCTGTAAATAAAGGACAAGTCCTGTCCACCTGTTCTTACTACAGTACTCAAAAGAGGGTGGAGGACCAATGTAACCAATAACTGGGTTTTCGTCCAATGTAGGGGAAACCCTAGATGAATGGGAGAGTCAAGTCAGAAGAGGTAGGCAGTAGGGAGAATCATGGTTCTACCCCTTCTTTTGTTCTGGCCAACAGCAGTGGTTGGGGGTGAGGGAGGCAGTTTAAGGGTGTAGTAATCTACATCCTCCCTGGGGCATTGGGAAGCCAGGAGCCTTCAGCTTCTGATCACACTTTTCAGAAGTGCTGAGCACACACAGTACTAACCAAAGCTAATAGAAGATGTTGGCGAACAGTACCTCTAAAAAATCTGGCCCATGGCGTCTCAATCTGGGCATCCAGAAATTTAGACATCTAAAATCAGTGATCACCTTTGAAATGTGGCCCCAAGCCCGCAGAGTCAAGCAATGTGAGAGTTGGAATAGGACTGAGGCATAATTATACCACATTGCAGTGCTGAGAGCCCTACACCATTGCTTTTATCTCAAACAAAGTGTCTCCAGCAACTCACAGAGGTGGGGAGGAAACTGTGACTGAAGAGATGAGCTTTTGTGAATTTACCCTGTGAAGAGAAGAGGACCATAGAATGAGCCATTGAACCAAGAAACATAAAAGAGAAGAGACAAGCCCAGGACATGATCTGATAGTATTTCAGTTTCAGATACTGGGGGAGACATATATCTCACTGTCAGCAATATGAGAACTCAAGAAAATGGCAATACAGGTTTTATGCTAGGCCCAGTCTACACTTACCTTCTGGATTCGGCGGCAGTCGACGGGAGATACACAAGTGACATAAATCACTTGAGTATCTTCCATCGACTTTGCTTTGTCTGCTCTGCACACCATCCACACTGCGCAGCACCGTTGATTGCTGGATTGACTGAGCGGGTCTACACAGCCGCTCAGTCGATCCAGAGACATCAAACTAATGGCAGCAAATTTCCCGCCATCAGTGTAGACCCAGCCCTAGTAGACATAGTAATAAGGATACCATGATAGTTTTTTTAATGGATCTAGAATATACATGCTAAGCCATCTGAGCACTGTACTTTCTAAGTGAGAAATAAATAACATTTAAATATATTGGCAAGAATGTCATAGGAAAGGAATGTCCTCAACTCCCCTTGCCAGCCCTGGAAAATGTGGTTGATTTGACTATAATGACAATAATAATGACTTAAATTTATACATTCTAATTAGTGGCTTTCATTCGATTAGAAGGATCTTCCAAACCCTCTACTGTGTTAAAAAACTACGGGCTAAATGTTCTTCTTCAGTCAGACAGTGGAAATACACTGCAGACTGAAAAGGAAATTTTTACATTGTATCTAGGAATCACTTCTCTCACTCTTAATTTGATGAATCTTGGTAATTAGTTTACAGTCATACATAGCAATATTGCACAAGAGCTCAGTGAAGCAGAATATGTATCCATTTACAATGAAAAAGGGAAAGTTAGTTTGAAGATTATTGCCCAACTTGGAGTTTTGTCAGGACATGGGTTAACACTGCTACAGAATCAAAGGATTTTGAGATATTATATGGCCACAAGGGAACAAAAACTGGGGTTCACATGCTAAATGTAAAACCTCCAACAACACATATTTAATACAATTTCTGCAAGGTTGAAGACTTTCTCTAATTGTTAAGTATCAGGAGGAAATGTAGTATAGGGGGAAGATTATCCCATATCTGCCTAACACAAAGTTGCTTTCTTTGAAGCATCTGGTGCTGACCACTGTCAGATACAGAACTCTGGGCTAGATGGACCTTGGGTTGGATCCATTATAGCAACTCCTATGTTTCATATGTTACAATGTACTTTACCATCATGCTGGCACATTTGCTGAGTAGTGACTAAGGGCAAGCAGCTGACTCACCAACAGCATTTCCTTCAGTATCTTGGTTTTCCTTGAAGAAATTCTGACCAAAACCCAAGCTGCTTAGTTAATGAGCTATGTCAAGAAGACAACCTGACTTGGTACAGCTGGAGAGCGAATGTGTCAGTTTGTGATTGCTGAGTCTGTCAACCAGTTGCCAGATAACAGAGAGTAGACTACAACCGAACGTTGAGCCTACCATCTGGTGACTAGGTTTATGCTGTTTGTTTGTGTGTGTGTGTGCACACATGATTGCAGCTGACATGTGAACTGAGGTCCTCACATTCTGCATATAGCAACTCTATCAGATGAGCACAGAGCTGTGCTAAATTGGGTTCGGCTAGACCTCACTATGCTGTCCTGCTGTTAGGAGGAAGGTCTTTTAAACTGTGGTCAAACTCCATAATCTAAGTGTTTGCACATATTCTTCCTTGGTTTATGGCTCCATTACTTGATCCCCAAAAGCATAACTGAGGTACCTGGGGTTGTGCAGTATGTGGAGTTTAAAAGGAAGAGAAGAAACATAGCAAAATAGTTCTAGTGCAACCTAAAGCAGCAGCAACATGAGCAATAGATGCTATAAACCCACAGAGCTTGGAAATCTGTCAGGGTAAATGCAACCCATCTTAATACTGGTAGGAGAATATCAGTAGAAAGAAAGATTATAACCGCATACTCATCCCTCTGTTTTTGTTCTTCATTTTTACACAATCATAGTTTGTGTTCAGCAAACAAACTATTTTGTTCTAGCGTTACATCCACGTAATGTCAAAGAAACTGAAGGCTACTGGCAACGGCATCATTCAGCTCTTTGTCTGTTCAGCATTCGTGGAGCTTTGCATTGCAATGCAAAGGATGAATGCTGAAGTTTCCAACCGCACCCTAGTAGAAATGACCAATGTTTGTTCCCATTGATTTCACGTTCAGAAATTACTGACACTTTCTGGTGGCATTGAGACAATAGAAGAGCCGTGATTCATGCATGCATTCTCTTTTAACAGAAGGAACCTGGAACACATTCCCAGATCACATAACTTCTTCTCATTGCCATATTCAGCAGTTTGTCTAGTGGCCTAAGTACTTAAATGAATCATCAGATATTATGCTCTGAGGTATCTCCCAGATTGTCCAAGCACCTAACTTTGTTTTTAAGATTCCAAATGTTCTTTGAGGATTATTCTCTCCTCATTATGCCTCATTTGAGCATCATTTCATGGAATACCATATGGAGTTAATAGCTTTTCTACATGTATCTACTATTCCGTACAATGTCTATAAATATGTCAATTATCCTTAATTAAAGCCACATCATTCCACCATACAAATATATCTATAGTAATTAGCCAGCCCTGGTCATGCTATCATTGTGCTAATTGCTGCCATTTAAAAAAAATAAAATGAAAAAAAAACCATGCCCAGTAAAAAAAGTAAGGTTATTTTGCATATATACTTGGTACACAATTTCAAGTGTCAGAAAGAGAGAGGAAGGATAATTGTCCAATTAAAGTACTGAACTAAGACTCTAGAGAGTTGGGTCCAATTTGCAGCTCTACCCTCGATGTCCCAAATGACCTTGGGCAAAACACTTTGTCTCTCTGTGGCTCAGTTCTGTATGTGTAAAATGGGGACAATAATGCTTCTTTTCTCTGTCTTGTCTAGCTCAGTTGTAACCATTTTGAGGCAGGAACTGTCTCTTTTTATTTATATAGTGTCTAGCACAATGGAGGCCTCCTGTTCTTGGTTGAGACCTGTAGATACTACTAAAATACTATTAATAATAATTTCATCTTTCAATTTCATCTTCAGATTTAGAGATGGGTAGGAAACAGTTTTTCCATCTCATAAGAATTTTCAACATTTTGAATTTTTTCTTGTCTCGGACCATGAGAAAAAGTTCAAATCTTGAAAATGTTCATGAACAGAAATAACAGTTGAACTGGGTAAATCAAAATTATTATTATTATTATTTGATAATTTCTAAGTGATTTCTTCTGATTTCAAACTTTTTTTTTACAACATTTACTATAAATTAACTTACATTTCAAAGCAGGAAAGTCATTTCAAACTGAAAAACATGGAATTTTTCATTTTGAAAATGACAAAATGAAATATTTCAACAATTTTGAAAAATTTTTCCCCAAAAATGTTTCATAACAGGAAATTTATCAAACACTGCCTCTTCCTAGGAAAAGTTCTGGTTTTGATAAATTGGCATTTTCTGACAAAAAATCATTTAACTGAAAAATTCCCAACCAGCTCTATTCAGATCCTCTACCTTTTCCATACATTTTAACTGCAGATACAGTACTACAATGGGATTGCACATGAGCAAATTACAGCACGTTGCACTAAACTAGATATGGTGGTGCACACTCGTCTTGCCTTTCCTTTGCTCTGCAGAGCCTGCGCTTCTGTGATAGGAAATTCAGTAGATGCTTCGCTGTATTGTGATGGCGACATCCAATAATGGAGTCAGGCATCTGGACAAGAATCCTAATTGCTTCTCTTTGGAAGAGATTCCATGGGAAGAGACAGAGACCTTTTAAAGGATGGTTCAGAAATGGGTATGGATCTCATCCTGAAAGTTGCTCAGTGATTTTTGTGAGATCTTCAGCACCCCCAGCTCTTACTGAGTTCAAAGACAACTTCCACCTTCCCACCCATTTCCCTTCACTATTGTTTTGTAGCCCCATTAATTGCAGCATGTCTAATAAGAGAATAAGCTCTTATCTTACCTTGTCTTCATATTTGTGCTGTGCGGTGCCTGGTGCACCACTGGGTGCTGTAAAACAATGAAATATAAAGTAATCATGGACCTTAATAGGCTCGGCATCTTGCAGGATCAGGGTCCTGGACTTTATATTCTTTTTCTAACTGCCAAGGGAGAACACTGAGATTAGAGATGACTTGTCTGCCCAAACAGAAACCCTTGATGCTGTTGTCATCTATCACTTCTCATCTGAGCAATTTAGATTTATATCTAACCTTTGTGTTACAAGTCTCCTCTTTGGCAATATTTGAAGGCAGGTACATGCGGGTGGCTTAAAAACTCCTATGATTTGTGCTTTGGGAAGCTCTCTGAGTCAGGCAAATATTATTGCTCTTGGTCATTAATGAAAAATGCAGTCATGCTATATTCTATTCAGTGCATGAGCTGAATTCTATTTCTCTGTGTGCTTTGATTGGCATCTATCACCATAGTCTGGGCACCACTGTGGCTGTGGCTAGGATTTTCAAGCCTTTTTGATCCTTTGAAAATTCCAATGGGATTTGGGTGCTTAACTCTTTCAGGCTCCTGTGGAAATCTCAGTCTGAGATTGTGGCTAGCTCTGTGTGGGTAAATAAAGGGAAAGACAAAAGAAGGAGGCCTTCCTAGCCATTGTGACCATTGCTAGGGTTCAATCCCCATCCTTATTCTTCTTGAGTGAAAGGAACAGAGGAGTCTAGAAGTGCCGGTGATACAAGAAACTCCAAAGGTGGAGCAAAGGAGTAGGCAGGGGAGAGCTCATTGCCCCACATGATATATTGAAAACTGTAAAAACTGTAGGCAGTCACTGTTTTCCTGGTCCTACTAACAGGCCAGGGGGCTCTATAGGGAAGTGTGCGATCTGGACCTGTTAGTCAGCAGACTGTCAGACCATATTTAGGTGGGCTGAGTTGTGCCTCTCTGTTTTTAGGGAGCAGCCTTCTTTCTCTCTCTCTGTTTTTAGTTCCTTGTGTTCCAAATGATAAGAAATAAAGCCATGTGGTAAGGCACCTCCTCCATCTAGCTGGGCTTATAGCTTCCCCCTCTGGTAGTGGTAGGGCCTGGAGTAAATCAGCCCCACTCTGGACAGTATTTGTCTTCCCACGCTGCATGTATTTGTCAAGAGTTTCAAGGTAGGCCTTTGGGCTGTCCCAAGGAATACTCCTCCATCAAACAAAAAGAACAAACTCACAAAAAAAAAGGGGATAACTTTTCCTACAGCCTTGTTGGAGGAGTGTTGTCTAATTGCTGGCCCTGGGGTGTCAGTCCTTCCCTTAACAGGCATTCAGTTTTGGCTGTTTCCCCTATGAGGAGGAGAACAACCTCTCATTCTGGAGAAGCCTGTCTGCCTGCTGCCCCCAGCCAAAGATGTCCCTAGTTAGAGCTGAGGTAACCCCTTCTCAGTTTATAGGAAAAAAGGGTCTTTGTCTTTCTAGGGCTGATATACCTGACACACATTTTCTCCACACTCTCACAGCCATCCAGGCTAACTTTGTGACAGTAGGTTTACATTTCAACCTTCAAGAAAGATTAGTTATGTTTTTATCTACCGTCTTTGTGCGTATGAACTGGTACCGGGGGAGTGCATGCCACGCTCTGCTAAGATTATGTTTTCCCTGTGGTCATGCTCTCTGAGCAACCAGGGGCACTGTACCTAAGGCACACAAAATAGTCCTGACTCTTCTCCCACCAAAAGGATCCTTGAATCTTTCCCCTGCGACTGTGCTTTGCAAAAAGATCACCAACAATCAGCCCTGTTCTTGCCAAAAAGGGTTCAGCTGAAAAGACACTGCATGGAAAATACATTTCTTTCCTGAAACCTTCTGTTTAAACCTTCCTTCCTCCTGTCTCATGTGGGGAAGTGATTTGAGTACCAAACAGTAATCTAGCGGAGAAAGATATAACATGATCCAGAGGCTGGAAGTCAAAGCTAGACAAATTCAGATGGGAAACAAGGCATACATTTTTAACAATGAGGGTAATTAACCATTGAAACAATTTACCAAGTGATTCTCCATCGCTGGCAATTTTAAAATCAAATTGGATGCTTTTCCTAAAAAATCTGATCTAGGTATTATTTTGGGAAAGTTCTATGGCATGTGTTTTCAGGAGTTCAGAGTAGATGATCCCAGGCCTTAGAAACTATGAATCTATGAAGGCAGGGAATCAAGCTTCCTGGGTTTTGTTAATTGCACTGATTGGCTATGTGACATTAGTCTTAACTTCTGTGTGCCTCGTTTTTCCTCCATCTGATAAGGGGTTTTGGAAAAGTGACCTGTCTAGAAAGATGTGAGTTAAAGTTTGCCAAAATACTTTGATGTTTATGGTAAATAAAAATTCCTAAAAATACAAATACACTGTAAAAATGAATTCCCAATGAAGACAGTGTCTAAAGGAAACTCTCTCCATTACACCAACCATTCAATTAAGTTGTTCACTGACTTTAAATGTGTTACTTCCTTAATGTGGTAAATAGAAACTGCATAAAGTATTTATATTTTATTTAAATGTCAGTTACTTAATTTACTTTCTCATTATACATTAAAATAATGATCATCCAGTTTATTAGTGTTAAATATTTCATGGGCTTCCCAACAGTGTGTAACTTATTATAAATGAATAGAGGTCATTACATTACCCGTTGTGTATTATTGTATTAGCAACAATATATTCAGAGAGAAAGCAGGACCAAAATTGTTCTGGGAAAGGAGGTCTGTCTGGTGCCATGTCTTCAGGATGTTATGTGCATTATATTTCACTTGTGTAATAGAAAAAAAGGTGCTAAAACACAAGAGCAATCCCACCATAATAATAATGAGCCACATTTATAATGCAACTTTCAACTTGAAACCCTAAAGCAATTTAGAAATGGATTTACAATTTATAAATAGAATAAAGTAATCACTAGTAAAATGCAGACAACTCTGTGATGAAATGAGATTGTTGCTGAATAGAGCAGACCAGTACAGAATATATTAGGAGAAAAACATAACCCACAATTGGAAGTGTAGAGACACGTGGTTAGGTGGCAAGTAATACTTCAGCTAGAATTTGGATTAGGATGGAAATCTTCATACACTAACTAGGCCAGGTCATCTTTATATAAAAGCTGCTCAAAATTGTTAACATTCTGAAGAAATACAATTTTACACAAAAAAGGAGGAAAGTAATATTTTCAAGAAACGTGTTCTCCATTTTTCAACACCAGCCGATTGATTTTCTTTTCAAATTTTGAATTTAAAACTTTCCAAAAAAGGAGAATAATCTTGAAAACCATGTCCATTTCCCAACACTAACTGACACTATTGTACAATATGTAACACTTGATGGCTTTTGTGAAACACTGACCAGAGTGGTAAGGGTCTTGAGCACAGCTGTAAGAAGGCATGTTTTGAAAACAATTCACAGGAGTTTAAAAACCAAGTCACACTCCCCTTAACAGAAATTGACATCCCCACACATTATTATGAAAATATTGAGGTATATACCATCTCCCAGGCATGCTTTTCTTTATCTGAGTACACTATAAATTTTTGCCAGTGTAGTCCCTGAGTTATTTGAACAGGGACATTGAGTCAATGGGAAAAAGTTGTACAAAAAATGAATTCTCATAGACACAAAGAAAACAAACTCTATGGGTTAGTTTTTGAGAAGCCTAGCAAGAAGACTAGCAAGAGGTCAGGCCTGGCAAAAGAAGCCGACCCACCATTTTGTGCCCCTGTGCCAGGACTATTTGCAGTCACAGGCTTTGCATTTCATAGGTGAAAGAACTACTACAAATTTAGACCCAACACTATTGGTCCTTTATAAAAAGGGTGGAGAGGACAGGAACAAGGAGAGGGCACGAGTCATACCCCTCCACCGCACAGGTCAGTAACAGTGAGCCATAGGTAAGAGGTAGTGCAAACTGGACCTTTTCAGAGAGGACACTGGTCTGCATTAATTCTCCAAGGTACTTAGGAGCCTAGCCTCCAGACTTAGGGTTTGTCTATGTGATGCTGTAGTGTACATTAATTGGGGGTAAATTCTAATGGGAACCTATGTGTCATGCACGAACTAGCCATATAGATCCTGATTGCATACACTAAAAAATATTTAGTGTACATTAACATAGAACTGTTTGAAACAGGAGTACAGCAACACACACTAGGGAAATTTTAGCGTGTGCCAACAGTTATCGTGCAACATGTTGGGGGTATTCAAATACACACCCCACTAATGTGCATTTCTGTACTATGTAGACAAGCCCTTAAGTCCCATTCTTAGTCACCACTGTGCTCCACAAAATCCCTGTTCAGTTGCTACTGAACCCTGCAGGTGCCTAAACTCAATCAATGCCTATGTTCTCTAGTGACTTGTGTTCTGCCCCTGGTTATGTGCATCACTGTCTTACTAAAAAGAATCTGGATGCCTGAGTAAGCTCTAGGAACTGGGGGAAGGCAGAAGAATGCCTATCTAAGTCATGTTCTGGACCCAATCCAGTAAGCATGTCAGCAGAACCACTCCATAGGTGTTCCAACAGCAGCTGTTGCTTCTCCTGCTAAATTAGGAGAAAATGACCTGTGGACTAATGTGGTGGTGGACTCAACCCTGCTCTGCCACTGGACTGCACCAGCTTCCCCCAAAGGACACCTACAGTACTGTAGGAGGAGCTTCTGTAGAGCAAAATGGCTCCAGAGGATGTAGCCTTGTTGACTGGGGTCAAAAACAGAATCCTTTCGTTTAGCAGAACTGTACTAAGGCCATTGAGTTTAGGGCCTTCTAGTTATGATGGAAAGTGTAGGATTTGGCTTCCAATTCTTTATCATCCCATAAATCTGGATAAGGTCTTAATCCTATTATTGTATCTAGGGCTGCTCTGGCTATTAGAGGTGCTGGGAGAATCGTACCGTAGGTTGTCAGGTAAGTATAGATGAGAGGAGTTCTATCTGCACACATCTTACTTCTACCCATAACACATATGTAGTATATATAACTGAGTATCTGTATGATTAAGTACCAATTTGTACAATTAAGGGCCTGTTTATATATGTGGTGGGGTTTTAGCTGTGCAATGTCCTATGCATTTTGCAGCCAAAATCTAGCCTTCTATTTTGAAAATGTGATAATTTTTTCTTAAAACCATTTTATTTAAAAAAGTCTTTAAACAGAGGCAAGTTTAATAGCAGGGGTGGGGTCTTTATCAAAGCATAAACAGAGTCCCTAAGTGTCTTTCCTTCTCCTGCAGCCAGGATATTTTAAAGCAGTTATGTTTCTGCTTAATTTTCAGGGTTATTTCACCAGAAACTTTGTATCACCAAAATATAATGGACAAAATTAGCTGTTGCTTTGGCTAGAGAGAAAGTTTAGTCTTATGAATAAGCCACTGGAGTGGGAGGCTAGGATTCAATTTCTAGCTCTGTCATACTCAGAGAGTCTTTGGTTACTTCTTCTCTCTGTGTCTCAGCTCCCCATCTGTAAAGTAGGGATGATAAAAGTCCTTTATCTGTCTCATTAATTTAGATTGCAGGGACTGTTGATAAATTGTATAGTCAATTGTTTGACCACACTTTGGTTTGTTATGAAATATACTCAAGAGACCAAATAACCGGTCACTTGTGTTTATTAATACGATACAGGAAAAGATTCTATATGATAGTAGTCTAGGAGAAGCCATATCCTGCAGTGATGCTGTTACATTCACCTTACACAGAAGGTGTGCTCCCAAATTTACATCCTGAGAGCCATCTTTTTGTACCCTATTTGTTTACCAGCAAAAACTTACCATAAACATAATCTGAAACTAGATTAACCCAATCAGCTTCTTATCTTGTTTTTCTCGTACCATTATCTTTGTTTTGAAAACATTCCAGGTCCTGGTCCTGGAAAGTACTTCAGTAGCTTGTACTAAGAACTAGAACAAATGTATCTTGATTTTAACAAGTTACCTATCTGCTTATGTGAAATGCTTATTTCAGGAAATGCAAGGAGTTATGGGATACTTAGCATACACGAGCAGGATTAGGGCATAAACCAATTTAAGATCTATCACTAGTACAATATTTGTGCTTACTGACATTGGTGCTGAATGCATACTAACATACAGAGATGTGCACATAATATGTATTATAGCCAGCATATATTAGTTAACTCTATGTGTATGTACAGCACTTAGCACAGTGGGGCTTAGATCTCTTTTGCAACTCTGCATACTACTATAATACTGCAGTTACTATTAGCAGACAACTTTTATAAAGCACCCTAAACAAAGTGCAGTTATGTGAATCAGATATTTGTAACAATTCCAAAATTTTTCTGTAAGTTCAAGTGGCTATTTTTTATGACATGCATTGCTGGTTTCATCCCAGTTGCAGGCCTCTTTATCCTTGATAAAATAAACCCAGTGATTTCACCATAATTATTTCTCTTCTTATCACTGTTTTGTATGCAAATTCAAATTGACATCACATTAGACATTTTCAGTGTACACTGTTTGTATTGTTTGGTTGCTATTGAATTTGAAGTAAACTTTGCTTCCTGAGAACAGTGGTCATTCAACACAAACAGATGTTTCACATCAGAGCTGAGATATCATAAGACACTTCTAGGTGTTGGCAGTGATTTTATATTGGTGTGTTTTATCCACTAGAATATCAATGCCCAAAAAAACAGTTTAGGTTAACAAATGGAATCAGAAACCCTTGTCCTACAAACACTGAGTAGTCATTTGTCTGCTGTACCTCCCCTTCTAACTTCTGGGTAAGTAAAGATCTTCAAGAAAAAGTTGATTATAAAAAGCCCAAACACTGTTAAACAAAGTATATTTTATTGGGGTTAGCTATGAATGGAATGATAACAGGTTTGTAAATGACACAGTATTACAGTAAAACATCATCAAGGCACACAAATTCACACTAGTTTCCTCCCTCCACCCCCATGGCTGTTGAAAGATTAACTGTAGTATGTGCCTAATAAACAGTTGTACAAAAAAGAAAGACAGCAACTAGCTATTCATTGTTTCCAATTAGCCAGACATCTTGCTCTTTCTATCTCCAGAAGCACATTTTGGCTAGATGTTATGAATGGGAATTTTCGACTAGTTGTCCTAATAACATGGATAAACAAATTTTTAACTGGTCTTTATTTATGCTCTAATACTGGCGAAGAGAATACAAACTTCTTTAATGCTCCCTAGCTAAATGGCAAGAAATAAAACTTACACAGACTTTTAAGTTATTAGTTTGAAACCAAGATTAATATTCTAAAAATACAAACTTTCAAAGAGTTTGCTTTTGACATAGTTTGTCATTACTCCTATGGGGAGGAAATAATTATGTTGCCTTTAACAGACAACTTTCATTTAGGAAAACAACTTATTTAAATCAGTCAATTCTTCGCTTACATTATGAAAGATTCAAAGCTGCTGAGGATGTTTGTAAACACCAGAAACTTTTACTTTGTCTGGTACAGCATGTTACTTCTCAGTGTCTCACTGGCCCCTGTCCAGTGTTCTGAAAGGCTGAATGTATAATAAGGGTTGAAAGTTTGTGCACCAACCTGGAAGACATTCTCTTTCAGATTTTGGACAGGAGTCAGGAAATGAGTTTGCTTCATGTCCTATCTGCAGGCATAACCAGTTTTTCCATAGCCCCACGATGAGATCGCATATGTTTGATACTGGACAGATGACTCTTCATCAGCTTCTGAAACTTTTTCTTCTCACATTTTACAGGGCCCCTTTCAGAGTCCGATGTGCAATGCAGAGAAGGCTGCTGGCTGCTGCAAACTGCTTCCCAAGAGACAGTTCTTCTGTTCTTAAAAGGAGTGGCTGAAGACTTTATGCAGCCCCTGGAATGTTCACTAAGGGGACCAGATGGACTCCTGGAAAGACAGGTGCCCTTCTTTCTTTGGGACAGGAGATTTCTAAGCTCTGTACAATCATGCTCAAAAAAGAGAGATTCTTTCCTTCTGATGTTGGGACTCTCACCTAATGTGAGAAACCCATATGGGGTGGTGATTTTGGAGAGATGGGGCAAAGATAGAGCAGCCCTGCTTGCGGGATCAGAGTGGTCTGTTACTTTCTCTAAGTCCCTGGAGGAAGCCACTCCATCTGTAGAACACAGAGTCTCTCTTCTGAACAGTTTCCCTCTTCTGCAGACAGTTTCTTTTTGGATGCAAGCTTCAGATTTGCTTCTGATTGGTCTGGGTTTTTTGACTAGTTCAAAGATTCTTCTCTCCAGAGAATGCTCTTCTTTGTCTTCTGCGGGCTCCAACTGAACAGAAACATGCTCCACATCCAGAGAGGGGATGAAAAATTTTGGGATGCGATCTGGAGTCACAACAATGTTGAAAATGTCCCGGTTTTTCAGTGATCCTTTATCGTCAGGAGCTGGCTTGCTGATTTTGAAACTTGTCCAAGTTAGCATGCTTTCTATAGCACTTTTTAGGGAGGGCTTGGACATTGAAGACAACATTGTATCGATCTGCAGGGCTTTTTTTTAAACCCTATGCTGTTTGCTGATTGAATTCTCCCTGCACTGATAGCTGGTGGGGGACTCACTCCTGTTTATAAAACAAAGCATGTTACGTCATCTGATAGCCAGACGTCATTGGCATGGCAACCAAAGATAAGGCTTTTACACTCCTATTTATACACTTAGAGTGATTCATGCTGCACCATTACCTTAAAGCAGCTTAAAGTGTTTCATATTTAAAAATGCCAGGTTTGACTTCAGTGCCTTATAAAAGTTTCAGAGGAATCATGGTAATACAATGTTCTTTCATTTTCATAATATTTACCTTGTCAAGCTCTATAGACTGCCTTTATGTGAAGGATAACTGACCTTTTCAGCAAGAGAAAAGGATACCACAAAGTATGAAAACATTTGCCAACATGTCATTGGGGATAGGAAACATAAATCATTTGCCTTTTTGCGTCAGTGCCTTTTTTAGCTTTCAGCAGATCATATTATTGTATGTGTTTTGAAGCACAAAATTATCTTTGATCAGAGTCATTTGAAATCTGGAAAAAAGCACAAAATTTTAAGTGATAAGGCAACATGGAGGTATAGATTTTTTTTATCCCAAGAGAATCTCAAATCCATTGACATGCTAATACACATACAGCGTCATTGAAATGTAGGGTGTGGTAAAGGCGTACAATAATGTCGGAAAGGAAAAAAGATTTGTCCAATGTAACTGGGGTGACCAGTTACAGGCAGATTCTGCACTGCCGTGCCACTGTGCTTTCTAAACGGCTGTAGCCAGCTGCCAGGGTGATCTTCTCAGTGTAGGGGAATTTTCCAGTGTCTAGGAGCTAGTGTAGAATCCAATGTCCCCGGTCTCCTAGCTGGTTTCATAAGAGTTATGGCCAGAACTTTTCTGCGTTGCAGTGATTCCACAGCCCTTTTAAGGGAATTCAGAGCTGGCATTAGTTGGAATAGCCTCCTGGTGCCTATTCTTACATGGGAGGTTTTATGTCTAGCAACCTTGATATCTGAAGATCTCATCCCAAACAAACACCCACATATATGGTCTGAATTTATGCTATATTCCTCCCGGGTAATACACTGGGCCCAGAGGACTGCTCAAGTCAGCAAGGTCTAGCCAACATAGGTAAGGCTACAGAACAAAGAGATGAACAAAGACAAAGATGGGAACTGTGCAAACCTTGACGTCTTGATGACCCTGCCACTCTGAAATTGTAGTGACAAGGGTCTAGGTATTTCTTAGAACTCTGTGCTGCTGCTGCTGCAAAGCCCAGGTATAACACCCCAGCCAAACGTGCCTGTCTCCCTTCCTGTGGCTGATCCATAAAGAAAGGCTGCCTCATATTGCTCCCTGGGAATGAATTTGATCTTTTTGCTTGACAGTCAAGATCTCTTCTTTGGAGCTAAAGGTTCTGGGTTCAAGCCCTGCTGATGACCAAGCCATGGGACTGTTCCAAGTGGTGGCCTGCATGGGGACTGGAACTGCTGTGGACCTTAGAAGCACAGGACAAGCATCTCTGATCAGAAGCAGCATGACATAACATGCTAAACAGCTGTTTTTGTTTCCCTCTTCCCTGCTACTGCTTCTACCATTAGCTCAGGTAGTATAGATCTGTGTTCGCAGCAAGAGGTCCCATATTGAATCCCTGCTAACAACCCATGCATGCAGTCACATGATTCCCTGCAAAAGTTAAGCTACATAAAAGGGATTTGACTTTTCAATCAACAGAAGTTGGTGTCTACTTTTATTTTAAGTATTGTGACAAACTCTTCTACCTTGGTAGGTCCAACACTTCTTTCTAGTGGTAAGTCAGGGAACTGCTTCACCCCTTAGTGTTCTTCCACCCTCTACTGGTGAGGGAGGGTAATACAGCCTCTAAGATGGCCACGCCCTACTGGGTTGCAGTCCTGTCTCTCTGGTTTTCACAGGCCCTTGCCTCTTTTCTGGGGCTCTTGCCCCTCCAGTGAATGGGCAGTGGTGGGGGCCCAGTCCCACCCTCAACTTCAGGCCCCAACAAGTACTAGCCTCATGCTGTGGCTTCAGGAAAGCTGCTAGCTTCCCTGGGTTACCTCCCCGTGCCCCTTGACTTAATTTCTGGACCCTGCTTAGGCAGGGGCCCTTCCTAACCTCCTTGCTAGGGGAGGCTCTTGACCCTTGACAGCCTCACTGGGTGGGGTAGTGCCAAACCCAATGTCCAGTTCTATCTTCCCCTCCTGGCAGGTCTCTTACCTCAGGGCTGCATGCCTAGGAAAAGTCCTTTGCCCTCTTTGGGCAGGGAATTTCCCTCCCCAGTCTTTGTACCTGCAGGGTTCTGTTCTGCCACCTTTCTGCTGCTTCTCCTAAACCCTCCTGTTTCTGACAGCATCTTGCCTGCTCACACACTCTAGTAGCTAGCCTCACTCTCAACACCAGCCACATCCTTTCTCTTGGGGGGGAGGGGGCTTTTAACAAGTCCTGGGTGGGGCCTTGAATGGTTCCAGGTGTGTTAAACTGGAGTCAGCCCTGCTCAGCTACCAGGAGAAAAGGGACTTGCTGCTTCTTCTGGGGCTGATCCAGTGGCCCTTGAGCTAGCACTCGCTTGTGGTGGCTACTTCCCTTGTACCCCTTGCTGCTACTTCCATTTGGGGGCTCTGCTGGCTTGCCTCCCTCCCTTCCTGCCTGAGGGGAATGAGTGGCCCCACTTCTGATACCACCTGTGGGGGACCTTCCTTGGCCAGCTAGAACCTGCTGCTGCTGTTACCTTAGAGCCAGCGTCTGCTCTTGTTGCCCGGAGGAGGAAAACCATGGCTGCTGCTGGGGGAGAACCCGCAGGCGTGAAGAAGTCTGTGGAGGGGGTTTGTTTGCTCCTGGATGGAGCAACTTTACCATCTCTGCTCTTGTGCTGGTGGGGGTGGTTCCTGTTATCCCTATGGGAGCAGGGGGCTGTGTGGAGCCCTCCCCCCAATCATCTACTCTCCACCATTGCTGTTGCCCCCTCCACTACCCCGAGCCACCCTTCACCAGCTGCACTGCCTCCTCACCCCTTAACTTGCCTCCTCACCATCTGGGACTTTGGCAGCAGCAAGGATTTTATTTCCCACTACCCAGGAGCACGTGCTTCCCCTCCCCTCCTGGGACTTGCCCTCCCTCCCCCAGCTATATCTGGCTGGAGTCCTCCCCCCCGCCATCCTCTACTTTGCAGTCAGTACTCACTGAGGCAGTCTATCCCCCCCTTTGCCCTCACAGCCTGCCCCACCAGCCCCTTACTGCCCATTTTGTCCCCCTCCCCCTGATACTGGTTTTCCCAGGAGTTTGTTTGGTTTTGCCACCCCGCCCCGCCCCACCCCAGTCCTTTGGCTTTGGTTGGTTTCCCTGCCCTAGCCTAGCCCCTGTGGTTCCCTTGTTCTTTCCTACCCCATCTATGGCAGGTGTACCTGTCCCCCCACATCCCCTTCTGCTGCTCATCCCTACCCCGCCCCCACCCTACCTGCTCTGTGAACCCATGCTCCCCAAGCGCCCATGAGCCCCTGCAGCCCCCTGGTGTTTTTTTGTTGTGCCCCTGCTCACTGCACGCCTTGATGCCTTTGTAACCCTCCCACCCAGTGGAGCCAGCACCCCCCCACCCTAAACAAGGCCCCTGTGACCCTTCCTTATCGGCACCCTCTGCCCCTGCCTGCAGCCTAGCAGGGAGGAGATGTCAGCCATCTCACCCCTCTCCCTTCCTCCCTCCCCCCCTTTTCCTCAGTGCTTGCCCCTGTGACCCTCCCCTCTAAGTACCATCCTCCCCTACCTGCATCCCAGTGGGGAGGAATGGTCAGCCCTTCCCCCTCCGTTTGCCCACCTCCTTCAGTGCTTACTCCTGTCCCCTCTCTCGCATGGATGAGAAGACTGTGGGGGGAACTCCTCCCCTGGTCGATCCCATCCCCTGCCCTCAGCCTGTTTCCCCCACCCATTCCCATGGCTACCACTATGACCAATGCCACTACAAGATCTAATGTTACCACCGCCCCCAGTGGGACAGGGACAGCAGCAGGCATGGGAGGGACCTCCACCTCTGCTGCTGCAACTTCTTCAGCCAACAGAAAGAGCCAGGGGAAAAAGAAGGGCAAGAACCCCACCCAGAAGGCAAAGCCTCCCAGGACAGGGGCTGCTGTCCGCCCTGTGGCCCTGCCCTCAGCCACAGCCCCTTTCCCTGCCATCCCCTCCCCCAGCTCTGGGGGCGCTCCTTCCTCAACCCATCAGAGCATACGCCAAGGTAGCTGTCCCCCACCTCCACCCACCGCCCCGTCATCTGCCCCCACCACCTCCTCGAGTAACATCACAAGTGGCGGGTGGGTAACATCTCTAGTCCTGGGGCGGGACCCACAGAGAAGAGGGCGGGTGGGTTGGTCTTGGATCTGGAAGAGGGCTCACTGCAGGGGGAAGTCTCTCATCCCCTTGCTGCCCCGCTCCCCCGCCCCCAGGCCAGCCATCTGCTAATACCTTGGAGCTCGTTGACTGGAAGCACAGCAAGCACAAGGTGACCCAGAACCTCCCCACCACCTCAGATGGGAAAGAAGCTCCCCAAAAGTCTTTACAGGGAAAAGTCTTTACTGATGGGGCCTCTTCCACACGCTCCCCCCCAACAAGGTCCATCAGGAGATGCCCTTTGAGGAGCAAGTTGCAGCAGTAAAGGGAGTCAGCACAGCCCCCCTCCTGGAGTCCCTTTTAGATTCCCTCTCCGGGGAGGCTGTGGAGGGAGCCGCCCCCACCACCATGTCATCTGCACCCCCTGTCAATGCTGAGGTGGCTGACGCCTCAACTTCTGGTGGGATGGCCCCCCTGGTGGCAGCAGGAGACTTTAGATCCATCTTTGAATAGATCAAGGCCATGGGTCTGACCCTAAATACTCAGGGGGAGGATGACCGTCAGACAGCAGGCTTCAATTTGGGCAGCAACCTTCTCATACCACTGCCTCCTCATCTTCCTCCCTTCCCCAGACCACTGTCCCCACCCTTGCCTTCGTGTCACCCCCAGACCATTCCACCTGCCCGGCTGCAGACGGCATTCCGCACGCGGCTGCCGAGCCTCTTGAGACAACCACTGGGCACTGGGCTTCCATCGGTGGTGGACACCTACCCTAAACCCCTCCCAACAGCTCTAACTCAAGTCAGCCCCTGCCTGCCGCTGTGGCTCAAGGCACCGAGTCCATCGTGGTGCCTGGGTGTCACATAGGTCAGATCCCCCCACCCTAGGCCCATGCTCCTGAACCATGTTCTGGGTCAAGTGGAACTGCACCCCAGTCACTGAGCCACTGCAGCCCCTGATCCCAGTCCCGCCCTGCCCCCACCATCACCTCTGACCCTGATCCCACTCCTCCCTTTAGTACCACCCCCTTCCCTGCCCTGTCCACCTCCCATATTGCTGCTCGCCCCAGGGTTGTGTTGTTTCCCCCACCAACTCAACCCTCCCAACCAACTCAACTCAGGAGGTGGCGTTCGTGTTCCCCCTTCAGCTGCTGTTTTCCCTCCACTGCCCTCTCTCATGCCAGGGACTGAGATGGGCAGTGTGGCATAAGTGCCACATTGCGGATCAGCCATGTCTGCCCATCTTGGCTGGCCAAGGGACTGCTGCAGGGATCTGGCCAGAGGGCGGCCTGAATTCTTTGACCCCGGAACCACTTCACTGCAGGATGAGCTGTGCACTTTCCTGACTGACTCCAGAGGGGCCAGGATGCAGCTTGCCCTGCAGCACTGGGGGTGGACTTCCACCGCCTCCTCTGGAGCAGGAGGGCTATATTAAGGAAGGGAAAAGAGTTGGGAAGGCAGGACAATGTGGCCTACCAGCATGTCTGTGACTGGCTGATGACCTTTGGGGTCGGCTACAGATTGCTGTAGGCTCAACAGGTGACGCTGGTACTCCTGCCCCTGAGGATCTTTCCCAGCCCTCCTCATGGCCTCAACCACCTTTGCCACATTGAATGCCCAGGGCTGATGGGTGTCTGCAGGTGATTTAGGAAGATGGGTACTCTGTGGTATTCCTGCAGGATACCCACACAGAGTGAGCGTCTGAGGCCAGCTGGAGTGGGTGGGGGGATAGAGGGTATTTGAGCCCTCTCTCCATCCGAGGGGTGAGAGTGACCACCCTGTTCCCCCCCACTCCAGGTCTACAGCCTGAGATGCTGGGGGTGGCTGAGGTCATACAGGGTCACCTACTGTACCTCTGGGTCTGTATGGCAGGGCTAGCACTGAACTTGATCAGTGTCTATGACCTGAATTCAGGCCTGGAGCGGCTGTGATTTTTCCAGCTGGCGTCTGCCTTCTGTAGCACCTTGGATCCTCACGAGTGCCTGGTCCTGGATAAGGACTTCAAAACCACCCTCGAGGAACAGGACCCCATGGGAACTGAGTACTACCAGGCCACTGCAGATGTCCTCAGGGAGATCATTGACCTTCACTCCATGGTGGATGTCTGGCATGACTACCACCTGTACGTCTCCACCTTCAGCTTTGTCTGTTGGGGGGAGAAGATCGGTGGTCCACCCAGGAGTGGCACAACATCTATTTCTCCTGTTACTATCTCTTATGTGCCCACTCCTCCAGCATCCAGTGATCCCCCTTCTCAGCTCACCATAGGGTGACTCTGATGACCTCTCTCACTGCAGAAAGGCCCCAGCTGGCCTCCTGGCATTTCAGTAATACCTTGTTGGAAGATGTTCTTGCTGGCCTGGCAGAGGCGTGCCTTTCCCTTGGTGCAGCACTGGTGGGACATGGGGAAGGTGTGCACCCGGATCTTCTGCTGCAACTACTGGGGGGGAGGGGTGGCAGCTGGCAGAAGGATGGGGGGATAGAGCAGCTGGAGTGGGAGGTCTTAGTGCTGGAGAGGCATCTGGCTGCCAGGCCCAAGGCTCCATCCCTTTGTGGTGTATGCCAGGAGAAGTGGGAGGAACTCTGGGCCCTTAAAGATCTTCAGGCTCAGGGCACCTTTGTTCGATCCTGCATCTGTATCCTTCAGGAGATGGATCATGGCTCATGCTTCTTCTACACCCTGGAGAAAAAAAGAGGGGAGCTAAAAAGCACATCACCTGCCTTTTTGTAGAGGACAGCACTCCCCTCACAGCTCCAGAGGAGATGCATGGAAGGGTCAGAGCCTTCTACACAAGTCTCTTCTTCCCAGATCCAGCCAAAGCCACCACCTGCCGGGTGCTTTGGAATGAGCTTCCCACGGTCAGCATGGGTGACTGAGACTGGCTGGAGCTACCTCTCATTCTGGCCAAGTTCTCAGAAGCCCTTCGCCTCACACCCACCAATGAATCTCCAGGCATGGACAGGCTGACTGCAGAGTTTTATTGCACATCCTGGGATGTCCTCAGCCTGGACCTCACCATCATCTGGGATGAGTCGAAAGGCAGCAGAGTGCTCCCTCTTGCATGCAGGCAGGCCATGCTCAGCTTGCTGCTGAAGGGGGACCTCTTTGACCGGCATCCCGTCTCGCTCCTTAGCGCTGACAATAAAATCATAGCCAATGCCATCTCACTGAGGCTAGGGTCCACGCTGAAGGATGTGGCTCATCCGAACCAGACCTACACTGTCCCGGGCTGTACCATCTTCAACCAACTATTTGGGTCCAGGACCTCTTGGAGCTTGAGTGTAGTCATTCACCATCCTGGCCTGGACCAGGAGAAGGTGTTCAACAGGATAGACCACAGGTATCTCCTGGACACCCTGCAGGTGTTTGGCTTCAGGCCCCATTTCGTGGTCTTCTCCAGATGCTGTATACCTCTGCAGAGTGCCGGGTCACCCTGACCCCGCAGTCCACCAGGGACATCAGTTGGCAACTCCTTCATAAAGCCATGAGCATGGGCATGTACTTGGTTTGGTTCACCTGTCATCTTAACACCTGCCCCTCCTGTGGCATGTGGGAAACCCTGGTACACGTCTACCTTGATTACGCCAGGCTGCAACCCCTGTTCTGGCACCTCCAGAACCTCCTCCTGAGGTTCTGGCTGCACTTTTCCCTGCACCTGTTCCTCTATGCACACCCCATCCGGGGCCATACAAAGTCATAGTTTGGAAGTTGATGAGGAGGTCCCATCATTGGCTAAAGTGGCCATTTATAACACCCGAGAAAGGAGGTTGGCTGGAGGGGTGCTCTGCAACTGGGGGCCTTTTTCTGTTCCTCTATCTGTTCATGCATCTGGCCAGAGTTCTCGGCAGCGTCTACTGGCTTCCTAGACACCTTCTGTCCAGGGTTCTCTGCTTGGTGTCCTCTTTCATTTCCTTCCGTTTGATCCTTTGACTTCATGCCCTTTCCTGTTCTCATTAGTTGTTCCACAAAATGAACTGAGTCCCAGGTCCAGTGGTTCTTCCCCTTAGGCTGGGGGAGGGGCCTTTAGCAGAGCACTTTCTGAATCTCAAACAGTAGCACTCTCTGGTAGCCATCTAGTCTGACTGTGTCACATAATATATTAAACTACCCTCTTGAGCTCTCAGTCTGACTGTGGTTACCACTTCCAGGTTACATTTCAGTTCAGGGTATACAGCTCATTGTCTAGAAGGTTGAAGTGTAAATTGAAGACTCTTGTGGCCTTTAAGTATATAATGTTCATTGATCTAATGTCACTTTCAAGAGATGAGAGTTTTCCATTGTTACTTTCAAGAATGAAAGGTAGTACTGTCCCTCCAATGCAACTGAAATGGGAGGACACAGCAGTGGAAAATCTGATATCTTGGAATCAGCTGCAAAACATGAAAGTCTTGTATTTGATATTTAGCCCTAGCTCATTATGGAAAAGGTAAATACAATTCCTTTGGCTGGATTCCCAGTTGTGATGGAGTAAACAATAACTCCTTGTTGCCCGGTGTGGGTAAGAAACTGCTATGGGCTCAGATAGGACTCTCCTACCACACCTAGAGGTCACTGAAGTATCCCACAGTGGGTGTCAGTGCATGGTCATATTAGTCCCAAAGTCAGATGGCACTGCCTAGTTTTGTACAGACTTCAGAACGTTATCTCCAACGTTGATGCTTATCCCATGCCCCAAATAGACAAACTAATAGGTTGGGTGAGGCCCATTATATCACAACATTAGACTTAATGAAGGGGTATTGGCAAACCCCACTCACACCAGACTCACAGAAGAAATCTGCTTTGTCCTTTATGTTCAGCCTCTATCAATTTTGAACTATGCCCTTCAGCCTCCACCAGTCCCCCATGACATTGCAACTCCTCAAGGATCAGGTTTTACAGCCACATAACTTGTATGCATCAGCTTATTTAGATGTGGTCATCTACAGCTGAACATGAGAGGATTTAACAGATTCCATGGGACTACTAATGAAAAAACAGGAATGGGTGGGGGTGGGAGGGGTATCACGGAGTCAAATGGAGGGAACCAGAAGGGGACACTGCGCAGAGAACCCTGGACAATGCACACTCCTCCTTGAAGCAGAAGAATCATTGAAGGGAAATATAGAAGTCCCAGAATTATCAAAGTCTTGTTCCCTGTAGACTGAGCTGGGGTTACTATTGGATAGTTAGGAGCACTTGCGGCCAAATAAGGCCCCGCTAGATTCCTGATAAAAACCCCTGCTTCAGCCAGACAAGATGAGAGTAAGGAGAGTTGGCAGTAGTGTGGGAGGAGTGTTACAGTTGACCAGAGGAACCAGAGAAGAGCCATGAGAAAGGGACAAGAGACCAGGGAGGGGGAAATAACCCAGGGAAAAAAATGCAGCTGCAACTTTGCCAGCAGTGCACAGCTGCTATTCATAGGCTAGCACCCAAAGTAGAGGGTGGGCCTGGGTCCCTTCCCTCTCCCCCCTCACTGGGTACTATGGAGGGGCTGGTGACCAGAGACAGGGGCAACAGATGATGTCTCTCGGGTGGTGGGTCAGGGCAAGCACGGGACCCACCATAGCGGAGTTGGCAATTTGTCACAATACTGAAGCATAATCCATTATTTGAGCTTTGTAATAAACCGTGTTTTTATGGTCTCTTTTGGGCTCCACTCTGGTTATGAACAATTCAAATATCCACTTTTGTAACGTTCTGAGATAGTGAACAACATTGAGGGGCAATTACACCAATGTATGTCAAATATTTGGAAGAGATTTGGCTTTTATCTTCACCATCTTACACTGCAGCACAGTTTAACTTTTAGATTTAAAACTCTTATTAATCTTGTATCTACAAAAGATGTTCTCGTTTCAGCAAGGTACAGCCTGATCCAAAACTCACTGAAGTCAATGGAAATACTCTCATTCACATCACCGAGCTTTGAATCATCCCCTAGTACATTGAGAGGGCACTTAGAAACTTAGAATGTCAGGGTTGCAAGGAAAAGCCAAACATTTAAAAACCTCTTCACATCATAAAGTTCACTGAAACCATTCTTTGGTTTGACCATTTTCCTCTCATACTTTTAATTTTAATCTTGTGGAGCAAGATCTTCTCTTTTAGTGGAGCTTCCTGAGAACGCCATTAGCCAGAGAAAAATCAAAAGATAAATAATCCTTGTATGAGTTTTTATGAGATTTTTCCTCTTTGCTCCTGTTAGTCACATTTTTAAATAGAATTTTGTAGGCTGTTGTAAACCAAATCCTTCCCCTTGGAATTTCAACACAGTTAGATAATGGTCTTTCATCCTACTTGGAGGGAGAGCATATGCCTGGCGTGGATGACTACACAAATACTTAACACTTATGCTGAGCTTTTCATCTTCAAAGTGCGTCATAAACATTCACTAATTAATCTTCACAACAGCCCTGTAAGGTAAGTGATTACTATCCCTGGGGAGTTTGCAATGAACACGAGAGAAAGGAAAACTGCTAGTGAACATGTGGTAAAACCAGTATACCAGAGAGCAGCAGACAGCTCATCCAATGCACAAAAATAACTTCCTACTGTAAGAAACTTCTGAGTCCGACTGCCCTTCAAGATCATGTCCCTCTACATCATAGTGCTATACACATTGCCCCTCCTGCCTTATCTAAGTCAATGTCCCATAATATAGTAGTGCATTTTCACCAGATATGGGACACAAAATTGCTTTTGGATATATGTGCCTTTTGAAGCACCTTGTGTATATACTACAAAGCATCCTTGCCTGTGCACTTTGTATGCACCTAAGCCTTCTTAGTGGGGTTGATGGCTATATACTGAGTGCTTGCACCTGTAAAGTGTGGGTGAATGCACCTAAGCCTTCTTAGTGGGGTTGATGGCTAAATACTGAGTGCTTGCACCTGTAAAGTGTGGGTGAATGCCTAACATGCACGCACACAAGTAGAAGCCCCAAGGCAAATTTGCCCTACCATCTTCTAATATCTTCCAACAGAAACAAGATGGAAGGAGAGTTTCCAACAATATTGTCTGGTAATAGTTTATTGGTAAGATTCATAATGGCGTGTCAGAGCTTGAAACAGTTTGGCATGCAATCTTTACCACTAGTTTTTAATCCAAAGAATAGCCTGGCACTCAACTACACGAAGTGCAGGGTTTTTTTTCCAGCATATGTAAGCTTGAAGGCCTCTTTCCTATTGGAAGAGTTCCCAGCCACTGTTGCACCAACAGACTCATAACTATGAACATGGGTGAGTGATGACTTGGGTCCATGCTCAGTGCTATGCTCAATCTCATCCAACTCTATGGTCAGTGGGGTTGTTGTGGTAGCATCCTCCAGGTGCCTTTTATTGTTCTTATGTAGACAACGCAATAACACTGACCTCTAGTAATATCAGATAGTCAACTGTACTGTTTGCCTGTAAGATCCTGGACCCAGAGAGCTTATCTGCATCTTGTCACAACAGGGTCCTGGTCTTCGCTGTGGTCTCTGGGTATTACCATAATATAAATATTATAAAATAAACTCATTTGCACTTCTGGTGCAGTGCAAAATTAACAACCCCATAATTTCAAGATCTCATTTGTGGCCTTTGAACTTTCAAATGGGCTGGTCTGACACACAAGAGAGTAGCAGCCTGTCAAAAAACATCTTGTTCCTTTCATTGTGTGTGTCCAGTTACTGAAGAAACCAGACTTGTGGCAATTCTTTCATGGTATGCACCAAAAACCAGATCCACAAAAGGACTAAGGTGTCAGTGTTCACGGTCACAGAACCTAAACTTTTAGATGCTTAGGGAATCATAGTAACAACTCTGAGAGCCACAAAGCATAGGCTCCTCTACAGCATGGGAGGAGATAGGCCCTTTAGAATGCAATCCACAAACCCAGGGCTTGACTGGTGCCGAAACACTCCAGAACACTGTTCTGGAACTTTCTGGAGGAGCTGGAACAGCATTCTGGTACTGATCCAGAGTCCATTGTACCATACTGGTACTGTGATGTTGGTAGAAGAAGTGCCAAGTGCATTTGGGCACTTCTTTTTCTAGGAGTCAGGTACTGCAGCATGCTAGACAAGGAGACACCTAAGCCAGCCAAAGGAAAATGCCAGTGAGGAGTGAATCCTAAGCCCCATGCAGATAGGACTGGGCTGCACAGAGCAGCCTCTCTCTGCTATCAAATCATGAACCTGAGGAAGATAGTGTATTAACCTGAGGGTCCTCATTTGGTAGGTGCACTCAGAGGCCACCTGACATCAAAAAACAATTGGGGGGGGAAGAGAGTCGCTCCTTTATAGTCTTTATTCCAGTGGTGAGAGCATTCTGCCTGATGTGAGTGACAGGGTTCAAGTTCCTCTTTTGTCTGACTAGAAGAGGGTTCTGCCACCTCTCAGTTTAGTGCCCTAATCGCTGGGATATTTTATGTAGGGTTCCCTCTCTTTCCCATTGAAGAGAATGATTGATTAACTGGAGAGAATGACTCTATAGTCCAGTCATTAGAGCACTCACAGGAAAGATAACAAATCCCTATTCAAATTCTTCTCTCATCAGGTAGAGGAAGGATTTGAACCCCTACTGTCCTACATTGTAACTGAGTGAGCTAACCACAGGGCGAAGGGTTACAACACAGGAGTCCTGTCCCAGCTGTTTAATATGGAGTTAAGCAGCTACTGAGCATACCTACTGATCAGTTCCCCACACTACTCTCACACACAAGCTCTTATCTTCCTCTAGTTTGTGGATGGTTCTGCATGCTTAGCAAGCAGCAACGGCATGCATACTCAGACAGAAACATGGGTGCCTAGACAGCTTTTATTGCAAAAAAAAAAAAATTGCCAACTGCATTTAGACAGCTACAGGGTTAGGCAGCAGCTAAGTGGGAGTTTTGTGGATCGCAGCAGCATCTAAAAAAGTGGTAATTAGGCACGTAAGTCTGTGTGTGTTAGTACCTTTGTGGACCCAGACCCAGTGTCCTCAGGCCCTGGTTTATCCTGAACTTTGACATGGAGCATTGACAACAAGCCATATGGATGCATAAAAAAGCAATGAAATCTGAAGAGTTTGAGTAGAGTGAACCAACGCATGGATTTTAGGAGCTACCTTTTAAGTTCCTGTATTTGAACATCTTGGTCATTGTGTTAGATTAAACTATTAAAACTAATAGTTTGATGCATATATAACCAATTGGTCAGTGCATAAGGGACTTTAGTTACTGTAGGGATGGATGCTCTAGAAATGTGACAGATAAATACCCAAAAATACACTGAGCTCACGTCTTGAAAAAACTATGTTGTCCTATGTTTGACCCATGACAATTTGAAGAAAGACCAGATATGGCTTTGAAAGCCTTTGCAGCCCTGATTTTCAGTCTCTTCCAATTATCTATATGAAAATAAGCAGGCAACTAAACAAAAGTTCCTCTAAATTATTCATTCCAACTTTAAAAAGTTACACCCAAGATATCACTACTTCTGTTTTGTGATGTTAATAATTCAGTGCTGGTAGAGAAGCAGAGCTTGCCAGCATACAATTCTCCCTCATCTTAAGTATCTTTAAAGACGTTATGCGTCTCAGTTCTGATAGCTCATGTGGGCTGAACCCCAGAGGGCCATCATCAATTTTTCACCAGTGGAATTGTATTGAAATTTACTGGAATTTGTTGTGTGGAACTTGTGTATCCACTTAAATCCTCTTGTGTTATGCTGCTGCCACATCCTTCCCTCTATCTTAGAATACCTCGGAAAATAAATAAATACTACCCTCTGCTGTTTTCCCCCTGCAAATATTATTGTGTAATCTGTCCTCATGTAAAAAAACCAAACAATACTGATAACTTAATTTGTAACTACAAAAAAGGAGACAGTGTAGTCTAAGAATCTATGATTTTCATTCTGTCTTGGAATAGCTAAAGGAACAAAGACATACAAATTTTTAAAAAGCCTGTGCTGCTGCCTAAGATCCAATGCACCTTGAACCCACACAGAAAAGAACTTACTAAATGAGATCATGTTAAAATCCTCCATTCAAATGAACTGCATTTATCACATTCATACTGTAGAATTTGCACTGATTATACATACACAAATTAAGTCATGCTGTCTGTACATAGGTGTTTATATGCTGCGTTTACAGCCTACATGGCACTGTGGAGTTCTTCTGGCATTCATTTGAGATGCTATGCATATATCATTGGTAACTTTGCCAGTCATGAGTAATGTGGTCATCCAAAAGTCATGCTAATAAAACCTTTATATCAAACCACAGCATCATGTACTTTATCTGTACAGCTATGATACAGGGTGCTGTACTGAGACTTAAAGGAGGAGTCAAGTAGTCAGTGTTTCTCAATCTTTTTGATACCAGGGACCAGCCTGTTGCCTTCCTAAACTGTGTCAAGGAGATCTCAGGGACCAGCGCTGGTCCAGACTCTGTCACTGAGAAACACCGATGTAGATGATCCAGTCAATTTTTTTTTTTTAAGGGAAGAAGGGTGCATCCATTTTGTACATCCAGCCTGGCCTTCTGCATAGCGCAGGCCATAGAGGTCTCCCAGGCAGTCTAACGATTTGTAGTTGAACTATGGCCTCCTTTTGAAAGGCAATCTTTAGTTCAAGACTGTGAATAAGTGATAGAGAATTGACTTTACCCCTGTTTCAACAGTTAATTACCCTTCTGATAAAAAATGGCATCTTATTTCCAGTTTGAACTATGCTGACTGACTAATAGCTGTTAACTCTTACAATGATGAAAGAGCTGTCTGAACTAAGAAGGACTGACAAGAAATCTAGTTGTCCATGTCATGCCATTATAGCATGTTTAACTATCTGAGAAAATCTACAGAGAGGTTTTTTGTTTTTAAATATTTCAATTTGTTGTTTTTCCTCCACCTGTAAAGTCTGGTGCCTTAGTTACTATGATAAAGTTCACATTTAAGATACCTTTAAAATGAACTAAAACAGCTTTTCTACCTAATGGAGGTAGAGACCATCAAGTTGGCTACCTTAGAACCTTTCACATCTAGGAAAGAGTTCTGTGCGTCCTGTAGGAAGATGTGACTCATCCCATTCCACGTGCATAAAACTCCCTTTCTAGTCCTAAAAGATGATGAAATACAGCACCTCTAGATCACTCACTGTTTTAGGACTTAACATTGCCTCACCTGAGACTCAAACCAATTATTGTTTGGGAGACTTTAATATTTGATTTTGTCCTTCCTCTCAGCCCCAAACACTACTCTAGTAGGTTAAAGTCAGTTAGTATAATTCATAAGAGAGCTGGATTAGTAGGCAGAGTGCAGATCAGACAGTCAAAGGTCTGATGCCATTTGTCCCATGGCAATGATCTGCACATACATGGTGTCTGTGTTTGCATGTGTGTTTATGTTGTATCTGCTCCTTGCTTAGCTGGCAAATCCTGTTGACTCTAAAGCATTAGTTTTTTAGAGTTATTAGTTTTCGAGTGATGACTGACAGTTGTAACCTTATCTCTAGTTGTTTACTTTAACCAATTACCCACCCCAAGGAAGGGTTTACACCTACTTTAATCTTTGAGATTTCAGCCCCAAGACTGACTACAATAGAGGTTATCAGTAGAAAGGGGAACCACTTGTGCACAGCATGGATGACAGTGGTCTTTTTGTAGCACTTTGATTAGTCTACACAACACAAACACTGCAACCCAGTAAAAGAGAGACCACTACTAAACATACAGTATTTGCATTACCACACCATGCCTTTGCTGAAAAAGCAGACGTGTTCATCACTACCACCACCAGTGGTCGTCATCCCTGCTTTGCACTCAAAGCACGTAGGCAGGGACAGCTTTTAGAATATGTTATGCTGATGCCCATTGGAGTTCATACATATTTATGACGGTTTTAACCCATTTCCTATGTGAACTTCTATACCCCACTACTTTTGCATGCCCTGTTTTTCATAGGTTAACTCATTTCCCCTAACACTGATTAAAATTCATGACACCTTATCACCATAGTAACAGGAGGTTACCTTAAGGAAGTGTCTAATATTTCACCTCGGCAATCAATGGTCATCTTGTGGTATCTACTGATCTCTCCTAGACATTATCTGAACTCAGCAGTTATTTTCAAACATCAGTATATCGCAAACAAGACATAAACACAGCAGACTTATTACATATTACTTATGCTAATTTATCAGTACAACATAGCTAATTTATCCTAAACCCTAAAACCTAATTTAGCTAAGCTAAATATTTTACAAGCCAGAGGCCTATAGGACCAGGGTTACAGCATGAGTTTTACATTTTACATATACCAGATACCTTTAATTCTGAGCTACAGTGTCACTATTGTTACGATAGTTTTGGACCAGTTTTACTTTCCATCACAATTCCTGCTTTCTTTCTGTGGATTATAACAGTCACATCAAGCTGAACCCAACCCAGCAACCCACCAGTATATGGGAGCTGAGTTTCCATACCAGGTTAAATCCTCAGGGCTCAGTCAAGTAGGGATTACAGTAGTCTCAAACTTCATGGGTTCAAAACTCATGAGGTAGGCCTCCCCAAAAGATCACAAAATTAGCCTGAAAATCATTATATAAATTGGAGCTTCTTTATATTTTCCTTCTGGATTCTGGGTCTTTGTCATGCTGGGATCACATTTAAGCTTTTCTTTACAACCAAGAGGATTCTTATGCAATTTCTTGATTTCAGCACCTCTAGAACAAAGAGCAATAAAATCCAGAGAGCTAGTAATATTAGCATTATGACTGCATTGTCAGAGAACAGCTATCTGTGTTGTTTATATGGGCCTCATTTCCAGAGTATCTGAGCACTTCACAATGTTTCAATGCATTTAGACTCACAACAGCCTCCCCATTTTACAGTTGGAAAACTGAGGAACAAAGAACAAAAAAACCCACAGCAGTCAGTCTCCGAGCGCAGGGCAACTGACTCTGGCTTGTATTTTGCAGTTAATGCCATATCCTTTTTTTTTAAGCTATGCTTCTGCTCAAATTCCCTGGGTCACTTCCCTACAGCCCCACCCCACCCCACCTTCACCCTTATCTCCAGGCCTTGTCTTTGGACAGTCCCAGCAACTGGCCCAGAACTCCTTCTTGCTCTCCAAAGCTCCTGCCCACACTGGCCTGTTTGAGGTCCTTCCAGTTACTCCCACAATCAGCCAGACACGTCAACCACACTCCTTCAGCTCCTAAAAGGAACTGCTTATGCCTGTTGCTATAGCTCCTTTTTATAGGGCCCTCCTAGCTCCTGATTGGCTGTTCCCCACAACCTCTCTGATTGGCTGTTTTCCCTGCAGCCACTCTAGCCCACTTGAAGAATTTCTCCTTTGTTCCTATCCTGGAATGAGTGTGGCAGGACCCTGAGACTTCCAGCAGGGGGCCTTTGTACCTAGTCCACCCTATCACAGTGCCCCAAAGCAATCACTTTTAAAAGCCCCTCCCCTGCTGCCGATATGGCAAAAGCAGAGGGGTTTTGCTTTCACTCTGCATTTCGTTGCTGCCATTGTGGATTTATGGTAAGTCTGCTGGGGCATGTTTTCAAAGAGCTGTGTGGACCTGGAGGCAGGTGATTCCCAATTAAGTTAATCGGAACTTAAGACTAAGTCCCTGAACAACACAGAAAACGCAGTCATTAATGTTGCTTTCATATATTTAGTTATGCTAAAATGGAGTTTTTTCTTTCTTCCCTTTTGCTACGGGATCTCGAGGAGAGACAGAAGATTCTGCTAATTTGATCTCCTTTAAAGCATAGGCCCAAATTCAGGCTGGCCTCAAGCGGAGGGGGATCTATTAATGTCATTGCATGTGGAAGTCCTGCGGTGGGCAGGTGCAAAGTGCCATTAACTTCCCTGGCTTACTCAGGGTTGAATGTAAATTTCTCATGGGCTTTATTTCACAAGCAATCACTGCATAGCAGACTCCAGCAACAGCGGTTACTCCTGGGAAGATCTCTGTGGGAGGACACAAAATTCCCCCCAAATCACAAATTGTAGCTTTAGAATAAGAAGCAAATTATCAGGGAAAAAAAAAAAAGAACTGGGGAAAGAAAAAGAACACAGTCTGCAGATTTGCAGATAGAGGGCTGTCTGTCTAGAAAATTATCAATGCCATTTCTCACCCACAGCCCCCAAAGCAAACCCCTACCTATGAGGTTCTTAAATCACCTTCTTGCAGATCCCTATTGGAAAGCATAGAGTTCTCCCACATCCCTCTCAAGTATCTCAGGGAGTCTTGGAAAGAGAGGCTTCAAGACAGCTTAGCCCAGGGGTCGGCAACCCGCGGCTCCCGAGCCGCATGTGGCTCTTCAGCCGCGGCTATGCGGCTCTTCAGCCACGGCGAGCCATGGCTCCGGAGCCGCATGCAGCTCTTCAGCCGCGGTAAGCCGCGGCTCCGGAACGCGGCTCCCCTAGTGACTAGGAGACCAGAGCAAAAATGACCCCACTCTCCAGCTCCGCCGCCGAAATTGACAAGGGCGAGTCAATTTCACGGCGGAGACTGCGATTCCAGCTCTGCCGCCGAAATTGACAAGGGACTGAAAATTTCACAGCGGAGGTGGTCTGAAGTGCTGGCTGCTGGGGTGCAGTGTGTTGGGTGCTGTGTGCATAAATGTGTTTATTTATGGCCCAGCCCCTCTGTCATATTTTAGAACCCATTGTGGCCTGTGAGTAAAAAAGTTTGCCCACCCCTAGTTTAGCCCTAGTCCTCTGCTACCTCAGCTCAAGGCCCAGAGTGAGTCTTTGCAAGAGCTGTTTACTGTACTGTACATCTGCTAAAGAGGAAGAGCACCACCGTGGAGAGGGTTCTTCTTCCTGCTGCAGATAAAAAGGATGCAGGTTGTCCATAAACCTTCTGATCTAAACGCTCAATTTCTGTCTTTAGATGCAGCCTTGAGGAAGGGATTGTGCATAAACTGCACCCTTCTGGACTAGCCCAGTAGTAAAGTCATTGGGCAAGAGAATGAAAGAGAGTTAAAGCATCCATATAGGAGACCCTGGGTTTAGTTCCCAACTTCCAGTCATTGTTATTGATCCAGCATGCAACAGCATCAGTAATGCTCTAGGAATTTTTTTGGGGAAGTTTTCTGGCCTATGTTATACATGATGTCAGGCTAGATGAACACAATGGTCCCTTCTGGCCTTGAAATCTATGAAACAGGAAAGGTTGGGTGTGCCCTCCATCAGACTATGGTTAAGAGTTCACCTGAGAGTGGGAAAGCTCTGTTAAAATCCATTCCTCCGCCTCCCGCCCTTGGGAGAGGGCGGAATTGAATTTCTGCCTCCCATGTCTGAAGCAAGTGCTCTAACCACTGGGATAAAAGTGTGGGGGGGCACCACTTCAGCCTGCCACTCTGTGTGTGACTATTTGAGGACCAGGAGAGGGGTGCCCACCCACCGCTCGAGGCCCCTCCCTCACTTAAGAGGGGGGGCAAGGGACCTGGGGCTCAACTGATTCTGGGGGACAACAAATGAAAAAACAGGAAAGGGTGTGGGGGTCACAGGTTTAAACAAAGGAAGCCAAGGGGGGACACCGAACAGAGGGCCCCGGACAGCGCCCACTGCTCCCGGAAGGTGTCTAGGGAGCCAGCGGAGTCTGGCCAGAGGAACTCCGCCCGGATGCGTGAACGAATGGAGGAACGAAAATAGGCCCAACAGTCGCAGAGCTACCCCACAGCCAACCTCCTCTCCCTGGTGTTGTAGATGGCCACTTTGGCCAGGGCTAGGAGGAGGTTGACGAGGAGGTCCCGCGACCTCATGGGGCTTCGATGGGGTGTGCATGGATGAACAGGTGGGGGGAAAAGTGCAGCCAGAACCTCAACAGGAGGTTCTGGAGGAGCCGGAAAAGGGGCTTCAGCCTGGCGCACTCCAAATAGGTGTGTGCCAGGGTCTCCCTCGCACCGCAAAAAGGGCAGGTGTCGGGGCGAGGGGTGAACCGTGCCAGGTACACGCCCATGCTCATGGCTCCATGAAGAAGCCGCCAACTGATGTCCCTGGCGGGCCGTGGGGTTAGGGTGGAATAGAGGCTGGCCCATCGGGGGGCACTCTGTGTGGTGAGGCAGGTGTCTCACTCATTCCCTCCAAAAAGCAGCTTAGGTACCTGATCTCCCTGACTCAAGGCAGCGGGTTCCTTTTTCAGGATCACTTAGCTGACATAGGCGCCTCCCTGCAGCCTGGATTTAGGCACCGAACTCCAAGAGAGGGGTGGGGCTTAGCGCACACCCCTCTTATCAGCATCTCCCATTAACTAATTTAGGTAGCTCCCTTCCTAGCATGCTGGCTTTTGAAGATCTCATTCTTAGGCCCCTGTCTCTCCCCATTCATTGTATAGGGATCCTACATGCCTCATTCAGGCTTGGTGGATCACAGTGTGGTTTTTGTGCCTTTAAAAATGATAAGTGCTGTGATGCTCCACACTGAAACTCCTAAATCCCTTCATGGATCCCCCCCCTCAATGCCTCAATGCCTTTCCTATATTTAAATATGGATTATGAGATCATAGAAGATAGAAAAGGTTGGGCCCTGGAAGTTTGGATTTTTCTGCAAATGATGGGTGGTGACAAGGAAGTTAACCAAGAACGAGGAGTGATGAAATAAGCCACTCATGTCTTCAGCAAGCTATATTTTGAAAGGCTTGAGACCTGCTTTTTTAACATGTAGTTACTAATCTGTGGAACTCATTGGCACAGAATAAAACTGGAATTCATTATATGTGAACAACAGCAGCATCTGCACTCACAACCAGCCAAATAAAAAAATAAATAAAAAATGCAACTATATTGATCACCTTTGATCTTTTGGGTAGTAACTTATCACTAGATGGGTTCATGAAGGAATTTCTCCCCCCGTGTATAATATAGCACAACTGGATAGTACAACTGATTCATAGATGTTAATACCAGGAGGGACCATTATACTCAATTAGTCTGAACCTCTTGCATAACATAGACAACAGAATTTTAGCCAGTGATTCCTGCATCAAATCAAGTAACTACTGGCTGAAGTAAAGTAGATCTTTTTTTAAAAAAAACACCCAATCAGTGTTTAAAGACTCCACTTCCCTTGGTATGGAAAAGTATCACTGTCCCAGGCAGCAGCAGATTGGAGAACACAGGAATCAGTATTGCAACCCCTCTCATGAAAACAAAACCCACTACCCCTTAAGCTATTTTGCACAACAAATGCTCCTATGTGTAACTATAACAATCCGCATCATGTACCAGCAACACGGTTGGTATCCTAAATTTCCAGCCAAGACCTCTATCACTTAGCTAAAAGAGTATCTGTTTCTGCCTCTATGTGATGCACAATCATGGGCTTCATTGCAGGCCATATTTATTATTAGATGTTAGTATCATTTCATAGCATCTTGGTGCATGATAGGCACTTTACAGAAGATTTAGAATTACTATTCGCAACACTTGAGACAATGTTTTTCCCTGAAATGCACATGCACCACACCCATTGACTTCACACTTTATTTACAGAGCACCATCGGTGTGCATAGAGCACCACAGGTACAAGTGAAGCTCCTGAACTAAGTAGTTTGTAGCTAGATAGAGAAATATTAGTTACACATTGAACAATGACAGCAGAACCCACTGGGTGGGTAAGGAAAGAGGAGACATAGGGCAGGGAGTGCAGCTGTTGTAGAATAGGTAGATCACATAGCTTGATTAGTTTTCATATATTTGCTATTTCTTACAGGGGGTACTGGTATTTAAATGTCCAGAATGGAGATCCATAGGAGAAAGTGATCTGAATTTCTGGAAAGGATCCCATATCTGCATTGCTGTTTCTTTTAAAAAATTACTGCTGGGTGTACATAGGAGAAAGGTAATACCAGTTCATATCTCTAGGTGGCAGCAGCATTCTAAAGACATGGAGTGTTTGGAAGGGAAGTAATAGCTTGTCTTACCCCAGTTTTACCCTAGTGTGACTTCGTTGGGCCTAATTATGGTCTAAATCCAGAGCAACTCACTTGACATTAATGAAGTACTTCTGGTACTATAAAGCCCTATGTGTCCAGTGATTAAGTCTAATGATTTGGCAACAAAGTACAGAGAGCTATGGTCTCCTGGAAAAACACATCTTATAAGCACATTCTTCTCTCACTTTCTCACACTCAGTATATAATCATAAGAAATTGTTAAATAAAGACAGTGAAGAATTCACAGAGAAAAATATTATGTACTTTGTTTTCCTTTCCAAGCCCAAAGAATCTTGTTCCTAACTTGGCATACGATCTGATAAAACCATTGAGTCTCCCATCTTGTCAGTCTACTTCTTATCTGGAGTAAAACAGCTCCAGAGATTAAAAGATATCTTTAAAAATTTCTTAAGACCAGAGTCTATCAGGAAAATAACTGTGAGTTTCTAAGATTTTTCAAGCAAGCCTTAAATGGTTTTTGTTCATCAGCAGTTGACCCTCTTGGGGCTATAAGCTAGTGTCAGATCCAATAAAGAGCTGCTTGTAAAATAAGCTCTAATAAAATAAGTGTATACTGGTAACAACAAAAGCTCCCAGTGAAAAAGTTAGAAAGCCCCTCTTTCTTTATATATATATATGAAGCAAATATACATATATCTATCTATATCTAATATATATATAAATATACATATATAGATAGATATATTTATATTTGCTTCATATATATATATTTGTAATTTAAAGTTTAATTGGAACTTTTATGGGAAGCTCATATTAGCAATGGATCAAAAGTCTACATTTTCAGTAGCTATTTTCTGAAGAAAGTACTTCACTGACTCATTTTTATATAGCCAGAGTATATTGTATCTTGTTATAGCAGGAGAGAGCTTTGCTTTCATACATTTTTAAAGGAGCTTATAGTAAAGTTAAAGTACAATAATATTTGTATTGGTTCAGTAAATCAAAACAAGGTTTATAAAATTAATGAGACTCCACTAAGTCTTTAAATCTTCTGCGATCTTTCCACTACAGCAACAAGACAAATAAATATGGATATAGAGCTCTGTGAACTGTTCACAGTGAACAATTTATTTCATTAACTTAGCCCCCTATTCATGAAATGACTGCAAACATACTTGGATGTTTTACAATAATAATTGTTCTACTCTGACAGGTGGTGATTTGGCCATGGTCCATCCCTGTATTTTAACCTTCAGACTAGATTAATTGAGCGCACTGTACCTGGGAATAAAACCACTGTCACTTGAAAAACTGAGGCTGATGCAAAATGCAGGAGCCTTCTTGAGGACAATAAAGGGATGCTAGGAACTCAGGACTCTGATACTCATTACACTGGCTACCTATTCATTAGAATAAATTCAAGATCCCAATCTTCCAATCTCTGACTGGTCTGGGGCTAAGTCTTTCTCAGAGAAACCTCTCTGACTAAGGTTTGTCATAACAGTTGTTTCCCTCAGGAATGATGGAATTATTAACAAGACTCGGAATGAGAGGGGGATACAAGTTCTATTTGGCCACTGACCCAACAGAAGTTAAAGGCTGGAAGATCCATTTCTTCGCCATCAATCCCTCCTTCTCTTCTTCCCAAGAAAAGGTAGGTGAGGAAGAATGAAGAACTTCTTGTTTGGACCATTTATTTAGCTTTTTATAAATTTGCAAGATACCATGATAAGGAGTATCAATAGAATTGGACGTATAGACAGACCATAGGCTACACAACAGTATCTCACAATTGATCATGCTGAAAGTTGCTGATGGGATTCTAAAAGAAAAGAGATCATCTGCCATTGCAACCACCACCATTATATCCTTTTCAGGAGCTTGACTGAGAAGGTCGCACTTCCCAATAACTTTACCTTAAAAGGGCTAGTTAGGGACAAGGTGGTAACTTAGAAGAACATTCATTTTGAAGAAGGTTGTCTGAGAATCAGCTGACCTGGCCATCTGTTTCAAAGATGCTAGTAGGCTACCCTCTCTGAACTAATTATAATATTTTACCAAAACTTTACTATCAGTTGATGGATGTATTACAGGGACACAGTGAGTCTCAAGTTGTTAATTTCCAAAAATGAATCACAGGTGATTTCAGACACAATGCCTGCCTCCTAAATTACACAATTCTGATATTTAAAAAAAAAAAATTCTCTACTATAATGCTGTGTGAAAGACCTGTACAAACAAAAGGAGAAACAGACAAATGGGGTAAGAGAAACTGTGAAACTGACTCTACTGTGAGCTGACAAATGCACAAAGAAAACAAAATGGAGAAAAATATTATGCTGTATGGATCAACTCCATAACTGATGTAAAGCACTGTAGCTCCTTTTAAGTCAATGAACCCAAGGATCTGTCCCTGCATATTTTTCAGTTAGAGTAATCTTAAGTATTATTTGTAACAATATTTGGTATAAAATTTTCTGGAGAGAAGTATGATTTTTCAGTTGACAACATCTTTTTAAATTAAAATATTTCCATCTTGCAAGTATCCCTAACCATTGTTCATAGTAAAAAATCAAGGTAGAGGAAACAATACACACAAAAACAATCCACAGGTCAGAGATAAGGTTGTGTTTAATGGAATAGGCAATTATTTTTACAAAATAATATGTATATCTTTCTTCTGGGGGCAATATAAGATTAAGATGTCTTTAGATATTTATTATCTAGTGTAATTTCATCACAGCCAGATACTTACAGACACTAATGGAACTAAGAAGGGATAGAAGCTTTGAACTCTGTTAGTAGCAAGTTCTTTTCCTCAACAAGTTCAGCCACAAGAGGGAGACATGATCATACAGTAAACCATTGTATTACAGCCAGAGTCCTGTGGCACCTTGAAGACTAGCAAATTTATTTGGGCATAAGCTTTTGTGGTCCTAAACCCGCATCCAACAAAGTAGGCTTCTGCGCATGAAAGCTTATGCCTAAATACATTTGTTAGTCTTTAAGGTGCCACAGGACTCTCACTGTTTTGCTAAAACCAGACTAACGCAGCTACCCCTCTGGAACTCATTGTATTATAGTAATTTTTAAGTATCTGTGGATTGTAAATGTTGTGCTAGATTAACTATAGGACAGAGGTATCACTTTGTAGCATAAACTAGATTTTGAAGTGAAGTATTTTGGCTTTGCTGTGCAATAGAAAGTGTAAGCCAAACCCCGAAGGAGGATATTATAAATTAACCCACCCTGCTGTGTTCGTCGACACAATGAAATGAATTTTCTAAGGACATGAAGATTGCACATTCCCAGGGTGAAGTGGTTTAGTTTAGTGCCCTACTGGCAGAGCTTTAGATTATGTTACAGGAAGCCCAAGTTCAAATCAATTTCCACTCTCTCCATCCCTTTCTTTGCCAAATGACAAAGGAGCACCATAATGCTAAAATCAGCCAAGCAAATATATTTTAATTGACTCTTAGTTTCTTGGAAAGCAAAAGGAATGATTTTACCTCTATTTTTTATCACTACATGGGTGTTAGGACAAAAGGAAAGGAAAATTGCTGCAGAACATATAGATTAGATGGTTTATAGGACTTTTTGAGGTGAAAGTCTCTATAATGCCATTACCAATAACCAGAGCTACTCATCCCCGGGATGTTTATCCATCTTAATTCCAAAAAAATTGACCAGTTTATGAAGAGTTCTATTACTCTTCTCTGCTATGTCCTTTCACTCACTGTCATATCATTCCACGTTTCTGCTGAGGAGGATTTCCACTGGAGCTCCCTGAGTGAATGTGGGCAAACTACAGTCCAAGTCAATTGTGCGATGGAGGGAGAGATTTTACAAGAGGCTAACGTCAGTCAGGGACCATCAGAAGGCATCAGGCAAAATAGAAAAGAGAGTCCTAAACATAGGCACGCAGTCTCAGTACAGGGATCTGTGAAGAGGCTCACGGTATTCTCTCCTTCATAGTCATGGTTCTTTGTGGCAGTGCTCTCCTTCAGTCCTCCTACAGGACTGAAGTCATGATGATCTGTTGAAGTCAGTGGGACCATTACATCCACTTCAATGAACACAGGATCAGTACCTAGCTGAACATTATTTTATTATCCATTTGTACGGTGGCAGCACCTAAAGGCCAGGGGACCATTCTGTACTAGGTGCTGTATCAGCATGAGACCATCCCTACCCTTGAAGAGCTTACAGTGTGAGACCCCAGGGCCATAATTCTATGTCTTTGGAATATAAACAAATTGGGGAAACCTTATCAGCTACCCTTACCAGTTACCCACCACTGGGGCCAGGTAGGCTCCCAGCAGAGCTGATCTCAGGTCATTTTGTATGATATACAAGAATTGCATCAGGGTCTGGAGCTCCAAATCCTTTATGTTTGTGATCTTTTCCCATGATCAATCCTTTCCTCTCATTCTTGCCCATCCTCCATTCTTGCCTGAGGCTTAGGGAAAGAGCTAGATGAAGCTGGCCGAGGCTGATGGGGGAGATGCTGCGAACCATTGTGCTGGAGGAATGCTGAAAAAGGAGACATGAATGAGAACCTGTTGGGAGGTTTTCAGTCCTTCTTACCCAACAAGCATCAGGGCTCCTTGGGGCTCTTTCTCCACTCTATGCCCCTGCCTTCCTGTCTTACCACCTCTTTGAGATGCTGCCGTCACATGATTTGTCCTGTGCCTGTGGGGGCACCAAATGTGATATCTCATATTGGGCATTCCAAGGACTGACTGGTTGTAGGTGGGCATTTGGAACATAAGGTTGAGTGATTACGGGAGGAGCTATGCCTTGCTGTGGTGACCACTTAGGCAGGCAGCAAGGTGTCTGCCTCAAGTGTAACTTTTCTAGCCAACTGTGAAACTCTAACTATTGTGGCAAAGCTCCCGCTCAGTCTAGCTGGACAATGGCTATCTCCTCTGACAGGATGGGCCTGGCATAAATTTTCCCCATCCTGGATGAGACCTTTGCTTTTCTCCTTGGCAGCTCTCTGTTAGCATGCTCGGGATGGGCCTTGGTTTGGACCTGTAGAATGTCCCTCCACTTCACAGAAGGGGGATGAGCTGGTCAGTCTATACCACCCAGACCCCAGGGAAGTACCTCTGGTGGGGCTGTAGATGTGGTGATGTAACCCTGGGGGGTCAGAGCTGGGTTTTTCCTTTGCTGCTAACAATCTGGGGAGAAACGCTATCTCCTAAATTGGGGAAGTCTTTCCTCTTACTGCCAGAAGACTGCTGGCAGCCTTTCTCTCTCTCTTTTCCTCTAGTGGAAGGGGGTTTTAGTTGGCCTGGGGTAACCTCTAATTTGACACATGTGCCTCTAATTGACCTGTAGTAATCTTGCCCTTGCCTGTAGAAAAAAGGACCTTTAACATTCTAGGGTTCACATGCCTGCCCTCAAATACCCATTTGTAGCCATCTGGCCTAACTTTAGCACATTATCTGCATTTAACATAGATGGCTCAGATACTGGCCTTGGTTCAGTGCAACCCAGCTTGCAGGACCCCACTGACAGTAAGCCATCTTGAAGCAAAGGCCCGGTATCAAAATCTTCCCACAAGAGCTTCTGGGACACACCTGACACAGCTGCAGAAGTGCGTGGAGCAGTCTGTTGGCAGCAGAGCAAGGCTGGCTGGGAGACGTGTTGATCTGGCCTTTCTCCTGGGCTGCTTCCATCAGCTAGGCTTGTAGTTATGTACTACATTCTGGAATTTACAGACTACTTCTTCCAGTTCCTGGCTGTGAGGAATTAATATGTAATTCAGTGCAGGTTGCTCCCCCAACTTGGTGGATGAATTAAACGTTGTCTATGCAGTCATTGGCTTCTCCTTACTGATGCAATCTTCCCTTTGAAGTTAGAGGGTGTTCTTTAATTTAAAAATACATTAATTTCTACTTGAATCATTTTAGAAGGCAAGCTACTAAATAATTTACTTTTGCTATTTGTAAAGCACACACTTGAGTAACATTCCAGAATGCTGTTAAATTCTTGACTCTGGGTTTCTTTTCATCATCTTTAAATAAACTTTATGTTCCTCTCTTTGCGTTTTCCACCTCCATTATACAATCTTCTGCCAGTTTCTTTGTTTTCTCTGCTGTAACATTCATTTCCTACTTTAGCAAGGATTTTTCTTTTCCATAACTGCTAACACAATCACAGGAACCTATGAATCCATTCATGTACCTCCATCTCTTATCAACTCAGCTAGTCTTTGTTCTACTAGAATCTTTCTGTATTTAAATTAATTCAGTCCACAATAGCTAATGGAAATTGGTATTCCTGTAAAAATATGAATTACTTGCAATTCTGCATGCTTTTAGAGCTATCGACTGCAGATATATGCCGAGTTCAAGACCTTGAGTCACTTCAAATTATACTGATCATTATCATTCAATACCCAATTTTAAATATCTCTGCATTATCCATATTAATACAGGAAGAGTTTCGGCGAATTCTGATGAACTAGCTGGTTAGTATGGACTAAATATAGTGAAGTACAGCATTAAAAATCACATTAAAGGCGGTGAAGTCCCATTTCCTAATGACAGATTATTTAGGTCAGATCAAAATAGATAGGGAAGTTGTTTTTACTTTTGCATACATAGGAAAACTGGTTTGGTTTCTTATGTCATGTTTAATCCTCCTGCTTTACCAGATATAAACCTGTAATAGGATCTGATTCTACTCTTTATTCTCCACTTATCTTAGTTAAGAAATGACTTACTATAAGAACTAGAAGTTCTTATAATGCTAAAATATAGGGAATGATGAAAGTGACCCCGTGGGATTAATTTAACGAGATCAGGAGCAAAACACAGTCACTTTTAAAATCATTTTTAAAATTAAACCCTCACCCTCTATGCCAGATTCTGACCAAACCTACAATCCTTTGGAAGTAAATGGGGTTGCATGGAGCAGGGGTAAATCAGAACATAATATTGTACTCTGTGTTTAATTGCTCTAAATGCTTCCATAACTCCCTGGTTTGCTTGTATTTCCATTGATGCTATATTTGTGAAAAGCAGACTTAGTCTATTGTGTGTATGTGAACAAGCAGACCTCACTCTCCCTAGACTATTTAGAAATGAAGGTTCATGCCATATACTATTTTCTACAGATTTGCCCAGTAGTCCCCAGAGGTGATGTATGACCATGCTGTGATGATAATTCAAGCATCCTCAAAGTGAGAAGGTACCAGTCATCTTCTCAAGTTAAATAAGGGAATACTTAATAGGAGCTAAGCATAATTATCAGCTAGAGGAGAATGAAATGTAACAACCAGTTGCAAAATGGCTGCTTTAGACAGCAGCAGCTTGTCTCTGCCAAGTTTAAAGGGTCAGCCTCGCAGAAATAGAAAAAAATCCTATAAGAAGGGACCCTGCACTTAAGGAGAGTTATTAAGATCTAATACATTTTCATGAGGGCATCAAAGAAGGGGTTATTACTAAATGTTCCATTTTAATAAGATACCATTCTTAACATTTAGTTAAATTTGGACATAAATTTTGGTTCAACTATTTTCACATCCCTTTCAGGTTCATTTTCTATGAAAGTCTGATCAGTCAAACTTTATTGGTATGTGTATTTGTGAAAAGTGATATTTGAGCTAATATACTCAAATATTCACCATGATTGAATTTTGTACCTTGTATTTGGCTGTAAAATGCACAGTTCAAGCTGTGTTGATTAGTTACAAAAATCAGCTAGCCAGGAAACTGAAATAATGCCAGATGGCTTCTAAAAGGGAGCAACCCAGAGCAAACAGGAAAGTTAAAATATTACATATTCCCCTTAATGATTGATTTCTTTATGAGCTGTTCATATTGGGGGTGAAAAAATTGTAAATAACATCAAATAATGAATAAATTAAGGAACTTTGCAATCTGCTTGTGAACATTTTTCAAGCAAAAGAGTCAAAATTCAATGAATAAATTGTTTACTCATAAAATCATAGAATATTAGAGTTGGAAGGGACCTCAGGAGGTCATCTAATCCAACCTCCTGCTCAAGCAGGACTAACCTCAGCTAAATAAATGTTGTGAATTATTAGCTCTATTATCATAAGTGAGAAAAGAAAATAGCTTTATATAAAAGAAAATAATTATATACTGTATTTTCTGTGCTAGAGATAACCTGCAGGTTTTAGAGCAAAATTCCCTCTTATACACCAGTTTGATCCTACTTGCCACATTTTGGGACAATTGTGCTCCCCACAAAAGTGTTGAAAGGTTTAAATAATTAGTTTTCAAATCATATTGAAATTATTAAAGAGAGTATCTGTAGAAATTCAGACCATTATTATTATCATCCTCACGTTTATCGTACCCAACAAAGGCATATAAACTAAGGTTGTAATTCAATACTGAGGTCCCTGACACATGAACAGATCACTATAGCTTTTGCTTTTGCAGTTTATGATGTGACCAAAACTGGTCAATTAAATGGTTGGTGGCACATTATGTTGCATATTCAACTATATAACTCTGTCTCACACTGAGTAGAAATGGGATTACAATTCACTCTCTTATTCTGCTTCCTGAGAAACAGATCCAGTTCCACAGTGTCTTAAAATAGTCTGTAATCTTCACTTACTGTAAACAAAGCAAATTGCAAAATAACCTTCTCATCTGCCGCACATTACTACGTTTATGTCCAGTTTTGAAATTGTTTATAATGTCACTATATACAATACCACATAACTGTGACTGGTAATAGGTGAAGTATCAAAGACTGGGGAAGTTTGGTTTGAATTGCTTTGGATAAGTCCAGGTTCTTGTCTGACCCTTTGCTAAACTATTGGAATCTTTTGGGCCTGAAAATCTTGAAATAACAGGCCCTCTTCTGAGATACCCTATATAGCACATTCTGCCACCAATCAGGTCAGAAACACCACAACAGCAGTAGTGCTGCGTTTGTGTCTATGCCCAGACGGAGTTGAAGTCACTAATGCCAGTTGTGAATTTCAGCTTTTGAAGTATAAAAGTGACTAGAAATAAAACATAAATATGGGGGAAAAGATGAGCATGACTTTATTTAAACTCCCACATCATTTATATTTGTTTCCTGAGAAGGTTCTGGGTAAAGGGAGGCAATGCCCTTGTTTCACCTACCGATTTTACCCTTTCTTTACTGTGATATGAGCAAGCACAGAGCTGTTCTAAAGACAGGAGGGCTGGTCTTATAATTGAGAATCAACACTTGGAGTAAGGATGCCTAAGCTGTGCCTAAGCCTGTAACTGAGCTGTGCCACTGACTTGGTGCGTGACCCCAGGCAAGTTACTAAAACCTCTAGGCCTCACTTTCTCCATCTGTAAAACAGATGGGATAATAATACCTGTTTACTTCACACACATGCTATTTGAATAAATCCAAGGATGATGCTCAGGTACCATGGTTATAAGCATCATACACATTTTTATAAATAAAAGGGGGAAAGATTTATTGTTTTCAGCGATCAAAACTTACTAAAAAAATGCAGGTAGAAGGTAACAGCTCAATATTTGGCTTTGGATTTGGAAAAATGCATGTGCCATAATGAACATACACTTATGTACATGCCAAGGATGCAAGAGCAAAATGCCAAATTCATGTATACACAAGTGCATGCAGTGAACATTTTTGTACGCAACAAGTAGATGCTCACTTTTCGAAAGTTGGACCTCGTGGGCTTTCTTTGATTCTATAGATCTGACCCAGAAGTTTATATCTGCAAAAGGAAGCTGCAATTATAAAGTCATGTTGGACCAAAACTATCAGAATGACTTGGCAGGAATGTGTGCCAGGAGGTAGGCGTCTTTGAACAATTTGATCGGAAAAACAGATTATATAAATCTGCCAGTTATTTCAATACAGTGTTTTGTTTTGTTTTTCTGATGAACACCTAGAAAGTAATACTGTGTGTCTATTCTTATATTTATGGTATGGACCAGAGAGGCATTGCCTCAACACAGTTGAGCAGTTACTAAGAAAGATTTGAGATGGATCAAGAGAATGTTGCTTTTTTATGATAACATACGAAAATATAGTTGATATCCACACCAAAAACTAACTATCCAACCATGTTCAATATGAGATGTCTCTGTGATTTGGATCATATTTGAAACAAGCCAGGCATTAAAGCTATTTCAGTAGCAAATGAAGAACTCCTGAGGCATTTACTACTACTCCTCTTCCAAGCCATGGAGATAGGGCAAGGTTCCTGTTTCTTATATGTACAATGAAGCCTCTTATATCAATGCAGTCATAAAATCTAATCTAGGGAGAGTCAGGTGATGGACCTTTATGGTGTCTGTGAAATAATGCATCTGCTGGAGGCCAAATTGATACTCTCTGTCAGTGGTTAAATCACTGAAATATAATAATGGATAATTGTTTGTGTACAAAGAGATCTTTCTTTTTTCTCCTCCACAAAATCCTGTTCTTGTGACCAAGTCCAATATTAATAGACAATGACAGCATTGCTGGTACAGTCACTGATTTAGAAACACACAGGATAATACACAATAGAAGGAATAATTTGAATTTCTCATACACTTTATTGGGTTCCAAATTAACTGTAACCACTCAAGAAAGGAAAAGGTCAGTGTGGACAGTTCAATAAAACCATCTGTTTAATGTAATGTGGCAGACAAAAAAAAGAGCACACAAAATTTTAGAATACATGAATAATGAGCCGGAAAATGCACTGAAAATATGATAATACCAATGCATAAATTGCTGGTATGCCATCACTTGAAATATTGTATTCAATTATGGTCATCCAGTTTCCGAAACAGGGGAATTCATAGATGGGTGATAAAAATGGCCAAAGGATTGATAGGATGAAATGGTTAGAACTCTTTAATTTGAAAAGGAGACCTATAAGGGGTGACATGATAAAGGTATATATAAAAAATGATACAGAGAAGGTAGAGTGGGCCCTTATATCAACTCTTCTTCATGATATGAGAAAAAGGGAGCATTCAAAGAAATGGAAGCAAGTTTAAAACCTAGATAGCAAAATACTTTTTACACAAACAACACATCAGTCATGTGTGGAACTCATTGCCATTTAATAGTACTGAAAGCAAGAGTTAGCTAGGATTCAAAAAAGGTGTAGCCAGTTACATGGAAAATGGAAACATTTGGACTTATACTAATGGGATTTAATAAAAAGATGGGATGTAAACCCACATGTTTCAGGGAATGAATCAACCACTAACTGAACTAGTTAGGAAGAAACTTTCCTTCTGGAGATGATATTCCATAATTCTCTACTACAGGTTTTTTCACCTTTCTCTAAAGCATCTTGTATTTGCCACTTTCAGAGACTGGATACTGAATTAGAAGGACCACTGGTCTGACCTGGCATGAAAATGTCTATGGCCCAGATCCTCAGAGGTATTTAGGTTCCATTGAAATCAATGAAAGTTAGGCGCTTAATACCTTTGTGTATCTGGGCCTATATTCCTAAGCAACAAGTATAACTTCAGAGGGATTGGTCTTGTGGTTAAAATCCAGTGGTGAAGATCTAGGTATCTAGAATTTATTCCCTACTTGATTAACCTTTTCTTGTAATTCATTGGACAAGTCATCTAGCCTTTATATACCTCATTTCTCCTGTAAAACAGGGCTACTTAAACCTAATCCCTAGTAATGTTATGTTGTCATGATAATATTAATGACCATTTGGAAAATACACAATGCTCCTTGAATGGAAGGAGTT
>ML675629.1:8192342-8204992 GCA_007922155.1 Mesoclemmys tuberculata | reverse complement strand
GAGTTACTGAAATGCAAAGTATTATATAAATGGTGTGCTTCAGGTTTGGTAGTTTGTTCTTTTTTAATTTTATTTTAACGAATTTGCCCATGGTCAAATTTTTAATAAGCTTCAGTCAACAAGTAAAGGTGTACCGGGAGAATATGGTAATCTAAGTAGAGCTGTTGAATATTAAGGATTTGGCTACATGAGAAAATTTCATTTATTAAATCAGTTTTAAAAGCAATGTAGTTAAACCAGTGAAAATGCCTGTCCTCAAATCTCTTGATTCAGTTTAAAAGTGATTTATTTTGTTTTTAAACTAAATCTCTTCCCAACTGAGTTAAGATAAACCAAAAAAAAATAAAATAAAATAAAACCACCCATACCAAAATAAGAGTGGCCATACAGCGTTTGAATGTGTGTGCCACTTTGAATTAACATTTTATGTTATGCTTAAACTATATTAATTAGGGCTTAACTATATTAATTAGGGTTTCCTTATCCATGAAAGGGAAAGGCATGAGATATACCTCGGTGCTATTTCCATGGTGGCGACTAAGACCTTTTAGTGACCTGATTTATATCTATTTCATAAAATAGGTCTTCTGCCAAAATCATCTGAGTAAAGTGCTCAGGGCTTTTATAGGAACATGGAATATTCATAACCTTCTGTGAACTCTGCATCTATCCCATGATAGATGAAGCAAAAGCAACTTTTATAGGAGGGCACCAAGCTTTGGGAGAAAGTAAATGGGTCTTCAAAACATGCCCAGGTTTAATCAGAAGGCCTGTCATAAACCAGCCAGGTTTACTAGTTAACTCATAACACCCTTTCTGTGGTAGAAATGTAGTGCTTGAAGTCCTCCAGCTGATTATAAAGTACAGCGAAATTCAGAAAATCGTTCTATTTTGTTATATTTTGTAACTACTGTGAGATTCTTTTCACAGGGAAGTGAATTTAGGTGTCAGATTGAGAGCACTGGAAATGGGAATCCTGCAGTATAATCCACATAAGAGTTAGAGAAATGGCAGCAGCAATAGCACTTTCCCAGAGCCTTCTGTCGTTGTGCCTCAACCTCAGGTCTGGAGGGATCACAGCTAGGAGTAATAGGGTAGTTTAGACACATGGGATGGATTCTCACCACAGTTACACTGATGTAGATCTGGAGTAACTTCATCTGTGATTCACTGAGTGCTCTGGATTTAATGAGCATGTGAGAAGAATTTTGGTCACAGAAGTGTTCAGTCTTTGGTCTCTCTGGAGAGGTGACCAAATCCAGAAAATCTGGGGGTTGGCATATTTTTACTGAAAGTTCCCTCTAAACTCTTTGCATCACTGTGACACAAGTTCATAATGTCAGAACATTTAAGGGGTTTCTTTCGACCCCCTGTTCCAAGCATACTAAGTAGAGTTTAGTTTCCTCCTTCAGTTAGCTACTTGGATTTAGCACTTCAATCCACACACATTCTTGACACTCTGGGCCAAAATTCAGAGGGTGATATGGAACGATTTTACATGCTCACATGTTGTTAAGTAGAACTGGACAAATAATGGCAAAAGTATTTGCCAATAAGCCATTCAAAAAGTAATGATATAATCTGTCAGATAAATTATTTGTGTAGCCCATAGGACTAGCCTGCTTGCTTGCATATATATGTATGTATCTTTTCTTATAGATTTAAGTATGATTGTTTAATTATAATAGAGATATAGTTTTATATTAAAGTATTTTAGCTGTAATGAAAGGTACTTTACAGGCCATATCCTGTATGAAAGCTATGCAGTTACTATACATATATTCAGGACCTTTGGCCTAGATAAGTGATGACGAATAGATGAATAAGATATATACGGCCATAACCTTTATCCTAGATAAGTCAAGAGACATCAAAACAGGGAGGGATGTCACAAGTTATGCCCCAAGGAAACTTTACAAGTACACCACAGAACCCACAAAGGGCTAGAAATAACAAAGGTGGAATAAATAGACCATCCGAAACCATCTGAAAAGGATGTGGATATGTCATTAATATGCACAAAATTGCCAGCTTATAGAATATGAGTACCCCAATAATTGAAGGGGTGACAAATCCAAGTTTGGACTTATAAGGAGGACCCATATTTTCAGGATATAAGAAGGGGCAGTTTGTGCTACTCAGGGCGATCGATTGTCAGCTATTCCTGCTTGAAGTTTCTTTTAGTTAATGTTAATATTTTGTTCTTCATTTATACTTAGTATTATTTGTAGTGTTAGTGTTAGTCTTATAGTTCTTAGCTCTCAAGCATTGCCTATTCCACCCCTCTACTCAAGAGTTGAGGAACCAGACATCTCTCTCAACCAGGTCATCAGGGAAGGATGTGAGTATATTAATCCAAAGCATACCATAGAAACATATATCATATATCAGATAAGTCTCTAAAATTAAGATTGTATTTTTCATTATCCATTTTATTGTTCATTTTCTCTATATTAGTCATTTTAATCATGTCTATCATTTTATGTTATCTTAACAAAAGCTTATACAAATTATACAAATTTGACCATCACTAAGAATTTTCCTGTTGTGCACCCCGGGGTCCCTTATAAACTCTTCTGGAGCCTAGTTCCAGGACAAGAACCTTATTATCTTCTGATCAGATCAATTGGTGAGCATATAACCCCATTCACATAACTAGAACACCCAAAAGCAGGCTACATTTGCAACTGATAATTGTTCTGGCAAGCGGGTGAGTATGAGCCTTTATGCTAACATGCCAAAAGACAATAAAAGTTACACCAACTGTTTTTCACACTGATTTAGACCCACTTCTGAATTTGTCTCATTAAGTATGATTTGGAACTTGTTCATGTGAGAATGGTCCTTGTTCTGAGGAACAAAATGGCTTCATCAATTTAGCATGAGAAGCAAGGGGGGAAGAGTCTAAATTTATTCAAGCCTTGGGAGTCCATCCTTCCCTTGATCGATGAACATAACTCCCATTACATATGTAAATATATTTGTAGACATGTGCATGTATCCATGAGGGGTGGTGAGTCAGAAGCCTACTAAAGGCAATTTCAGTGTCAGCATACCTCTGAGATTGTTTGTGAGTTGAGTTCTGTTGTAGGAGAAGCATGAGTAGATTGTAAGGTCTTTCAATAATAGAGTTTAAAGCCAGAATGGAGTGATAGATCAAGTCTGACCTCCTGTATATCACACATCCTTAAATTTCACGCAGGTACTTCTCTGTTGAGCATGATAATTTGTACTTGACTGAAGCATGTCTTTCAGAAACGCATCTGGTTATGATCTGGAGACTGCAATTGTTAAATATTTGTGCCTTTTGCCTAATTTGAGTTGTCTGGCTTCAGCTCCCAGCTATTGGAGCTTGTTTCCAATTTTTGTGCTAGATTAAAGAGCCCTTTAGGATTTGGTATTTTCTTCTCCTGAAGGTACTTATACTCTGTAATTGAGTCATCTCTCAATCTTTTTTATAAACTGAATAGATTGAGCTCTTTAAAACTCATCGTAAAGAATTTTCTCCTGCCTTTGGATAACTTTGTGGCTCTTTTTTGCACCACCTTCAGTTTTTCAATATCCGTTTTAAAATATGGACACCAGAACTGTGTGCGGTATTCTAGTATTGTTCTCATCAATACTGTACACAGAGGTAAAATCACCTCTCTGTGAGTACTCACTACTCCCTACACACCTGTTTGTACATTCAAGGATTATCATAGTGGGAGCTCATGTTGAATTGTTTATTCACTATGAGCCCTAGATCCCTTGGGTCAGAGACCATCTTCATGTTGTATGTTTGTACAGCACCTAGCACAATAGGGTCCTGCTCCATGACTGGGTCTTTTAGGTGCTACTGCAATACAAATATTAAATAATAAAAAATTCCAACACTTTTTCCACAGCCCCTGTCCAATCCCTGTTTAAAGATGCACTCAGATTTAAATAGTAGATCATGTCTGCTGCTTGTGTGGGTGTGCAGTTTAGGGAGAGGGAAGAAAATGGGTTTGTTGCATCCTCTTTCTCCCATGCATATCCATGTGTGTGGTATAAACAAGACCACTCCTTGTGTCTGCAAAGTGGAAGGACTCTCTAGGGTTAGTATCAAGTCAATGCTATGCTATTCAGTGTGCCCTGGCTTACATCAGTTTCTGCATTAGCCAATAGAGCTGAGGGACATTCAGTCTCCTCAAGAGGCTTCATCCAAACTCCATTGAAGTCTGCAGAAGGACTCCCATTTACTTCACTGGGCTTCGGATGAGGCCTAGAAAGGTGACACAGTGGCTGTTCTCTTTGAGAGCCTTATGGCTGTGTGGCCCCTAGCGTAACACTATGTCTTTTAGCTTACAAACATGGTTCTTATTCTGTGTGCTTGACTGGAGGAAGGCCATCCTGTGAAGCAAAGTGAAATGAAATGTGTATAGTCTGCAAACCAATTATGAGCGGCTGCAGATTACAGGAATTGTTTAGCATAAATACAAATTTTATTTCCAGAAGGTAATGTTTTGCCTCCCAGCTTAGATGTTTACAGCAACAAATATGACACCAACAAAATCTTCTCTATTAAAGCCTCTGTGGAGATATCCTAGCAGGTAGAATAGCAGGAGAGAGAACTCTGGTTACTTAAAAATCTTATCAATATTCAATAGCTGAATTTTTATAAATAAAATACTATGTAAATGCTCTATAGTGATTAGCCCACACATGATTATGGTTACTTCAGGGCTGTGTTCTCTGGTATTGTATTCTTCTACCAGGCAGCTAAAATAGTAAGAATACCTTTCCCATTGTCATTCTAGGATCTCAAAGCATTAACAAATTCTCCTTGGTAAACAACAATAATCTCTGGCAGGTGGCTAAGAATCATTATATCAGACTTATAAATAGGTAAACTGAATAAAAAAGAGTTTAACTGACGTGTCGAAGGTCAGACAGTAAGTTGAGGCCCAAGTAAGGACTAATACATTAGGGTCCTAGTCCCCTACTCTAACCAGTAGATTAAACTGGAGGTTATGTAATGGGATATGGGAAGAATTGTGCTCCATGTGCATTTTCTAGCACTGTTTCAAATATGTAAAAGGTTGTTATAAAAAGCATGATGTTCAGTTGTTCCCCATGTCCACTAAAGATGGGACAAGAAGTAACCATTTTAGATTGCAGCAAGAGAGATTTAACTTATATATTATGGAAAATTTTCTAATTATAAGGATAGTTAAGCACTGGAACAGCTTACCTTCGGAGGTTGTGGAATCTCTGTTCTTGGAAGCTTTTAAGAACAGGTTAGACAAATACTGGTCAGGGATGGTTTAATCCTGTCTCAGCACAGGATGATGGACTAAATGTTTTGTTAGGGTCCCATCCAGCCCTCCATTTTCATGATTTTATGACTGCATAATTGGATAGTAAGACAGGTCATTACATATTAATTGTGTGAGAATCATTATTTTGCATGTAGTTATATATACACTACATACAAAAAATAACTGTATTAAATGAGTGTTATTAATGTTGCAAAATCCACCACAAATAAATACTCTAAATTATTTATAAGGGAGTGGTTGGGGGAGCAGCAGCACCAATCCCTGTATTTAGATTGCTTAACACTTCCCATTATGGTATTTTTCCCACACATTTTTCAAGCATTCTAGTGTCTCTGTGCTTTGCAGCCAGATCCTGAAATTTTGTATGAGGTTGTCCTTAGAATCAAAGAGGTGCCTTTTGCTCCCCTCATACAATTATAAACACACATAGCAACACATGATAATACAACCTGGCACTGGTTATGTGATATCAATACAATTGTCAGAGTGTCAAGGAATGGTGTCAAGTAGCGGTGTAAGGAAATAGTTCAAAGAGACAAAATGAGACAATGTTGCACAGCAGCCATGTCACACAGTGGGTCATTGGTAACCAAACAGGTTACAGAGGAAAACAGCACGGCTTTAATCAGTGGTTGCTTTTTTCAGTCCAACCTTTTCCATATCCGTTAATTGCTGTTTCAGTTAATGTCTGTAGCAATACTCATTTAATAGACACAGTATATCTTTTGGATAACCAAATGTAAGCAGTTTCATTGCTCCGTTGCTGCACATTGTGGTCTCAAAATGGTGCGGTTCTATGAAGATGCTTAGTGCAGACGTGGAATGTAATATTTAGCTTACCACCTCCTGTGCTGTCAGCTGCCAAGAACAATCCCTGTATCCCACTAACAACCATTGTAGTATTGCCAGAGCAGCAGGGGTAAGATCTTGCAGACATGCCTTTCACATTTGCTCATGATGAACTGCGGCACCTTGCTGTTCCAATGGCTTCAGCACCATCTTCATGTGCCACATGGGGTCTCTCTCAGATCTAGGTCACTAAGATGTTACTAATTCTAAAGGCCTGACACTGATCATGAGCCAGATACCAAAGTAGAGCAATTTGCAGTAGTTCTTTCAGTGAAGTACACCAGTTGCAGATCTGGACCAATGGTTTTGTACTTTAAAGTCCATTCATTTTGGATGAAATTGACCCCAGTGCAGAAGGCCAGCCCAAAGTTACTCCTGAGCTATAGGAGAAGGGACAGGGGAGATACCTGGGCAGCTCACACTTCAGCAAGCATATCCAATAGAGCAAGCACGCTCAGTAAGTGAGCGTGCTCAGTAGAGTGGAGTCAATATTCTATGGGCCTTGGAGGAGAGTAACTGCGATTAAGAGAATTCTCCAGTCATGGGTGCAAGGTAAATGTCTCCACTGTCATTGGCTCTGAGAAATGTGGTTTTAGTGATTTTCTTGCCACTTTGTGATCTGTTGTCTTGCTCTTGTGGCTGCTTAAGACAGCTCCACACTATGCCAGTACAGTAACTGGAAAAACTTAGGAGCAACTTCTACCAACAGTTGAGGATTAATACATTTGGCTACTCTGTTACTCTATCCAGTAGATTAAACTGAAGGTTGCATTTTATAGCCCTGATATAGCACTGGTTCAAATATGTAGAAGGTTGTTATACAGAGGAGGTGATCAGTTGTTTTCTGTGCCCACCAAAGGTAAGACAAGAAGTTCTCACCTTAGATTTCAGCAAGGAAAATTTGTCTTAGATACAATGGAAAGCTTCCTAATTATAAGGCTAGTTAAGCACTGGGTTTTAAAAAAGGTTTTTGGATGATACAATTCTCTTTTGTTTTCCCACAATAGATTCTAAGTTAATCACTGAAACATGTAAAATGTGTTTAAAATAGCTCATATCTCTGCTCTTTGAGTTCAACAAGTGCTGTATCAATTTTGTTATTAAAGAGTGTATGCACCAGTCTGGTCCATTGTTTTATTAATCACAGCAGGTTTGGAAGGATATGTTCCAGAGCTGAGGCAACAGCTACTCAAGGTATGGGTTAAACTCAGGGGCATTCTGCACATCAGCTTGTACCTCTGCTGTATACACACCCTCTAAATCTTCCCAATTCTTCTGTAATTCTTCTTTGAATGGGGTGGTTTTCACCGTCTACATTTAGTAAATTATATATGCTGTGGAAATTATCATTAATACTAAGTTGCTTTATTTTTAAAGAATTCTGGTTTAAAGAACCATTAATTTGCCCTTAAATTCTACATTTTTCCGTTTACATGCCATATTCAATAAATCCGATAGTTGATAAATATGGATAAGATTGGTTTACATGACACTTCAGATGAATAACAACATAAAAAGCACAGTAGTAAATATCATTTATTGTTATCTGATGCAGAAAAGTACCAGCACTATCAATAGTATGAAATTGCCAATAACTGCCTCTTAAGATGTATTCCATATGTTAAGATTCCTAATGCATTATATTTCTGCAGTGTAAAGCTGTTTGGTGGAATTGGAAGCCCAGTAACTAATTATGTTAACTACACTCCATTGTATTATTACAACATTGTAGAGCAGTTATATGCTGTATTGGAAACTGCCTGTAAGTGTTTAATCTGCGTCCTCAGTGTGAATGCTAACTTGTTGCAACTCTGATGGGATTCTGCCATCCCAGTGTAGTGTGGCCTAGTAGACAGACCTCTGGCCTGGGACACAGGAAAGCTGGCTTCCAGTCCTCCTTCTGCTGCTAGTTTGCTGGGTCACTTTAGATTCGTCACAGCCTTTCTCTGTGCTTCAGTTTCCCTATCTGTAAAATGGTGATTTTGATACCTTGGCTGTAAAATGCTTGGTGATCATGTGTGTAAAGCACTACTTAAGAGCATGTGTTACTATTTAGGTGAAAAAGCAGACATAAGGAGAGACCATAACCTAAAGTTTAGATCTGTCTCCCTAATCCACGGCAGAATTCTGTCACAAACGGTTCTATGGGATCATTGTGCCTGTACATTGTTATTGATGGATTCTAAGGCCAGAAGGGACCACTGAGATGATCTAGTCTGATATCTTGTATAATTCTGGCCTTCAGAGGTATGTCTACACTGCATTAAGAGACCCACAGCATGGCTGAGACTGGCCTGGTCAGCTGACTTGGGCTCATGGGGCTCGGGTTGCAGGGTTATAAAATAGCAGTGTAGACATTCAGGCTCGGTCTGGAACCTGGGCTCTGTGACCTGAGCATCTACACTGCTATTTTTAGCTTCGCAGCTCTAGTCTTGGGAAAACTAAGTCAGCTGATTTAGGCTCTAAGACTCCATGGCACAAGTTTTTTATTGCAATGTAGACATACCCAAAATGTCTAGCATGCAAATGTCAGCTTACCTTTTGAAGAAACATTCACCAAGCCTATTATAATACATTCTCAACTCTTTTTTCGATCAGTTGAGACCCCAGATCTGAGCATTATAAATGTCTCTATCTCTTTCTCCAATTCAGATTAGCAAATAGCAACAATTTCCAGTCTCACTTTCTGATATCAGAATACTCCTGAAAGGGAGTTCTGAAAGTGAGTTGAATTTTTCCACTGCTTAGGAGGGCTCATGTTTTCCATTTCTTTCTGGACATTTGAACTCCATTATACTTCATAGTCCTGGTCATTGCTTTTCCACTTAACTTTTGATAGTGTCATGTTTTGATTTTATTTGCTCTCCATGGGTATAACCTATAGTCAGCAGTTCTGCATCTACTAAATATTTCTGTCAAAGAGAGGCTCAGGCAGAACAAACTTTACTGGTGGTATCCACTATTTCTTAAAAAATTCCATCACTAACAGTGAGCGTTACTCCAAGATCTAACTCCCTATTCATTCTGTTCAACAGACTCTATAGAATTAACAGTAATAATGCTATCTGGTGATCATTGAGTGAGGATAGTCCTGCTTTGAGCAGGGGGTTGGACTAGATGACCTCCTGAGGTCCCTTCCAATTCTAATATTCTATGATTCTATGATTCTATGATCTTGAATCAACAGTCTGTATCCTATCAGATTTTCTTTTCTTTTTATTGTTTGAAGAGTGTGGGGAGAAGAAATGGTTGTCCTTCATTGATACAGAGGCTATGAATGGTGTCTAGATTGAATGCAAATTAAATGGCCGCAAACTGGCATTAATTAAATCTCCCTTTAACCTGTATTTTTTTTTACTAATCCAATGGAAAAGCAAGCTTAATGGGTTCCTTTTAACAAGTGTTATCCATTTGAAAAACTAATGAATTTCCATCCTCCTCCCCCCATGCACGTTGGAATATTGCACACCTCTGTTATGCACACTGTTTCCTGAACACCAGAATACTGAGTTTTGAATAACTTTAACGACAGCGAAATGAATTGTGCCTCCCTCATTTACATGACCTTAAAAAAAGAAATGATGGATTATACAAACCCTATTTATCTGACACTCCCCAGAACAACTGGAAAGTGCTGTGAATAGGAAAAAGCTTGATTATCCAAATGTATTCAGTTTCACCTGTGTTTTATGGGTAATCAAAGTTGTGGTTCTCACTTGTAGGATGAAATTCATCCCAGGCAGAGGGCAAGTGCAAAGACCTATGAACCACTTAATTCCCACTTAATTTCTCAAGAAAGAGGGTAATTATTGTTGCAATAAATTTTGCCTCTTGTGCATAATTGAAGAGATTTTCAAGGCTTTAGTTCAGTAGGATACAGTTTTCAAAAGTACAAGTATCTTAGGAGACTAAATAGCACTGACTTTCAATGAGACCTTGGGTCATAGGTGATGTAGGTGCTTTAGAAAATGTGTTTATCTACAATATAGAGCCATGAGGATTTACTTTGTATTCCTGTGTAAAACAAAATCTGGTTGCCTTTGGTACTCTGAACGTCAGCACACTGGATTTTTCCTCCTCTAACTGAAAATTAAAAACAAAAAGATATTTAAAACAAAAACAAAGGATATAGTTCTCATTCTTGAATAAAAAACAGTCATTTCAACTGGCAAGGGCTTCTGTTGTTGTTTCATTTTTTTAAATTATGGTGATGTATAAATGCTGTAATTAAAAGGTTGGGACCAGTTCCTTAGCTGGTGTAAATCAGCCTTGCTCCACTGACTTTAATGGCATGATCTGATGTACGCCAACTAAGGATCAGGCCTTTGGTTTCCAAAGGTAAATAAGTAATAGGGTCTTGCAGCAGGAGATAGTTTCCCTGCATTGCTGTATATATGGAGTCATATACATACATAAAACATAAAAACACACACATAAATGCCAACAGGTGTTTAATTATTTATCACTCTGAGAACATAGAGTGTGATAACATTCCTGGAGTCATTGCACTTCTTTTTGTTACAGCGGGTTTGCTTAATGAATGTTTGGTATTTGTTTGCTAAGCATGAATGTAAAATGGAGCAAAATAAGATCCTTGTCAAGGATCATTTAAATGGTAATGCCAGGGTTACAAAAAGTCTGTGTCCCTTGTAAAAATTTATTTCCATTTTCCTTGAACAGTCTGCTTGCCATGCTGACTGATTTAGCACCTGCTACTTTGGGTTGGCAAGGATTTTTCTAAGTGACTGTACACAACAGAAGGCCTAGAGGTTAAAGGGGTGTGTGTGTATATGTGTGTGTATGGTTGCATACATCAGGGGAGTCTTCCAAGGTCCTGTTACGCAAGGCATGAAAAAAAAAAAGTGGGATCTTTGTATCTTCCCAAAGAAAATTTGTTTTGTGCTTAAGGCAATAGATTGGGAGGCAGGAGATCTACTTTTAGTTCCCGGATCTGCCAATGACTTCTTGCTTGACCTTGGGCAAGCCATTCAGGGCCTGATTTTCAGAGGCTCTGAGAATCTGTAGCTTCAATTGGAACTAAGGATGATCAGCTGTTCTGAAAATTAGGCTTTTACTCTGTCTGTGACTCAGTTCCCCTCATGTATAAAATGAGGAGAACAATCATTTCATTATCTGTCTTGCCCGCTTACACTGTAAGATTTTTGGAGTGGGGACTGGTTCTCACTTTGTGTTTTGTACAGTTCCTAGTATAATGGGGCCCTAGTTTTGGTTGACGTTCATAGGTGCTACCATATTATAAACAACAACAACAATAATATTCATAATTGCAACAGTACCACGGATAGGAAAACCTCTAAATTATTCTAATATGTGTAGGCTTTTATACTAGCTTCATCACTGTAGTATTTGAGCATATGTCAGTAGTGAGTAAAGTGGCTTGAGTAACATCTGACACGTGTGGTTTTTTCTCTATATCATCTTCTCACCAGAGGAGAATTGTGTGTGCAGTGGAGCTCTTTTTTAAACCTTTTTAAATGTATACACTGCTCTGTGTTTTTATTAGAGAGTGCAGGTTGAAGAAATGCATTTTGGAGTGGAAGCTGGGGAAGTGTGGAATGGTCCTCAGTTCATGTGGGAGTTGGTACCACTGTTCTGAACAATGGAAACATCTGTGTCCCACATAAACACGTTTTAACCTTGTGGTAGTAGAAAGTTCTGTTGTTCCTCAGAAGTGGAGTTGTCAGCCTTCTGTTTCGTCCCAGAGCTTTATATGATCTCGGAGATAGCCCGGGTGCAACCCATTGAGATCCCTGAAGGTAAGGACCAAGACCTTGACTTGACTCAATGTTCTAGAAGAGGCCCAAAGTAGAGAACAGAGGACAATGTTGATGAGCTCGAAGTAGCCCATGTTGCTGCAGCATTCTGGTGAATAAATGGCAACAAATGAGCACATCAAGAGCACAGTCTTGCAAACACTTCTGTTAATGAAATCAGCATATGAATAATTCCACTGTGTGCATGATGAGGTTCCAAGTGCCTCACTTTACTATTCCCAGCACTGCCCCACAGCTTCTGAACCCAGCAGATAAACTGTCACTACTGGAGATGAGACATTGGCAGTGAAGTAGAATGGTCAGTGAGCTCCTTTGCATTTCTGTATATGCAGAATGCTCTTCCTGTTCAGCTGTTTCATAGCAGCACTGCTGTCTGAACTCTGAGGAAACAAAATAAAAGGTTCAGGCCTTGCTAGTGGGTTCACCCAGTTCTTTTCTGAGAATTTTTAAATTAATTGAATGTTTGCTAAAGAAGGTACATCCAGAGTCACTGAAATCAGCCTGGATAAGTTTGAAAAGCATATTTCATGGTACAGTTAATAGGAAAGTACAATTAGAGACATTTTATGTAAGATTTTATGACATCGGTCTCCTAATACAGTCAGCTCTGCCTATATTAAATATCACTATTCCCTCTCTTTCCAATATATTTCTTGGATCTTTATTCAAATATTCTTTTAAACCCTGTTACATTTGCATTGAG
>ML675629.1:8123742-8192332 GCA_007922155.1 Mesoclemmys tuberculata | reverse complement strand
GATCTTTATTCAAATATTCTTTTAAACCCTGTTACATTTGCATTGAGTCTTCATATTATCTAAAGAATGAAATGCACCCCTGCATAGAGGTCAGCTGAAGGCTTGTTTTCTGTCCATACAAAATCTCAGCTTGTCTCTGACATCTCCTCATGATGTCTAGCCATCAGCTCAAGCTCATCATGGCTAAAACAGAGCTCTTAATCCCCCCACTACAGGAAAGATGTGGACAAATTGGAGAGAGTCTAGCTGGGGCAACAAAAATGATTAGGGGGATGGAGCACATGATTTATGAGGAGAGGCTGAGGGAGCTGAGCTTGTTTAGTCTGCAGAAGAGAAGAGTGAAGGGGGGATTTGATAGAGGCCTTCAATTATGGAAGGGAAGGTTTCAGGGATGATGGAACTAGTCTGTTCTCAGTGGTGGCAGATGACAGATCAAGGAGCAATGGTCTCATGTTAAAGTTGGGGAGATCTAAGTTGGATATTAGGAAAAAAATTTCGCTAGGGGGTGGTGAAGCACTGGAATGGATTACCTAGGGAGGTGGTGGAATCTCCATCCTTAACTGTATTTAAAGCCTGTATTGACAAAGCTCTAGCTGGGATGATTTAGTTGGGGTTGGTCCTGGTTTGAGCAAGAGGTTGGACTAGAGGATTTCCTGAGATCCCTTCCAGCCTAAATATTCTATGATTCCTCCTGAGCCCTTCCCTCTACCGCCTTTCTCATTCACTGTGGACAACACCTCCATCCTGCCTGTCACTCTGGTCTTTGACTTGGGCCTATCTTTTGCATAACATCTGTAAGATACAGACTTTCCTAACCTCACAGCTAAAACTCTCATCCAGCCTCTCATCATCCTGCATCTCAATTACAGTCACAGCCTTTTCTCTGGCTTTGACAAATACAGTCTTGCCCCACTCATATCCATTCAGAATGCTGCTGTAAAGATCATTTTCCTAGCCTGTGGCTTTGACCATGTCACTCCTCTTTTATCCCTCCATTGGCTCTCTCTTCTCTACGGTATTAAACATAATAACATACTTGTCTTCACTTTCAAGGCCTTTCACAGAATATGTCCATCCTATATATCAGTATTGAAAGGTTGACTGCAACCTCTATTTGGCTCATGATAATAGCCTCCATTGCCCACTTGTTATATTTTCAACTCTTTGTTTTCTCTCCTGCTGCCCATCATGCTTAGGAAGTACTTCCTGTAAACATTTGCAAAGCCAAATCACTATTCTCCTTCAAATCCCTCCTTAAACTTCTCCTTTGCCATGATGCCTACAAAAAACTTGATATTGCTTAGTCCATAGGTGTGCAGAGACCACCTACTATTATGCCGACCACTGTTTATAGAATCATAAAAGATTAAGGTTGAAAGGGACTTCAGGAGGTCATCTAGTGCAACCTCCCGCTTAAAGCAGGACCAACCCAACTAAAACACCTCAGCCAGGGCTTTGTCAAGCTGGGCTTTAAAAACCTCTAAAGATGGAGATTCCACCACCTCCCTAGATAACCCATTCCAATGTTTCACTAACCTCCTATTGAAAATTTTTTTTCTAATATCCAACCTACACCTCCCCCACTACAAATTGAGAACATTGATCCTTGATCTGTCATCTGACACCACTGAGAAAAGCCTAGCTCCATACTATTTGGAACTCCCCCTTCAGGTAGTTGAAGGCTGCTATCAAATCCACCCTCACTCTTCTCTTCTGCAGACTAAATAAACCCACTTCCCTCAGCCTCTCCTTATATGTAATCTATCATAGCCCCCCACCCAATCATTTTCCTTGTCCTCTGCTGGACTCTTTTCAATATATCCACATCCTTCCTCTAGTGGGGGGATCAAAACTGAACACAGTACTCCAGATGTGGCCCCACCAGTGCTGAATAGAGAGGAATAATCACTTCCCTTAATCTGCTGGCAATGATCCTACTAATGCAGCCCAATATGCTGTTCACCATCTTGGCAATAAGGGCACGCTATTGACTCATATCCAGCTTCTTGTCCACTGAAACTCCCAGGTCCTTTTTCTGCAGAACTTTTGTTTAGGCAGTTGGTCCCCACTCTGTAGCAGTGCATGGGATTCTTCCATCCTAATTTCAGGATTTGGCACTTGTCGTTGTTGAACCTCATCAGATTTCTTTTGCCTCATTCCTCCAATCTGTCTAGATAAATCTGTATTTTATCCTTACCCTCCATCATATCTATCACTCCTCATAGTTTAGTGTCATCTGCAAACTTGCTGAGGGTGCAATCCATCCCATCATCCAGATCGTTAATGATGATGTTGAACAAAAACAGCCTCAGGACTGACCCCTCAGGCACTCTGCTTGATACTGGCTGTCAACTAGACATTGAACCTTTGATCACTACCCACTGAGTCTGGTGATCTATCCCCCTTATGGTCCATTCATCCAGCCCATACTTCTTTAACTTTCTAATAAAAATGCTGTGGGAGATCGTATCAAAAGTTTTGCTAAAGTCAAGGTATATCACATCCACCACTTTTCCCACATCCAGAGAGTCAGTCATCTCATCATAGAAGGCAATCAGTTTGGTCAGGCATGATTGCCCTTGGTGAATCCATGCTGGCTATTCCTTATCATCTTTCTCTCTTCCAAGTGCTTCAAAATAGAATCCTTGAGGACCTTCTTCTTGATTTCTCCAGGGACTGAGGTGAGGCTAACTGGTTTGTAGTTCCCCAGATCCTCCTTCTTCCTTTTTTTAAAGGTGGGCTATATTTGTCCTTTTCCAATTGTCCCTCCCCTGATCACCATGAGTGTTCAAAGATAATGTCGAATGGCTCTGCAATCTCATCAGTCAACTCCCTCAGTGTTCTCAGATGCATTGCATCTGGCCCTACAAACTTGTTCATGTCCAGCTTTTCTACATAGTCCTGAATCTGTTTTTTCACCACTGAGAGCTGCTCACCTTCTCCCCACACTATGTTGCTTAGTACAGTAGTCTACTTACTGACCTTGGTAAGTAGTCAGTACTGTAGTACAGTAAGTAGTACTGGCCTTAACTGTGTGTTTCTTATACTTCCCTGTTGGTCTGCCTGTCTCCATCTGTTGACTCTTGTTTTTAAGTAGTAAGCTTTCTGGGGCAGGGACTGTATTTTTGTTCCAAGTTTGTACAGTGCTATTGTAATACAATCAATAAATAATAATAACAACAATAAAGTAACTTAAGCCCTATTTTAAGAAGTTAGACTGTGTATTGGCTTTCTGCTAGCTTTCTGCATGAGGGTGAATTTTACCCTAACTGCTTAACTCCAGGAGATATTTAAAGGCTAACATAACATTAAACAATGCATGTTCACACCGTTTGAAATCCTCTCATGAAGTACACCCACCAGAATAAAACAGATGACTGCTCATTGGTAAGGGAAAAGCTCTCTTTTTATTAAATTCAAGCTTCATAAACACAGAACAATGCTAACAATAACAGCAAGCTTTGTAAAATACCTGGCAGGTTCTTATATATTTTTATCCTCTTTAGTTTTTTTGATGTCATCAGGCTTCCAGGCAACTTTCAAAAACTCAAATTCAGAGAGAGAGGTCTGAACAAAAATATTATATATGAACCTCAGGGAAGCCCAATTCTAGATCTGAACTTTGTGTTACTGAGCCTAATCTGCACAAAACTCTTTGGGTAAACATGTGACTCACATTAGGAGAAGATTTATCTCTGTCCACACCTAATGGTTGCTGCACATAAGAAGTTTATATTTCTAGTTTAGGGAGACTTGTGTTTTCAGCTTGGAAGGTTCCAAGTTCAAAAGGAACTGTTTTACCCTCAAGACCCCAAGTGGAAGGATGGTTCAATGGTTAGGGCCCTAGCCTAGGAATGGGGACACCTAGGTCTGATTTCCTGTTCTACCACAGACTTCATGTGAATCCCTGAGGGCTAGGTCCACAAAGGGGCTAGATTCCTAAATCCAAAATTTAGATACTCAAAACTAGTCAGCTGGTACCTAAATTTTTGCCAGTTAAGGGTCAATGGGACCTAACTTTTGGTGCAGAGGTGCCTAAGTCTGACAATGATGAGCTGCTAGGTGCCTCAAAATAGGCATTATCTTGCCTGCAGGACCCAAATCACTAGGTACTCTCAAAGGCTTATGTGTTGCACAAAATACAGACAAAGAAGAAGGTAGTGGTGACCCCACCTCCTTATACATAACAGTCCAGTGGTTAGACTGCACATCTGGAACACCCAGTGTTCAATTCCCCACTCTGACTGATTAGGAGTAGAGACTTTCCCCCAGATCTCCTATCTCCAAAGTGAGAGCCCAAACTACCAGGCTATGGGATATTCTGAGGTGGGGCTTTCTCAGTCTTTCCTGTTGAAACTGTTCCATTTTGTATAAAATATTTAAATATTCAATGCTACAGAGAGCATGAGAATGACTCAATAGCTTGGTGGTTAGCATACTCTGCTGAGAGACCCAGGGTCCGGTCCCTTCTCTAATGAATATTAAATTGTGGACTTCTGTAAATCCTTTGCTTTGGCACCTAACTTTCCCTATGCACTTTATAGGGAGCCTGGGTGCCTAATTCAGGGCTGAAGATTCCTCTGAGTGGCAGTGCACTAACAGATAGGTGTTGCAATTTTAAGCCTAATTTATCTTTGTGTATCTAATCCTTGTCTCTCTGTGCCTCCATTTCCCATCTGAACAATGGGGATAATAGCACTTCCTTGCCTCACAGGGTTGTTGTGAGGATGAATAAATTAAAGATTGTGAGCCATTCGAATACTAGGGTGATGAGTACCATGGAATTAATTAAATTAATATGCAGCAGGTATAAACAAGAGGAAGTACTTTTTGATGCAGAGAACAAATAACCTGTGGAATTTATTGCCATGGATTTTGTGATGGCCCAAAGTATAACTGGGTTAAAAAAAGAATTAGATAAGTTTATGGAGAATAGGTCCATCAATGGCTATTAGCCAAGATTGTCAGGGATGCAACCCCAAGCTTGGGTTGTTCTTCAGCTTCTGACTGCCAGAAACCAGGAGGGCAAGACACGCGTAAATCTCTCCAAAATTGCCCTGTTCCAAACACTTCTCCTGAAGGTCTGGTACTGGCACTGTCAGAAACAAGATACTGGGTTACACAGACCACTGGTCTGACCTAGTATGGCAGTTCTTCTCTTCTAATGTAAGTATCTAAGAATGATGGAAATGAATTTAGTTACAGACTTCATACATAAGCTGAATTCTGTACCCCCATGTACTGCATAACCTTTACACAAAAAGTGTGGTGAGAATTCTGTCTCTCCATAAACCATGCTTTCTATCTGTAACAGTCATTGAAACCACTTTTCAATAACTATAATATTCAGTATTCCTTGGCCCATGGAAATGACTGCTTGCATTAGACTAAGTTGATGACCTATCCCTAGCCCAAAAGAGCTGCTACCAGTTCTCCAGAGCACGTAAAAAACAAAAACAAAAAAATTACAATTGTAATAAAGGTCTAAATCAAATAAAACTATTAGTAATGTGAATAAATACTCATGAAATTTATTTGCCACAGTGGTCCTGAACTATATTTCAGACATTGATGAAGGATGTCAGAGGCAGAGCTGTTTGGAAAATGGAATTGTTATTGCATAGGAAATTTTGACATTTCAACATTCAAACTTAGAAGCAGAAGGCTGAAATATTGAAAATTTTCACAGAATGAAAATTCCAAAAAAGTTTCTAACTGAGATGTTGAATTTAAAAATGTCAGTATTTTCTATAGGATAATACAATTGTTTTTTTCTCAATATTTTGATGTAAATTATAATTTCATTGTAGTTATTTTAAAAATCAAAATGAAACATTTTTGGACAAAACAAAGTGAAAATCATTGCATCCTGAAATGTCCATTTGCACTGAAAATGTTTGTTTCAACATTTATTTCTAGAAAGTTTAAATTTTTCATGGGACTTGACTTATTCTCACCCAAAACACTCTCCAAACCACCTTTTTTCCACTTACGTATCTTTTTAACAGGAAAATTTTCTGCACTAAAAATATTGACCAGCGCTAATCGGAGAGTTAAGTTGCAGGACAGAAACCATAGTGCTGGCTCACTAGAGGGTAGGGTAGGATGGTCTGGTTGTTAAGTGATTGGAGTGGGATTCAGGAAATGTGTCTTCAGTTCCTAGCTGTCCCTCCTATTTCCTCTGTGACCTCGGGCAAATCACGTAGGCTCTGTCTACAGTACAAGATAGGGATGTTTCCTAATACACCTACACATACTTGTGCGATCTCTTATCTTATCTAGTGTGTTACAAATAATAGTTTAGTCATAGGCCACGGTAGTATGTGCTGCCACAGGCTGGTTTGTATTTGGGGCAGTCAATTTGCCACCGCCGCCCATGTGCCACTTTGCTACTATTTTTAACATGCTAGCTCAGAATGAAAGCTAGCATCAGTATGTCTACGTGAGCTGGCAATGACACTCCAGCCCATAGTACAGACACAGCCTATAGCTCCCTGTGCATCAATTCTCCATCTTGTATGCCATGTTTCTTCGGCCCACTTTTTCCCTGTCTTGTTTATTAGACAGCAAGCCCTTTGGATAGGGATTCTCTCCTATGATGTGTTTCTAAAACACCCAGCTCAATGGTCCCTCAATCTCAAGTGCGGGTCTTTAGGAGCTTCTGCAATACTACTCCTAAAAATAAGGAGTTATTTTGGGGTAATCAACAGTCTCTCTGTCCTTTCCTTAATAGCAGGGTCACTGTACCCCTTCACCAGAAGGCAGCATATGGGGAACCCAAGACCACCCTCGACTTTGAGTTCTCAGCTCTTGGTACCCCAAACAACTGGGATATCTGCCCCCCTGTAGTCTTCTCCTGCCCTACCTCTTCCCGTGGCTTTTTTCCCTACTCACAGGCCTCCTGCTCTTGGTAGAGCACCGACTCCCAGATCTACTCTCTCTGCAGTCTGTCCTAGTTTGCCTGGCCTCATTCTAAACTGCAGACAGCTCTTCTCCCCATGCCCAGCAAGGCTGTTGCCTAACTGACCCTTTGTCACTCCTCCATTTGAGGAGATGAGCAAAGTCTGACACACTTTCATCTCAGCAACAACCTCCTTAAAGGTCCAGCTCACCCTGTTGTACAGCTTAAAGGCATTTTAAAGTAGGCTTAAATTATTATACCAGAGCATTGTAAATTGGCTGTAGTGTAAATGAGAATCAGGCCCCCAAAATGTGTTTGAATAGTTGAATGTTTCTAGTATCGCAGTAAAATATAATGTACTTATGACATGCACTGCTTAATACAAACTACAACCCATAAGTTCACTTTCCAAATCAAAGCCATTAACGGTATTAAAAAATAATATGTATGATACAGAAAATACAGTTAATCAGCACCTTCCTATATGGAAGTAGCAGAAGTACAAAACCACATTATAACTGATTTTTTTTTTAATTGCTAATACTTTACTTGAAGTATCTTTCATAGGAGTTCCAATAGATCACTCATGTCAGTTTTTGGCATTCAGAAAGGACAGGTTCACTAGTTCACATTCACTAACAATGTCTCATAGTAGGGAACCAAAATTCTATCTATGCTAATTAGCATCTGATGACAGAAAGTAAGAGATTTGGTGGTTTTTTCTTATTGGAAACTGTTTGATACAATTTACTCAAAACAGGCATTTTAGTTTAAAGATGAATGTGACCAATGAGCAGTCTGTGGGGTACAGAGTCATTCTACATCTTTAATATAAAAATAAGATCTGCTAAAACTACACTTCCCAGCATGCAATTTTATATTTAATCATCTTTTGTGAACACCTTTCCCCCCATACATTCTTCATATTGCCCCAGCTTTCTCTATGGATTTCCCTCCTACTACGCATCATGGAGCAGTGGGATGTGCCAGAGGCCTAATGATTTTCAAGACATCTTAGAATTTAAAGATGCCATTTTGTCTCTTCATCTCTTTGGGCCAGGTCATCAGCTGGGGCAAAGCAGAATAGCTCCATTGAAGTCAGTGGAGCTGCATTACTTTACACTGACCGAGAACCTGGTCCTTTATTTACATTCCCTCTCCAATTAGTCACAATAAGAGCCAAGTTCTGCTCTGACCCTGCAGACCTACTGGAGTCAAAGCAGACCTGATCCTGTGTTTGTTTACCATGCAATAATATTGCAAACAGGGTCCACCATCTAATGAACAGAACCTTGTACAATATTGCTGCTGCTAATGCCTTCTTTTCAATTGACCCTCTTGCCTGTGCTATTTTTCTTCTGAATGTTCTGACTCATGTCACTTTTGGCTCTTCTTTCCATGTGAATTGGAAGGAGGAAAACAATCTCTCCTTCAAATACAAAAGTCAATTCACTTTTATATATATATATTTTTTTTTTTCAGAAAAAGATGAAAGTTTCAGCATGAATAATATCCCTTGCGGGCTAGACAAAGACGTTGTTCTTAGCTTTGAATAAAGGGTAGAATAGAGCTTTGAGTCACAATCCCTTTACTGTTCTCCCTTTGCTCCCTTGTTCCACCTTTGACCATACACAAATTAATTCCCTCTTGTGCCCTGCCTACTTTCCTAGCCAGTGCACGGGACAACAGAGTCAAGATTTCACCCACTCCCTAACCTCTTTAGCTTTGTTCCCATGCCCCTGTTTATCTTGGGAAACAGCAATCTCATAAAGGTTCATCTCCTCACCTTCCTGCCCAGACTACCAAAGTGGATAAGGTCTCTGACAGGGGTTTCAGATCTTGTTGTGGTCCTTACTTCCCCTGTGGCCACATAGGGGTAAATTACAAACTGTCTTTGTGCATTTATCTCCTGTCTAGGTTCACAAATCCTTTACAAACTGATCTTGATTTCCCTCTAATGTATTCATTTTTGTACCTGTTTGACAACTAGTTCAGATGGATCACTCTCAGGCTATCGATTTTTCATGAACTATTCATGATTCTGCTTTTGACTGTTTGTTATCCATGTTGAATGGTTGCTCCCCTAAGTTACATTCTTTGTTTCTACTTCCTTAATGAATGGCTGAAACATTTTAAGCAGGAAAATAACAAGTGTCAATGGAAACTGGAGGTACATTTTCCATAGATTTTTGGCTTTTTTTGTTTTTCTGTTTTATCTTTCCTAGCTGATTGAAATATTTTCAAATAATTTCTTTTTTTGAGGGGAAGGAGAGTTTCTGCAAAATATGTTGTGATTCTACCTCCCCCATATGTAATGAAGAAATCACTCCTAGAATGAGTTTTCAGATAAATTATCATTCATGCTCAAATATGTGAAACTTCCCAGATTCATGACATTTTCACTGTGTCATTTGTGAAACCCTTGGCGTTTGTCTGATTACTGCTGGCAAGAGATAATATGACCCCATGAATCACAGCAAAGGGAACTTATCGTTTGTTCCTGAAATAATTGTAGTCAGTGGCAACACTCCCATTGACTTCAGCGGATGCAGGATCAAACTCTTACTACCTAATTGGGAAAATATTGGCAAATGCTACTTTTACTGTTTGGCTATCTCTGCTTAAGTGTTCCCGTTTGGTATTTGCCGGAGCAACCTTCTGTTTATTCCCTGACCTTTGGGCTTGAATACCAATGCATTATTTAAATTTTAGCATTCACATGACAGACTCTACATGAAAACAGAAAACTTATGTAGGAATAATCTTTGGTGTCTGATTACATCAGACCATCATCTTATCAACCATATCCCTTTGTAGCATCTGCTCAACCCAGAGAGACAAAAACCTATAAAAACTCTAGGGACCATGAGAAGGTAGAATGGTTTCAGAAGGTGGTTTAGAAACAGAAAACCAAATTTTACAATGCAGAGAATCAATCAGTGAAGCATGGCTTTGGTACCAAAGGAGACTCTGAGTAAAGTCTGGGCTATGGAATTATTCCTGCCACCAGATGCTGTTTGTCTGCTTCTATGCTCTAATTGCTATCAATAATTAAACACAGGTCTCTGATTCAGCTGCAGCAATTCTTAAATTAAACATTTTAGAATCATTATAGTACATTTTATATGTTCAGCTAAATACTGCACTCCTGCTGATTATGATTAAATATACTGACACCAAATTACATATGGATTCTATAAATATCAATGCATACACAGAATGAATAAAAGGATACATGATAATTAGAATGAACATTTTAATTTCAGAGGATGAACTGATACCTTTTTATATATATGTTGGCTGGCACTTTGTTCCAGGAGCTGGCATATCCCAGCTGACTTGCACAAGACAGGAAACACTTTCAGTCACTTTGGATAACATGAGATGTCAGCAACATGGGGATCATGAGTTTGTGTGGCAGCCTCTTAGAAATTCAAATTGGAATGCAAGTGGAGTTTGTATTAGTAAATCAGATTGTGGTACAGAGATTTCCAAAGCCTATGTCTCCAAGATTTTGAAGTCATAGTAGTCTTCACCATCCTTATCAGAATTGGGGACACAGTTTGGCTGGGCCCTAACTCCTCTAGCATCCTTTGAAAATTCAAGCTTTTATCTTTGCTGTCCTTCCAAAATCCAGAAAAGACTTGGCCTCTTTTTATTATTAGTCATTTAATAATATGATGACCCATTCTCTTGAAATATAGCCAGAGAGGTTAACTCAATGGTAACTTTAACATTAGGTTTGCAATGTGCAAAGTGCTTGGGTTTGTCTTCATTGCAATAACACAGCTGTGACTGGCCCATGTCAGCTGATTTGGGCTGGCAGCAGTCAGGCTATGGAGCTATAAAATTTCAGTGTAGACATTCAGACTTGGACTGGAGCCCAGGATCTGGGACTTTACCATTTCACAGGTTTTCTAGCCCTTCAGACCAAGTCCCACCAGCACAAGTCAGCTGGTTGTGGGTGTTTTGTGGTAGTGTAGATATATCCTGTGAGGCTAGGGGATCCTACTCACATGTTTCCTCATCTTCCTGCCCCACCTCTATGGCACTGACTGCCCCCTCCAGTACCCTATGGATGGCCCTTTATGGGTCCCTAGTTTGGAAGGGGCTGTGCACAGTTTTGAGGACTTAGATGAAAGGTAGGTCAGGGGATGCTCTTTGAGGCAAAGTCCCCCTGGGTTTCTGCTTGTAAAAGCAGCTGCAAATGAATTCAGATCAAAATGTTAACTTCTGGTTGCTTCAGCTGTTGCTGAGCAACTTCAGGGAGACACAAACAATGGTAATAGAGCTCTTGTTGGAACAGTGTTGCCAGGGGGAATATAGGCAGAGAAGCTGTGTGGAAGTGCTCTTTTTGCTGCAGGATAGGTCCTGCATCTGTGTACCTGTGGATTCCCAGATGTAGCCCATAGGATAGCTTGCCTTTATTATATTCACTGCTTTCCATTATATTCAGCAGTAATGCAAGGAACCTAAAGGCCTATAAACTGTAAGACTTTAGCTTTGGCAAGTTATCATAAGGCTTAAGGCCTATGAACTTTGAACAGATAAACGTCAAACAGATAAATGGCCCAAAGAAAAACCCCAACTAATGGGGAACTAAAAATAAAGTGTTTAAGAATAATTTCCAACCACAAGAGTGTCATGGCAATGAATTGACGTACATAACAGGTACATGAGCTACATTTGCAGATACCCAATCACAAGAGGGCCATGGTAACGAATTGACGTATGTGATAATAAATTAAGATCACTGATATACTAACCTATGGAGAAGAACACTCCAGCATTAGCAAGGTGAGAAAATACAAAGAAGGAAAAGGGAATACCCCTACTGAACATGCACCAAATATAGTGGCATCTGCATATCATATTATAAAAGTTACATCCCAGCCTTGGGGCAGTAGAAGAAAGAGATGTAGTCTTGGGAGTTGCTATAATGATGGCCACTGGTGATGAAGGGGAAGGTGATGGTAATGAGGAAGACAATGGCTAACATTTTAGGTTGTTTTACAAAGGGATGGTGTGAGTATATGGACGTGCAGATGTACATTCTATAGTATCTCTATCTACCTTACTGAGCTAGGGTGTTTGTGACTGCTAAATGTATTAAAAAAACTTATTTGCAATTATAAAAGGGATCCTATAGTGTGAGTGTTGTAACTCATCTGGGATCTGAACTATATAATAATTTGAATAATACTGGGCCTGGTTTTGGGACAAGAGCCTGCCAACCCTCAAAGTGAAAACTGGAGATTCTTAAGTAATCAATATAATCTAGGTCAGGCTATGCAGGATCTGCAATCTAGGTGGTGAGGTGGACCATGGCCTCCAAAATTCATGGCTCTCAATACCTACAAGGAGTTACAAGGAAACTGACACAAAGGCAATCTCACAGAATGTTCTCCCCTGCCCTATACCCCAAGCTACCTAATCTCTTCCAACGGGTTTTGTCATGGCATTAGACAATCTGGCTTTCTGAAAAATGAGTTGAAATCCCATCCAGGCTGGCTTGGCTCAACACTTTTTCCTTCTGAAGTACCTAGACTGAGTCCCACGCAGTTTAGTGTGCATGAGCTATTTGGACCTGGCCTTGTAGACTATGTTCCTATATGCTCTGTGTACACATTAAAATGTCATGACACATTTTAGTAAAAGGAGAGATTTGCACTAGTATCTTTAGTCAAAAGTTTTCTTGCAGTACCCCAGTTGTATTGTGTATCTCCTATGGTTTGTGAAGCACTTTGGGATGTAAAATATTGCATCATGAGTGTAGAAATATAAAAACAATGGACCATGAAACCCTGATCGTAGTGAAGTCCTAGGAGGTTTCCCATAGAATGAAGCCAGAGTTTCACCCAATATCATAGAAATGTAGTCACGAAAAGGACCTTGAGAAGTAGTCAGGTCCAACTCCCTTATTAAAGCAGAACCTAATAAACCTAGATTATTCTTGACAGATATTTGTCTAACCTGTTCTTAAAAATCTCCAGTGGTGGCAATCTACAACCCTCTTAGAAGCCCATTCTAGAGTTTAACTACCCTTATATTTAAAAAGTTTTTCCTAATGTCTTAGCTAAATCTTCATTGCTGTATTCAATTACTTCATGTCCTACCTACTTTGGACATGTAGAACAACTGATCACTGTCTTTTTTTATAGCATCCCTTAACGTGTTTGAAGACTTATCAGGTCCTAAAGTCTTAGACACAGTACTAGATAAGAACATAAGAATAGCCATACTGTGTCAGACCAATGCTCCATTTAACCCAGTGTCCTGCCTTCTGACAGTGGCTAATGCCAGGTGCTTCAGATGGAATGAACAGAACAGGTAATCATCAAGTGATCCATTCCGCTGGCCATTCCCAGCTTCTGGCAAACAGCAATCCCTGCGCATCTGGCTAATAACCATTGATGGACCTTTCTTTCATGAATATATCTAGTTCATTTTAGAACCCTGCTTTTGTCTTGACCTTCACAACATCCTTTGGCAAAGAGTTCCACACATTGAATGTGTGTTGTGTGAAGAAATACTTCCTTTTGTTTGTTTTAAACCTGCTGCTGCCTATTAATTTCATTTGGTGACCCCTACTTCTTGTTTTATGAGAAGCAGTAAATAACACTTCATTATTTACTTTCTCCACACCAGTCATGATTTTATAGACCTCTATCATATCCCCCCTTGTCATCTCTTTTACAAGCTGAAAAGTCCTAATTGTATTAATCTCTCCTCATACAGAAGCTGTTCCATACCCGTAATCATTTTTGTTGTCCTTTTCTGTATGTTTTCCAATTCCAATATTTTTTTTTGAGATAGGGCAACCAGATCTGCATGAAGTATTCAAAAAGTGGGCATACCATGGATTTAGAAAGAGGCAATATGATATTTTTGTCTTATTATCTATCCCTTTCCTAATGACTCCTAACATTCAGTTAGTTTTTTGACTCCCGCTGCACATTGAGTGGATGTTTCAGAGAATTATCCACAATGACTCTAAGATCTCTTTCTTGAGTGGTAACAGCTAATTTAGACCCCATCTTTTTTAAGTATAGTATTTTATATGTATGGATATTAGAATTTGGCAGGGTACTCCAGATGATGCCTCATCAGTGCTGAGTAGAGTGGGACAATTATCTCCTTTGTTTTACATACAATGCTCCTATTAAGTATAGCAGAATGATATTAGCCTTTTTTGCAACTACATCACATTGTTGATTTGTACTCAATGTATGATCCACTACAATCCCCAGATCATCTTCTGAAGGATTACCACTAGCCAGTTACTTTCCATATTGTAGCTATGCATTTGATTTTTCCTTTCTAAGTATAACTTTGAACTTGTTTTTATTGAATTTCATCTTGTTGATTTTAGACTAAATTTCCAATTTGTCAAAATCATTTTGAATTTTAATGCTGTCTTCCAAAATGTTTGCAACCCCTCCAAGTTTCGTTTCATCCACAAATTTTATCAGCATACTCTCCACTTCATTATTGATGTGTAACTTTAGTGCCCAAGATAGATTCTGTTCTGCAGGCAGCTATGGCCAAGAAAAGGCGCATGCAGGAATGCAACAGGGAAACTCCCTGCCACCCCAGGGGCACCTGTTGCACACCCCCTGGAATAAATGCACGCACACACACACACCCCAGAATATTACAATTAATATAGGAAAGGGAAATATTTATTTACAGAGGGATGAATGGAGAAAAAACAACAGAGAGGAAGAGGTGGGAGTGACAAAACAGGTTTACATCCAACAGAAGGTCCCACACGTGGTACCACAATGTGAAAGGGCAGAGACAGAGCAATGGATCTACACTCAGAGTTCAGGAGTTCTGGGTAAAGTTCCAATCCAGCAGTGAGTCATGGGTGCTCCTGGTCATCTTTGACACCAGTAAACTTTCAAGAACAAACTCCTTTGGTGCCCTTTTGTGTTGTTCTCTGCAAACACACACAGAGTGACAATCTCCACACTTAGCTAGCTACAGTGCCTTTCTTATTCCCAATGCAAGGTAACGAACCCCGGCTCTCAGGGCTCCATACAGCTTGGTGCAACAGTGATACTGAGTCCAGCTCTGGTTTGTCCTTCTTGGGTGATTCCTCTCTGGCACAGTGCTCCTCCTGGCTCCTGTCCTGCAGCACCCCAGTTTTCTGCTCTGTCCCTACCAGACTTCAGGCAGGTTGTTATCTGCTTCACTATATGAAGTCCTGCTTGCTGTAGCCCTCTTGTTGAAACTACTGACACACACTCTCTGTCACTCTCTCTCACCCCACACCCTGGAACAACCAGCAATTCATCTGGCTCAAGATGATACTAGAGAAATTCCTTGTACTCCATTTTGTATCCCTATCTTCCATTTTGAATGAGCAAAAGTCACTCCACCACTGAAAACTGCAGGTCACATGATAGTTCTAATCATATGCAGTAAAAGGTAGAGGAAAGATCAGCAGATCATAATGCTGAGGTAAACAATGGCAGTGACCAGGAGTGGAATGATGAGGTAATGCATTGGCAGACAGCCAAGTAGGTGAAAGGTCACAAAAGTGGTAAACAACAATGATTGACAGATAACGGTCATGAAAATGGTAGATTACAATTGGAGGATAAAAATAGAATGGACAGATAGCCAATGGAGTGCTAAGGCTAAAAATAAATAGTAAAAAGGAACTGACTGCTAGCACCATATAAAAGGCAGATGGTTAGGAAAGAGAGAAATTGAGAGGAGTTGTGCATCAGAAACCAGGAGAGGAGATAGAGAGATATAGAAGGAAGAATTGTCCTGCCAGTTATGAGCAGAGCAGAGTAGCGTAGAGTAGAATAGAGGATTAGTGGTAGTGTGTGTGTGTGTGTGTGTTAATAAAGATGTATAACTGTGTATTAATTGTAAAAAGATTTTATATATTGAAGATTTAGAGAACTGTTACCAACTGCTATCAACACTGTATGACACACTGTCCATCTGTGACAGAACACAGCCACTTAGAATAATTTGAACTGTATGTTATCGCAGTTTAAAAAGTTCTTTAACTTGTAAGTGATTTGTGTTTTTATAATATTAATAAGGTATTTGTGTTTTGTCTTTCTAGATTATTACTGTATTAGGTATTATTGATTATACTAATAAAAAAGTGCCTGGTTTTGAAAAGAATACTTCTTGTGTGAATCATTTATCGGAAAGTTGTAGTCGTGTCTTTCAAATATTTCCTTAACCATCCTGGGGACCTATACCTTATGAAAGACGGACTAATGGGGCAATAGGTACATTATTCTAGGGTTTTTAGGATTAACAAGGACCAGGGTTTAAAGGGGCCATGCTTTCTAAACCCCAACGGGGTTTCACATATCATTAATTAAAATATTGAATAGTATCAGTCTTAGAACAGACTCCTGAAGGACTATAAAATAGTACATCCTCCCAGTTTGACAGTGAAGCATTGATAAATACTCTTTGAGTACAGTATTTTAATCAGTTTTGCTCCAACTTCTAGTAATTTTATCTAGACATTTCCCTAGTTTGTTTCTGATAATCTCATGTGGGACTGTGTCAAAAACCTTACTAATATCATGATATATCATGTCTATTCCCTTTTGATTTTTAAATAATTAAAGAGCTCCTGTTGGAACCTTATTAGTCTCTTGCTATTCTTTCTATCTTTCCTTCACATTGGAATAGTTTTTCATTTGTGCCTTGAAACTACCAGCTTTCCAGAACCCCTTTTTCTTTTAGATTTTCTTCCCATGGGATCTTTCCTACCAATTACTTGAATCTGTTAAAGTCTGGTTTTTTGTAAATCCATTGTCCTTATTCTGCTGCTCACACTCTTTCCTTCTGCCTCTTCACTTGCTCTGGCCATTTGATATTGTATATGGGACTGTTAGTGCTGCCGTTCATCAAGGTTGTCCCATACTTCCCTTTAAAAGTCCCTGTTTTCTGTTGCTCAAAATTTTGCAAACTGGAACAATTTGGCTAACTAAGCATGTTCCATCCCCTCACAGATTCTGCTACTATCTAGATTGGATGAGATGAGAGAAATGTAACTAACTGGGCATGAAGACACTGGCACTGGGCACTGACACTGGGTATGCGGAGGGATTAGGACTTTGACAACAAACCCTGAGCAAGGAGGCTGGATACCAACCAGCTAGGCAGCAGTTCTGCAGAAAAGGACCTGGGGGTTCGAGTGGACATGAAGCTGGTTATGAGTCAAGAGTGTGCCCTTATTGCAAAGAAGGCTAACAGCACATTGGGTTGCAGTAATAGGAGCATTGCCAGCATGTGGCATTTGGTTAGCCACAATGGGGTCGTTCACGGAGTCCGAATGCTGAAGTGACGAGACCGACAACTTCTTGTGGTGAATCAACCCCGCGTTCAGCACACAGGGAGCTTTTATTACGGGCGTGTTGCCAAGCAGATTACATCATGCATACATTATCTTACATCAATCAGGAGCAGCCACATCACACTCTGACGTGTTACCAATCACTCGACGCCACTAGGGCGCTGGCAGCCCGCCTACTTCCTTGTACGTGGCTACCCATCTACTTCCGTGCAGGGTGCTGGCTACCCACCCACTTCCTTATACGTGCCTTTTATTAGGCAGCAGCTTGGTTTCCCATATATGGTAATAAAACACAGACATTTCTAACATTTAAGCAAATTGCAACAGCTACTTCTAACATCTAAGCAAATTACATTAACCACACTAATTTCATAGCAACACCAGCAGATTGAGGGAAGTGATTATTCCCCTCTATTTGACACTGGTGAGGCCTCATCTGGAGTATGGTGTCAAGTTTTAGGCCCCCCACTACAGAAAAGATGTGGCCAAATTGGAGAGATTCCAGCAGAGGACAACAAAAATGATTAGGGGGCTGGAGCACATAACGTATGAGGAGAGGCTGATTGAACTACACTTAGGTAGTCTGCAGAAGAGAAGAATGAAGGGGGATTTGACAGCAGCCTTTACCTACCTGAAAAGGGGTTCCAGGGAGGATGGAGTTAGGCTGTTCTCAGTGGTAGTAGATGACAGAAAAAAGAAGCAATGGTCTCAAGTTGCAGTGGGGAAGTCGAGGTTAGATATTAGGAAAAGCTTTTTCACTAGAAGGATGGTGAAGCACTGGAATGTGTTACCTAGGGAGGTGATTGAATCTCCATCTTTAGAGGTTTTTAAGCTGTCTTGATAAAGCCCTGGCTGGGGTGGTTTAGTTGGGGTCAGTCCTGCTCTGAGCAGGGAGTTGGGCTAGATGGCCTCCTGAAGTCCCTTCCAACTCTAATCTTCTAAGAATCTATGAGAAGACTCAGTAATGGAACAGGGATAAGGAAAAGACAGGATTGGGACAGTATTGATCAAGCTGGGAATGGGCGCTAGAAAACACTTTTTTCAGCACCTGGAATAGAACTCATGATTCCTGTGTCTCACCATTCCTCTGCTGTCAGCAAATAGCTGTGAACTCCACCAGCAAACTATGTGGGGCTCATGCCACCTTATTCCTAGTTTACATAAAGGATGACAACCGACTACTGCTATCAGGTACTCTACTGATAGCTGAAAAGCATGTCATGAATTGTGTGGGCAGGAGTGACTATTTCAGATAGCTGAATGTTGCCCTTGAAACTGGATTCTGTCTCTGGCACAGAATTCCTGTGTAATTCTGGGCAAATCATATAAACTAAACTTTTCACAGATGGTCACTGTGTTGCTCATTTTCCGGAGACTTTCTTGTGACTGGTGTCTGATTTGCAGAAATGCTAAATACTCACAGCTGTAAATGTAGTCATGCTTTGAACATATAAAATACTACATTAATTAGATTATGGGTGTCTCAAAGTGGCACCCATAATTAATAGATTATTTGACCACCACATCTGTACAATTGGGATAATAATACCCTTTCCACTCACAAGGATATTGTGAAGATAACTTAATTAATGTTTGTGAAACACTCAGATACTATAGAGATGGGTTCCTAAGGAAATTGATTGTTCTGTTTTCAGAACAGGCCTTGATCAGTGTTTAGTAAATAAGGCCTGGGGCCACACACTGAACAATGAGAATAAAACAAAATATCGAATAGCTTCTCATTAAGTGAGCACCATACATCTTCTGTGTGTAATGTAATGTATGTAATGAAAGACTGTATCATAATGCATGTACACAGGGCAGCCAAATAAAAATTGTACAGGCAACCTTAATTCTGGCATTTTCTAACTTTTGAGTGATTGTCTTTGCAATATTAATGTTCTTTTAACATAAGTTTTGTGTGTAATGACTTATTGGTTAATTTCATAAAGGTTTTTGATATTGTTTTGCAATTAACTTCCATGGGCACAGTTTGGATCTCTACGTTGGATGCTTCAAAGTTCAGGGAAGCTCAGCTCATTATAAAAGCAAGTATCACTTGGCAAATTTTGATCAGATTCAGATTTGGTATAAATACTAGGGAAGTCCATATTGGGGATTTGTCCACCTCAAATTTAACTAACAGGCAAGAGATCGGAATCACGATCCCCCACAGAAATACTTCATATGGTTTGAAAACCTTAATAACTAGACAGTGGAATTTTTTCTCTCTAGCTCACATTACATAGTGAAGGAAGGGTTGTATGTAAATTGATGAGACTTACAGACAAGAACTATTTTGATAATTTGTAGCTGTTTATTATTGTGTCAGAAGCACTGTTCTAGTTTCTTGTTCTGACAGCATGTATTCCACATCTGAAACCTTATTGCCCCTCCTCAAGATCCTGCAGGAGGACAGAGCAACTTTTGTTTTTCTTCTTTTGTCAATTTAAATATTGTTGTGTCTTTGATGTAAAAAGATGTGGACTTCTAGACATCCTGGGTATCTCTCTCTTTCTCTCTTTTTCTCTCTCTTTCTGGCAGATGTCTCTTTTATGCTTGTCAACATAAAGAGAAATCAACATCAGTAGTAGTCCATGAGCTGAAGAAATAGTGGGTATTGTGGGAGATTCTACTTAGAAGTGATGCAAACCATAAGGAGAAACCCAAGGAAACAGAATTGGGTATCTGTCAGTCACTGCTTGCACCTCTGCACCATTAATTTTGTTTCCTTGCTGTACTATATAGTGAACAGTATCTTTCACTCTCACATCCTCATCCGCTGCTGAGTTCTGCTTGTATATTAGGTTCCATGAAAATTTGCCCATGTTCAGACTTTCAGTTGTTTCCTAACTGCAATTTGGAAATTTCCACAGAATTGGTGAGGCGGAAATCTGCATTTCCACACATTGTCAGTCACATCAGAACAAGCCAAAGTATGATCAGTCTAAAGGAAGTTAATTAACAGACTGCAATGGGATGAAGCAATTTATGAAGTAAAGGTGAACTATTAGGCATTTGTGAGACAGTACTGAACTAAAAAGTTCTGAAAGGGTTGGTCATTTGGCAGATGAATTACTATATTAGCAATGAAAAAGTAAAACTGAGTTGAAAATAGGAGCACTAAATTCGTCCCTGGCAGATTTACACTCAATTCTTTAAAGATCCACCATGAATTTGCTCCAGAATTCCTAACACCATATCTGACTAAATTAAATTTTAATAAATTCCTTACAATGGGCTGTGTACCTGCTTCACAGGTACATTGTCCACTGGCTTTAATGAGGGTTCTGGAAGCTTATCACCTCTCAGGAATTGGCCCATTGAAATGTCAATGCTATTAGATTTCAATATGTTTTATTCTGTACTGTTTATTTTCTCATCATATTCTGTATGGGCTACATCCTGAAATCCTTACTCAACAACTGTGAGAGCTGAGGGTGTTCAGCACTTTTTGGGAGGTATTATCTACTTTGCAGGATTGGGTCTTCATTGGACTCAGTGGGAGTTTTGCCAAAGTAATGAATGATTTAAAATTAGAGGTCACATCTTGTAAACATTAAAGCTTGTGCTTAACTTCAGTCCAAAAGAACTCAGTGGGACTCACAAGTATGAAGTTAATCACATGCGTTAGTGTTGGAAAGATATTCAGGACCCTAGAAAGTACTTCAGGATTAAGCTTTATATAATTTTCCTCTTCTCTTTTCTCTTGCTCTTCAAACTGGCAAGAAATGTCTCTCTTTTATTTCTGATCATGATTTATTTACCAATGATCCCAGTTACTGACACTTAATTTAAGTCATTGCACACAGAAACTGAGCTGTCTATCAGCTAAGCCTGGGATTTCCAAAGCAGCCTAATGGAATTAGGCACGCTTTTCCCACTGGCTAATTCATCTAGCCCCTTTGTAGAACCTAACTTGTACCTTTTTCTTCCCTTCAATTAGTATTTTAATCAATTTAAATAAATAAGTACAAGGAAAATATATATGTCACTAATTAGACTTTGATACTGTTTCCTATTTACAACATCTTGTATATAAAGTACAGCCTAGTTTTCCTCAACAGGTGGAGGTCACCAAGGTGAAAAAGTATTCCCTTTCCCACAGTTGCTGAGGACTTGCTGAGAGCATAACAACTGCTCCCACTGTCCTGTACTGCATGGCCAATAAAATGTATACAGAGATAGTAATTCTCCTAGCTCGCCAACACTACAGTCTTTGAACTTTAACACACCAGAATCAGTGAAGTCTAGCTATTATCAAAATAAAGCTGTCTCATGAAGAGAGAAATTGCCTATAAAAAACTAACCTTAAAAAAAAAATCACAGGAACTATTAGTAATAGACAGATCCACAGCCAGGCTTCCTGATATTGCATTACATAAATGTGTCTCTAACCACCAGAGGGTTGGTCTTTAGAAGCCTTGGAAAGATAGTCTGTGCCAGTGAACGCTGACTACAGCCACTTTCGAATCCATTGTTCCAAATGTCTTATTCATCACAGCCAGCTTTCCTTTCTCCCTTTTCTTCCCTGCCTCCACAGTATGAAATGGCACTAAGGTCTTAAAGCTCAAGAGGGAGATAAAAGAACACATCATAATATATTTAGCAGATGATTGTGCAAAATACCAAAAATAGAAAGAGGGGGAGAGATGCACTTCCAGTGTCAGGAGTCTGCAGCCAAGAATTCACTGACATCATCAGGAACTCAGAACACAAAAGGATAGGCCCATCTTTTGTAGCCTGAGTGATAAGGGCTTGTGAGTTTGGAGCACAAGATTATGAGCCAGATCCTTAGTATCCTCTAATTCCCCCAACACAAAGGGAATTTATAGCTGCCTGGAAGGACCACCTCAGGGTTCCTGTAGGATAATTTTTATTTGAAGTAGGGTGAGCTTTTTGGTCCACTAGTATGGTGCGCATTCTTGTGCAGGCTAGGAGAAGGGAAAGAGTGTGTCAACTGTGAAAGAGGGAGGAACTAGAAATGAATGCACTCTGGTAATCCTAACTGGTAGAACGACTGCTTGGAAGCTGCTATACACTGGTGCTAGTTCTAGAAGCTCTAAGCTCTGACTTGTGCCAAAGGCTGGTTCCACTTCCAGCAGCCTTTAAGATTGTGAGGTTGTGGGGGTGAAAGATGGTTAAATTCTCCTGTTGTGCCACTTTCCTCTTCAGCTGTGCCCAGCATTGCTCGGGTGCACCCAGCCCTGATAGTTAAGTTCATGTGATTTTGAAGTAGTTTATTATTTATTAAAAGGACATATTTGCATGTTCCTATCTATATATATACAGTACGTTATATGTTTTAATACGTTACTTATGTGTATGGAGTATAATACATGAAAGAACCACTTGAATATAGAGAGCTGGTCAAAAATTTTCTGTCAAATCTGTTTGTCATTGGAAAATTGCTTTTTTGATGAAGAATTTTTTTCACAAAATGCATCTGCTATCTGTGTAAAATTTCAACTTTTTAATGAAAAACTAACCTGAAAACTGAAACGTTTTTGGTTTTGACAGAAGACTGAATTTTTTTGGATAAAAGTCTAAAAATTTATATTTGGAAAAGTCTCCATGGTGCCTTCTTGAAATTGTAGTTTGGTTGTCTCATTTCCCCATTCTCCTCTAAAGGTTCCCCAGCCAGATTACATCTCCCAGGATGTACTGTAGCCAAGGACACTCATGGTGCACCATAATGTTTCAATGACAGAGAAGACCATGGTGCATCATGGGAAATGTAGTTCAACAAGGGAACCCAGGCCGTAGAACAGAATGGTTCATCTAAACTACAGCTTCTATGAGACATTGCAGTGACATTTCCAAATTGAGGCTTTGTTTGTTTTTCAGTCAAAAATGTTCAGAGTTTGTCTGAAAAAAAGGTTTTCATTATTTTTTACCAAAAATCAACATTTTCCACAGAAAAACAAAACAAAACATTTTCTAACCAACTGTAGTCAAAATGTCCCATACAAAGTCAATATGATATTATATGTTACTTATATGGTATTTGCATTTAAGTGGCACATATATATGTGTTCTTCCTGGAATAGCTAGTAGGCACAAAGTCATTGTACATACAGATTCTTGATGCTGGGAAATTATTTTGGACCATTATTTTTTCCCCAGATAGAGCCTCAAATTTACACCAAGGCTGACTTTTTCAGAGATAAGAGCCTAGTAACAGGCTCCTAAATTTATGTTCTCTATCTATCTTAGGTTCTTATATAGCCTTCATCATCATAGTATCTGAGCACTTCACAATCTTTAATGTATTTATCCTCAGAATATTCCTGTGAGGTGGGGAAATGCTGTGGTTCCCATTTTACAAATGGGGAATAAAGGCACAGATAAACTATGTGGCTTGTCCAATGTCCCACAGAAAGTCTGTGGCAAAGGAGGGAATTGGAATCAGCTCTCCCAAGTCCTATTCTAGTGATTTAACCACTAGATATTTAGACTTCAAAATTAGTGGAATTGTTTCCCTGTGTTCATCTCCTACATATAAACCATGGGGCTTTATTTTATATTTTTAAATAATGGTTGTTTTTGGTTTTTAAAACGGAAAGCCAGTCCTTTTTCTCCTCCTTACAAGCTCTTTTGACTCTGAAACTTAGTAATTGTCTGTTGATAAGTGGGGAGGGAAGGAGAAACCATTATTTTCCAGCCCCAAATGCTCATTTGAGGCCTATCTGTTTTGGGAACTGTATGGTCTCTGTTGCTTAGTAACCACACTCCCCACTCTCTCAGCAGTGGGAGGGTGATCTGCGCATGCCTGTACATTGATAATCTGTTTTCTAGACCCACAGAAAGGCTCATTGTGATGCAGTCAGCTGGTCTGTACATTTTTCACAGGAAATCATTTTAACCCAGTACAGTGGCCAAGATCTCAAATAGCTCTCCCTGACCTTGTGCAGACTGTGTCTGGGGTCGATGCATTCAGCTCACGATCATCTGTTTGCTTATCAAATTAAGGGATGAGAGTGTAGACTGAGTAATGAGTTTTACAAGCAGGTATTGTAAAAATATGAATCTTTTCTGAAACCTTCAGTATATTTTCTCAGGTCAGGGAAGCATTCTAAAGAATCTGTAACCACGAGGAGAGAAAAAGTACTCTTTACTTGGGTGGGGCTCAGATGAAATGTAGCCAGTTAACAGATAAAAGTGGTGATCACTTTTCTGCCATTTGACTTAAATACAGCATGGAAATAACAGGCTGATTACTGGCGTAGTTCTATGTATGTTTGCATAGGCATTTATACTTGTGCTGTTCCTCAGGCACTGATGGATCTAAGGTGTACACTAGATGGTGCTTGCACAACAAAGAGAATAAACAGCACATCTGTCTCCAGCATCCCAATGCTCAACCTGCTTCTTAGGTATTTTCTGTGACACACATTGTGTACCAAGTGTAGTCATACAGTTAACTTCAGAAGGATCATGATTGATGTAAGTGATGCTTATTTGCCATGTCATAGAAGTAGTAGACTATGGGAATAAAGCATTGATTATCTATTTATGTAAAATAGCTGTCTATTTAATCACCATCATCATCTCCTTGAAAACCAGCTATCTAGCGATTCCTAAAGGATGGGAGATAAGGCTGTGAAAGACACACCTTATATAGTGTTTGAATGAGCCATATATGTACCAACATGAGATAAAAGTATGGGTAGAGACAGCCATTTACTGTATTTTTGTAGTTTTCGGTGCAATGTGGCCTCAATCTGATTGGTCTCTAGGAATATTATATTATTGAATATTAATGTCAAATAATAATATTGATATTCTATAAATAGGAGAAATATCTTGTTTGTTAATTTAACAACAACAATTTGTGTGTGTGCGTGCATCTGCGTGTGCATGAATGTGTGTGTGTACAGGGAGGAAAATGGCTGAATTACCATGGACTTTGTGAAAAATAACTCCATCTTGTCCCCATTTTACCAGTGTTACCATTCAGGGAAAGTGGATGACTGCTGAAAGAAATTGGTCCCCAGACACTATCAGCTCCTGTGTAATAGCCTTTTACATGGTGAATCCCTGGAACTGTGTGCCACGTTCTTTAAGAAGCCAGAAGGAAAGGAAACCTTTGACAGTCAGTAACTGGCTGTTCCATGTGCTCAGAAATCAACAATCTTCCAGATATCATCAGGAAAAAAAAAACCCAAAACAAAATAACTATTGCTCCTGGATCAGGGATAGCATCCATATATTCTTTGGTTATATTCTTTAAATATTCAGTATATTTGTATCATGGTTGGAAGCATGTCTGTCTGCTAAGAAGTCTAAAATCAAATGTAATTATTTCCCAAGCACTTACATTGGAACAAGTCTAAGTTTTGTGTGGCCAGAACAAAAGAAAATGTTTTAAAAGTTGCCATTCACGAAAAGAAGGGAGTGAAAGGCAAAAGCTGGATGTACCTGGTTCCTGCCTGTCTTTAACTCAGATACCCAAATTGTTCTATCAAAATAAACAGAGGATCCAAATGATAGTTTTTGCCACCTTTTAATGCCAGCATGTGTTGGTGTCCACCTAGCCTCTGTTTTTATGGTATCATTTATGAATTTTTGACCAAAATTTGGTAAGATCCAGCAGGACACACACTCTGGATTTGGGTTTCAGTAGAACAGCTGCAGTGTGAAGGATAAGATGAGGGGGGAAGAGGCAGGATTGTTAAAGTACAGCAGAAGCAGCTGAACATGATCTCTGTTTAGGAAGAGGAATTGGGATTATCAACACCTCAGATTGACAGGGTGCATCCTCCAGATTGATTGAATGTGCTGGTGTTAGAAGCAGCTACATTTGTTCTGTAGTTAAGCAGCAGCAGTTGCTGGGTGGGGGTATAAAAAGAAATGTCGGGATCAAGATCCAGGGACCTGGATCATTGTCCATCTGTCTCTGGATTTTGTTGTTGTAGCAGGAGTATCTTCCCTTGTTCTCTATTTATGCAGCAGAATTTGGGATGGGGGCCAAAACTTGGCTGGATCCAGCAGGAGCCAGGTGCCAGCTTTTGCAGCACAATTGCAGATTCAGTAGTTGTGGATGTTTTAGCAGCAGACTTTTTCTTTCTTTTTTGTTTAACAGTACAATCCGGAAAGTTTAGATTCCAAACTGGCAGGACCCAGGTAGATCCCACTTTTACCCCGTCCCGAAGGAAGGTCAGGAGCAGAGAACACAGATGATTTTGCACCCTCAAAGGGGAAGGGGCGGTGGACACATAACATTCAATGATTCAAATCCATGATGTGTGTGATATCAGAAAAAGAGGGAAAACACGTCCCTGAGATTGGAACTGGGTCGTTGGACCCAAAGACTTTGCATCGTTTCTATTTACACTGCAATCTGGATAGCAAATGAATAAATAATAGGTGATGAGACATACCTCACTGTGGATTATACAAGGGTGCGCTTGGCCGTAGGAATTAGCATCTCGCTCTGTGTCAGACCGAGAATGTGAGCTAATCTCCCGCAGCAGAGCAGTTAAAATAATTGATGAGTGTGTGCCGAATCCCCAAGAGGGGAGGGGTGGGGGTGGGCAAAGTGCTGATTTCAACCCTGTAGCGTCAGGATTGCGTCAATTTGAGTTGCAACCACGTCTTCAGGCTGGGAGCCGAGCTACTCAGAAGAGCCAAAAGAGGAAGGGGGCTGCATATCACTGAGAAGAGGGAAGGTCTAAAAGCTCCCTTCCCCTCCCCTGTTCCCCCCCCAGCCTCCTCCTCCTAAGCCTTCCCGATCGTTCATGTTTGTGTTTTCACCACGCTGGAAAATAAGGCTCCACGGGGTTTGTGCAAGCTAAGAGCTGGGCTAAGGAGGGGAAGGGCTTTTCAGCACCTTGGACAGAGCACGCAGCAAACATGGCTCCGATTTCAGCTAACAGAGAAGAATTTGGTAAGCAAGTTCTAGCTCAAACTTACCATGCCAGGCAATTTCCATCCAGAGTTCGCTGGGCATTTGTGTGAACGCTCCATTTCGTGGTCTTGGGAGAGCTAACATGTTACACTGAGGGTATATGCATGTAATCTCTAGCCTATCTCTACAGTTTCCTTGTATCTCTTTCAGAGGAATCATTCGAACATTGAATCTTTTCTCTCCCTCGCCCTCCCCCGATGTCTCAGAAGTTCACAGAGGTGTATTTTTTTGTTTGTCTTTGAATCCCATGCACTGGAAATCCTTAGGACTTTGTGTGTGTGTGTGTGTGTATTAAGGATGCCTTGATTATTTCTTTTCTCTCTAGTGAAGGTAGCATGCCCCAGAGATGAGTTGTTCAAGTGTATTCCATGCCAAAGATCAAATCCTTGTTCAAAATTCTCTTGGAATAGCTTTCACCCCTGTTTCCTTACAGAGGAAGACATATAAAATCTTATCCACAGATATATATGTTCTTTTAATTGATGTTGCTAGGCAGGTAAGTGTGCAATATCTCCTCTTTTTTTAAATGAACATCTTACTCCTTAGATAAATCTAGGCAGAGTAGATTTTCGTATAAGAGGAGGATGATAATAATAAAAATAATAATAATGAATAAATTTTCAATTCAATTCAATTTTAAACTCAAATTCTGTTGAATATAGGCTTAACTTTATTACGGCAAAGGAGGTACAGAAACATTGACATACATGTGCATGTTTATATATGTCTTTACTTAGAGTTTTAAAAAGATTTTTTTTTCTTCTGAACTATGCTTTACAAAATATTTACCACAGCAATGGTGTAAATCTGAGCCCACTCCCCTGAGTGGAGTGACTTCAGATTCAGAACCGAATATGTCGTAATGTTAATAATTAGCATTTCAAAGCAATCTACCCTTTCTGAATGGTTGGACAATTGTTATCTAATTGGCAGTAAATGTATGGCAGTGTTATTTACCATTTCATCTCCCTTCCCGCCCCATCCACCTGGGTGTTTCTAACTATATTTGTGACATCTTGCTCACCTGATGACTTATTTAATTAAGATAATTAATTTTAAGCACTAATTTGGTCCTATCGATGTGATCATAAACTGAAAATATAATGTAATATTATTCACATTTTTATAAACAGTCTGTATAAATGTGATCTAATGAAAAGTGAAACAAAAATGCAAACTGATACTTAAAAACCTGTTTAAGCTGTGATAATAATTGTGATATCATAACTTGTTCTCTACTATTGCTTCTTATACAATTTCCATTTCCGTACCCTGAGGCATTGTCTAAACTCAGTGCCATGTGCTTAACTTTAAAAATATGAATTCACTTATTGATCACATATGTCATTTTTCAGTCACTTTATTCAGTCCTCATATTTAATTATAACAAATGATACAGAGTAGGAGTGGAAGGGAAAATGACATAATTGTTGGAAAAAATGAACAGCCAGGCCTAACCCTTTAGTTCCTGGAAGTTTATCTCCTAATATCTCTTTTTAGTGCCATTTTTTAGTCATTCCAATACAAAAATTGAAGCTATGACAGTAAGTGCAAATTAGTTCCATCTGCCTAGCTTGTAACTATATGTAACAGATGCATTTATATAAGAGAACTCTGCTCTTTCTCACCCAGAAAGGTCTGCTAATCATGTGTTACAGAAGGAGCACTCTTACATAAAGAACATAATTATCTTTATCCATACAAAATGTCAGCACATTATATTTTACTAATCGCTCACTCTTACAGTAATGTGGATTTAGCTCTAATTGCTATATTGTGGGATGTTTAAACTTCCTTGTGGGGAAAATTGAATGTCCAGGTAGTTATGCTCATTTGGCCCCTCAATGCATGATTTTGAAATACTAACAGTACATTCTATGTGCGATCACTTTATCCACATGCCAAGCGAGCTTGTAACACTTGCACTGTGTTTGCCTTTGAAATGTGACTTTCAAATGCAGGATTCAGATGAATGCGGAAGCGGTATCTAGCTCTAAAGTTTTTGCTATAATATATGATCTAATTAAATATTTTAAAATAAACAAGAACCCTCTTTCTATATTTTTTTAAAAAATTCTCTGTAGCTTTGATTAATAGTCAGATGGGTTCAATACTTAATGGATAGCAAGACAGTGGGTTTTCTTGTTTTTAGAGTTAAGCTAGGTAGCAAGTAAAAGACTTCATATATATAATTATTGTTTGAAGGACTCACTCCTGCAAGAAGCTAATCACTTCCTATTAAATTCAGCATCTTCATGAGATATTTCTAACTCTTTATGGGATCAGAGCATAAAACATTTATCTCATTCCATACACAGAGCAGTCCAGGGAGCAATATAAAAAGTAGATGGTACATATAAGTAATGCATATTTCAGATTCTGTTTAAATTAAGCAACAAAACCTGCAGACTCTATGCAGAAGCTCCAGGAGTGAGCCGAAAATGCTTTTGCCTCATGGGTTCATACCAGTGCAGTTGCTCTAAGTGAACTTAGAAACAGCACATAGACAGAGGAGCCATTTCAGAATAATTACAAATGATATTATATTATCCTACTGTTTTCCTCCTAGTCACTCTGTGTATATGGAAAAGTACTAACATGCAGTCCCTCTTCCTCTGTAGATACACATTTATACCAGCAGGTGGCGAGAAATATATACAGATCCCTTGCAATTCGTATAATGAAAAGCATTTCAGACTGTCTAGGTTGCAGCTAGTGCCATCTCTTTTGATTGTATTTTCTAATATATCACTTTGTTATCTCAAGCACTGCTGTTTACATGTTTGTTACTATTAATTTGATTTGCAGATGAAATTCCTACAGTAGTTGGAATCTTTAGTGCTTTTGGCCTTGTCTTCACAGTCTCCCTCTTTGCTTGGATCTGCTGCCAGCGTAAATCTTCCAAATCCAACAAGACCCCTCCCTACAAATTTGTCCATGTGCTGAAGGGGGTTGACATTTATCCAGAGAACCTCAACAGTAAGAAGAAGTTTGGAGCAGATGACAAAGGTGAAGCAAAAAGCAAATCAGTGGTGCCAAAGAATTCTCTCCACCTTGACCTAGAGAAGAGAGATTTGAATGGCAACTTCCCCAAAACAACCCCCAGAATCCAAAGCTCTCCAGATCTTGAGAACTTGACTCCAAAGCACTTTGCAGAAAGGGAGAAAGATTCAATATCCCCCGAGAGCTTAAAGTCCAACACTTCACTGTCCTCTGAAGAGAAACAAGACAAGCTAGGGACTCTCTTTTTCTCCTTAGAGTACAACTTTGAGAAGAAGGCATTTGTGGTGAACATCAAAGAAGCACGTGGATTGCCAGCAATGGATGAACAGTCAATGACGTCTGATCCCTACATCAAAATGACAATCTTACCCGAGAAGAAGCACAAGGTGAAAACCAGAGTGCTGAGAAAAACCTTAGATCCAGCTTTCGATGAAACCTTCACATTTTATGGGATCCCCTATAGCCAAGTCCAAGATTTAATCCTTCACTTTATGATTTTGAGCTTTGACAGGTTTTCCAGAGATGACATCATTGGAGAAGTCCTCTTTCCACTCTCAGGGATCGAATTGTCTGATGGGAGGATGCTAATGAACAGGGAGATCATCAAAAGAAATGTTAGGGTAATCTATTTTAAATATATTTAAAACTACTGAGTTTCTTTTATTTATTATTATGTTATTATTTTCCTAGTATCTTAGAAAGCCAGGAAAAGAGTTCATCATAACAATATTGAGAAGCTTTACATGGTGACATTATGGGGAGACAAGCATACAAGTGCAATAAATAATTACTACAGTGAGCTTGTTATAAGAAATTGCTAATGGACCAAATCCTATTTTCTTATGCAACTAGTCCAATTTACTTTAATGGAACCGCTTATGTTAGGTCAGCAGGCCCTGACCTAAATTAATCAGGCTGGCAAGAACAGAATGCACAGCTCCTTTTCCCATTCTGTATTGAACATGGGCTATTAGGACTTGACTCAAAAGCTCATTGAAGTCAATGGGAACCTTGACTTCAACCTTTCCGTTGATTGCAGTGAGATTTCGATCAGACCCTTAAAGACCAAAAAAAAAATATGTATCCAATATTTTATTTGAAACCAGTCAGAAAATTACACTGTTGAATACATTGTTTAATTAAAACTGTGTTATTTGACATTTCTGTCTTATATCTTTGTATCCTGTATCTTAACAATTGTAACACAGGCTGCAGATCTACAAAGAAAAAGAAAAAACTGTGGGTGAAATCCTGGCCCCATTGAAAACTGACAAAATTCCTGTTGGCTTCAGTGGGGCCAGAATTTCTCCTTGTATTTCTTATCCTGGTTCAGTAGGAAAAGATATTTCAAAACCATCACAAATGAATTATACCCACCAGCCCTTCCTGAGGATTTGGCATGTGTATTGACGTTAATGTAATTGCTTTCAAAAGATCAAGCATTACATCAAATTGAATTAATGTCTGCCAGCCAATATTCCTATCAGCAATATCATTATTTTTTAGTTCTACTGCTGCACCACAACAGCTCTGTAATCATCTCACTGAAACGATATATACCAGAAATTTCAGAGTTTTCTTTTCTTTTCTTGAAGTGATTCCATTCTTCTTGCAAATTCAAATTAAATAATTATACAGAATAACCCTGGTCTTTTCTTTCTTCCATTTAAATTATAGGCCTTCGGAGAGTATTAGGGACACAACTTCAATAACAATCTGAGTCTATATTTGTCAAAAGAATTCATTGCAGATTTTGGTGAATTACATGTTTTTATGTACTTTTTTTAGTTTAGCCCTGCTTATAATCTTTTCTTTTCACTGAGATTTATTTCTTTTCATGTAGGTGTTTCAAAATCATTTAAAATCTTTATATTACTATTGACTAAGTGAACTAATAGGTCTTTTCCAAAATGCTGCTATGTCAATACATGTTTTTACCTTGTTTTTCTGATCAGTTTACTAACAAGCCATAAACAAAGATTTGCAACCAGAATTCATGGGACCAAATCTGGTGATGTAAAGCAGCATAGCACTACAATGATAATAACAATAATAATAATTAATAATAGATCCATTAGAGCTACACTAATTTGCAGCAGCATCTGGTCTCTTATGACTATTCCAAAAAGTTTACTACTGACTGCAAATCACAGCTAAGATAATGACCAAGATACTGCTCATAAAGATTTTCTTTTCATTTCTTTAGAAGTCATCTGGGCGTGGAGAATTATTGATCTCTCTCTGTTACCAATCTACAACAAACACTCTAACTGTGGTTGTTTTAAAAGCCAGACACCTACCCAAAGCTGACATTTCAGGATTATCAGGTAATGTCTTTATTTTTGAATGTGCAATAGGCAGGGTTGTAGAAACATATTAAAACTGGGAGTTTGCAGATGAAATGATAGTGCCTGTTTGATCACCCATATATTCATGGGCTGTATGAGTGGCAATTCACTCTTACTTTATTCACAGAGACAGGTAATATTTTAATTTCTAAATCACAAATGTTGTGAGCTTGTTCCTATGTAGTATTTGCCAAGAAACTAAGTGACCATCAGTTACCATGGAAGAAATCCTCTTCCCAGTTAAATCAATGAGTTTTGCCCTTTTCATCCATAGGACTCCTCTGACAGCAGGACATTTTGTTGACAAATCCTGCAGAATTATAGTTTTATTGTAAATAACAAATAATATACTGAGACAGAACATCAGCTGGTGTAATTCAACATAGCCCCAGTGAAGTTAGGCAATTACATCAGGCCTGAATCTGCCCCATTAGGTAGTTATATGGTATTTGAAATGTATGATAACTCCTTGTAACATGATATTTGTGCACTCTAATGCAGTGTCCTTGGGATGCACTAAAGAAAAACAGCTTTTGTAATCTATTTTCTTGGTTCTATTTTGCTACTGTTTCTTTTTATGGAACTTCCATTGAAGCCAACGGTAGACTCACAAACATAGATAGACACTATACTATATTTATTTATACTATATTTATTTTGAAAGAGAGGTAAGTAATGGTATATCCAAGCATTGAGCACCCTGACATAATTTAATTTCATGATCAAATTTCAAATGCAATGGACCATTCTTCTGAGCATAACATGATAATCTCTCCAGCCCTCAAATCACTATCTTCTGGAATGCCTAAAATAAAAGATGGGCCTCTCTTGTACTCAGTAGGCTGACACATCCTAGTTTTGGTAGAACACAGCTGAAGATGCCTCCCATTTACAATGAGGGATTTCCACCTCTTGCATCTCTTCTGATCTGAGCTGTGTCAGTCTGGGCCAGGGAGAAAGATGGTTTCTCAGGTAGTCCAGTGCAAGTCATTTAGTCTACCACTAACCCTTTCAATTCTAACCAGAAAGTACTGGCAGCCAATGCAGCTCCCAAACATAATGTGCTCCCAGAATGACACTTCATTAAACACAGGCCACCAGTTTATTCTGAGCCATTTCAGCATGGAGAACATTACAGCAATATAATCTCAAGGTAACAGGCATATTGAAGGTCCATTCTGGAGAGAAAAGTCAGACTTTTTTGCAAGACAGAGGTGAAACTAAAAGCCCTCTTGGCCTCAGCTGCCCCACAGGAGCAGTCTGGGATCAGTAACACCTAAACTATACATTTGATTAACAAACAGCAGTCACGCTCTTTCTGTTAGGGATCAAAATAGAAGTTCCATCAGTTGTTTCTCTTTGTTTCCTCCAGCCCAGCCTTGTTAACTATGGTAAATGTGCCATCATTCTCCACGTGACAGCCAGCTGGCTTCATGCAAGCTCATCTCAATACTGGGTTATTAATCCCATTGCACGAGCCAGGTCAGACCTGATAGAGAGATAACTTTGGATGTTGACAGCATAAGGAATGCACCACAGCCTTTGCCTCCTTACTAACCCTCCCACTGGCTTGATATACATAGTGAGGAAGATGGATGACAAAATAGGCCCATGTGATTCCCTGCACAAAAGCACCTCTGCTTTACCTTCTCAGCAAGATAAGAAGTGATTCACTCAGGAGACTCCATATATATATACTAATATGACCCACCAGCACCTTAAGAAAATATCCTGGTCAATGATATCAAAGGCTGCTGATAGACCTAGAAGAAGCAAACTGGGGCCCTGTCTACACTTACCTTCCGGATTCGGTGGCAGTCGACAGGAGATACGCAAGTGACGTAAATCACTTGCATATCTCCTGTTGACTTTGCTCCACGCGTGGTCCACACTGCGCTGTGCCGAAGGGAACAGTGCTATGCCACTTACTGGGGTGGTTTTCCTGCATCAATTGCTGGATCGACTGAGCAGGTCTACACAGACCACTCAGTCAATCCAGAGCAATCGATTGATCTGATGGCGGTGAATTTGCCGCCGTCAGTGTATACCCAGACTAATACACTTTAGACTCAAACATTGCTGGTTATCATCTCCCAGCCATAGATATTTGGCCAGAGATCAGGAGCTTTATGTGGCTCTTTGATGAGTATTGATTTTGACATACAGAATGCTGGCGTGATGCTTGTGCTTCAAAAGGCCAGTTAATTATTTAATTATTTGAGGTTTATTCCTAAAGTATTGGTTAACTATGAAAGTATAGTATGAAAGTGGAAATGTACTTTAACTCACTTTTTCACTGTTGTGCTACACGTGCGTATGCACAATATATTTGTTTTTCTTTTTCTGCAAATACCACAAGAAATTTGTTTCAGGACAAATGAAACAAGTGACCTTGTCATCATCCAGATATTCCCATTTGATGTCTTTGCCCCAGCAATTCTAAATGGACTTTGTGTTTAGTTCTGCACACCAAACTGGTAGAAGTCTCTCTGAATTCAATGGAAGAGAGTCAAGCAGAGTTTGAAAGCAGTTGAAAAAATCCACCTTGGGTCAATTAACAGAACTAATAAAATACAGACTAAATTTAACCTCTTTTACTGGCTACCTCATGATGCTCCAATGATGCAAAGCAGTTACAAAATTGTGTAAGCCTGGGCATATATAGCATACCAACAAATCCATCTCCACATTTGGACTTGCTGGTTCAAAATAATCCAGTTAATATTTGTGGGGCTAAATTAATCAAGTCCATTAACATCACTGGAGTTACATGGGGAATAAATGTTGTTCATTCAACTGTTCCTTAAAGAAGATTTTTCTTCCTGTTTTTTTTTGTTTTAATCCTATGCATTTGCTTGCACAATTCTCATTTAGAAATGGTTTATCCTATACAAATAAGTATGAGTAAATAATTCATATTTATCATTAATACAGAGTTTTAAATTTCTGCCAACAGGCAAAGAGAAGTTTTTCCTTCATGCTTTAATAAAAAAAATCTAATATTTACCAGTTATGCTTCAATTGTTCAAGATTCATAGTTTTAAAAAAATAGACAACATATCTTAGGGTTAAGTTTTGTAATTGGAACATTTATTCAACATCTATTTGTTTGTGGCAACACTTCTCATTGTATTGTCATTATGTTGGTAGAATATATTTTACAATTAATTACTGTTGCACAACAGTCAATAGTTTGTTTGTTTGTTTGCTCGTCATTGCAGATCCTTATGTCAAAGTGAACCTCTACTATGCTAAGAAGAGAATCTCTAAAAAGAAAACCCATGTGAAGAAATGCACACCCAATGCAGTATTCAATGAATTATTTGTCTTTGACATTCCTTGTGAGGGTCTTGAAGATATCAGCATTGAATTTTTGGTTTTGGATTCTGATAGGGGGTCCAGGAATGAGATCATTGGCCAGTTAACCCTGGGAGCTTCAGCAGAAGGAACAAGTGGAGAGCACTGGAAGGAAATCTGTGAATATCCTAGGAGACAAATTGCCAAATGGCATATGCTATGTGATGGTTAGCAGCCTAGAAATGGTTTGGAACTTAACAAATATTTCCATAGGCAAGGAGAAATTTTCTTTCTTTGCAATGTATAATTACAGGCTTGTAACAATAAGACATCTTTTTGTTAAGACTGGATCGAATTATCAGAACAGAAGGTAACTAAATTTTCACATTAAACAAAGTTCTTTCTAATCCAGAGAAACATAATTTCATAAGATATTCATATTCTGCTGGAGTTTACATAGTCAGACTTCTGAAGCAGTGTAAACTTCAGTAAGAACAGTCTATCTTTCATGAATAAATCACAGGAAACTGTAGATTACTACTCCATGCAGAAGACGATAACCTCATTAATACATATATTGCTAAATCCAGAGACAGACTTTTTTTTGTTAAGTCTAAAAAGTAGACTACAAGTAGATTGAGGGGCAGGAGGAGTATTTTGTTTGGCTTAGCACTGTATCAGAAACCTTCTCTTATGGAAATTCAACCAATTTTCATACGTTTAGGGTACTTATACTTTGAACAACCCAAAGACAAATTTTCAACAACTTGCTTTGCATATCACATCAGGTACAAACAATTATGTATGTGAAATATTGTATAATCGTTTACGTTTGGGATTTTTATTATTACTATTACAGTGGATGAAATAAGTACATTCTAAAAGTAGTGAACAAATTAAAACTAATAGTTTTATAAAAAGGGCTTAGATATAGGTGAGTGCACATGTTACAATATGGTTAGAATTTGTGCTTTAAGCGTGACCTGTAATTCCCTCCCTCCCTTCCCCCTCCAACACACACACAGGTTATACATTAAGCATTTCTAATGAAGGTAAAACATTTTTATCAAGATAATGAAATGTGAAGAATATTACTATGAATGGTCTTTCACCTTTTATATTTTAAAAAAGGTTGGAAATGTCTCAAATAAACTTGTCTACCATTTTTTTTCTACTTGCTTCGCTCAAACAAAAACAAAAATTAAAACATTAAAAAGAAAACACAAATTGTATTTTATTGTTTTGAAGAAATCAGAGCCCCAATCCCTTTAAAACATACACGAGTGTTTAACTTTATGCACTCTGAGTAGTCTCAATAAAATCAATAAAACTACTTGCAATGCAAAAAATGTAGCAGATATTAAAGTGTTTGCAGGATTGAGGCCCAAACTAGCATTATAACACATTCTAAATCATATTAGATGAACAATTTAAAAGTAGCACTTCATTTAGATCATTTTCATGTATCCATGGCTGATTGCATTGAAAAATGGGGAAGGGGAGGGAAATAACATCAGGATTTCACTGTAGTGTGCAACATGTATGTATGATGTGATTTAAACTGTGCTCACAGTGCCAGACTGGGGGAATAAGTGTAACACAAAGTAACGAGTATAAAATAAAACTTTTGACCCCTGTGAATCTTATTTATGTTGACACTTGATACACTGATTTCTTATACAGGGTTATCTGCCAATATTTGTCCTGTGTTCCTTTTGAATGACAACCTTTGTAAAGAAGAATATTTTTTAAAAGAAGTGTTAGTGGTCGAAATAAGGAGAATTTAAAAATGCAGGGTCAGTTTCTGATACACTTGGTCAGCCAAAGTACCCCCTTCCTTCACAAGTAATCCCACTGAAATGAATGAGATTTCTTGTGAATAAAGGTATTACTCAGTGTAAAGAAGAGCTGCAGACTGGGACCACAATGAAAACATTTTAACAATCGATATTGTATTAGAGTCTCAGTGAAGGACAGATCCTTGAAGATTACTGGAGTTTTGTTGTTGCCTTCACTGGAACCATAATTTTGCCATAAAATGACAAGTGGAGGAGGCTGGAATGTGAAATATGCAAGAAAGAAACAAATACTACTGGAAGAAGTCTATTGATGTTCTTTCAGGTTTTGTGACCGTACTTTATCCAGTTTTTGAGAATGTGTTTGATATCACAATGTTTATAAAGTTCTATAAAATGCATTTTCAAAACAACTTATATATGCTTTTTATGACAAGGATTACTGTAAAAAAATACATATTGTTTGTATAAAAGAATAGAAACTTTTTGTTTGTTTAGACACTGATTAGCTATGTGACGGCTCAAGTTTGCTAACCTTATACACATAGGACCTGATTCAGAGCCCAATAAGTCAAAAGAAAAAATCCCATTGACTTAATGGGCTTTGGTTCAGGACCAAACAGTAGTACCTTACTCATGAATAGTCCCAGCCAATGGGACTATTTATGGAGTAAATTACTACTCAGTATAATTAAGGGTAATAGAATATAGCTCAAAGATAATAGTAGTACAGAGCCAGACTGCAATATCCTTATTAATGTCAAAAAGAATGTTACACAAAATAATTCCACCGATGTCAATGGGGTGCCATGTAATATAAGGTACAACTGAAACAAGATAAAGTTATTACAATCTGGCCCAGAGGTAGCGCATCATTTCTGTTAATGTGATCAAAGGGTGAGATTTAGCATCAGTTCCTAGTGGATATAAAGCCTTTCATTCAGTAAAATAGATAAATAAACAGATAAATACATAAATAAATAAAGTATTTAAAAAGTCAGCCATGGGCTGTGGCCATCTTTCATTTTGCCTTCCAATGTGATGTTGTCAGGAGGATGTTTTAAAGTTTCTATAGCGGCCTGAGGGTTAATATTTCTACCAGATAAATGACAGCTCTTGGGAGTGGGGTGTGATGGGGAGGGAAGATAAAGGGGTGGGAAGCAAATAACTTTTTCTTACACTGAAAAAAATGTAAATAGGATTTTTGTTTTCAATTTAAAGCAATGTTTAGCTTGGAAAGTTGAGTAAAAATGACTTGTGACCCATTCGTAAACCAGACATTACAGGAGTAAAAGTGGTCCTGCCCTGATATGGGAAATTTTACCATTTTATAAAGTATTCAAGTCTCAATGTGAATATCTTGAACTCTGTTAAGGATACTGTATTGTATTAAACATGTAAAATAATGTTTGTCTAAGTAGCTTACAAAAAAATCTGAATGGGAGGTTATCCATGTTTGAAGATCTGTTGTAACTAAATAACTGATTTATTTATGCTGTTGTAACTTGATAGAAGTTATTTGGGAGGAAGCATGGTGTATGAGGTTTTGTAAGTTTTTTGTGCCAGCTCTGTATGTTGTGCCATGTATGTAAGACAAGAATAAACTGCTGCTTTCATTCATCCCATTCCAGCACAAATATCCTACCAATGTATGTTTTCAATAGACTCCCTTATTTTGTTATTTTCTTAGTCTTTGCTTTCACACCTTCACCAGATAACTAATATTCCTTCTCCCAAATCCCCACCCACAAAATAGCACTTGATTCAATTCATTTTACCAAAGGCTTTTTGTATATACCATACTCTTCCCACCTAGATCCTTATTTCATACTGTAAATCCACAATATCTTTCTACCATATTTGGTTTTAAACTGGATTATGTATTTGGTGCCAAATTCTGAGCTGGCCTCAATACAAGGACATAAGAGCCTGTTTAGGTCCATAGGTGGACTACCAGGACTTTGGATAAAGAGGTGCAGAAGTAAACGGGGGTGCATACCCATTTATTCCTTATCCAGAGGAAGTGGAAAGGGAGAGCTGGGGAATAGGTGGAATCTTGGCTTTATTCCCCCTGTTAATTTACCAGAAGTAAATTATAACTCCTTGGAAGGAAATTGTGACTCAGAAGTGTATCTCTGAGTCATAATGTCTGACAGGGTTATTCTGGGGTAGAATCTCTAGTGCTGATGGAAATTTCCCTTTCCATTTACCCACAGAAAGGATAAAGCTCAAGCAGTGTCAATCCAAGATCCCTGTACTGCTTCTTGCTAAAGTGCTTCAACTGTACGCTGGAAGGAGTTCCTTTGGGAGATGAGAGAGGTGTTCAGTTTTTATGCCTATCTACTCTCTCTCTCTCTAGCTCTCTCTCTCTCATTCTCTCTTTTAATACTGCCAACTAGGAAGCCTATTACTATCCAAGGTTATGAGGCCTATACACAAGGAACTGCACTGAAGACACCAGCCTGTATGACATAGGCTACCAAACGTCTGCCAGATGAAGATAACTCTCAGTCATTAATGGTCTGAGCTAGGTTCAAAATAGCAATCAAGAGCTGAAAAGTCTTGAGCACATTATCAATCAACACAGCCATCTACCACATTTCTCAACACCTCACTCTCGATTGAGAGTGCATCATTGGTTTTATTCTAGCTTGTCAAACAATCACATTATGGAAGACATTGCTACAGTTGGTTTATAGTTTTCCTTTTTTTGTTTGAATAAAAGAAAGGGCCAGTCCTAGGATTTGTCTACACATGAAAATTAACTCAGATTAAGATAGGGTGCAAATTTAAAATATATTTTCTTCTTTAATTCCATGTGTGGATGCTCTTATTCCAGAATAAGAGTGCATTCTTCCAAATAAACCTAATCCACTATGAAAGTGAATTAAACTAATTCAGAATAAGGCTTACTTATTCCAGCATTAATATAATGGTTTCTGAAGTTCTGTTGTTTTCTAGCCAGCCGAGCACATTGCAGACTGACTGTAGGATTTAATGTAGTCCTGAAGAGAATCACAGAGATAGCCATCTATTTTCTCTGACAGATGCTGTAAATATTTTAGCATGACTCTGAAAACACAATTGGTTTTAAGAAAACAAATAAGAAGTATTTCACAGATATCGATAGCTTTATTGATTCCTTTTCAGTGATGCCCTCCAAAGGAGATTACTTCTAGGATGGTGTGAATGAAAATTCCAAGGTGGATATTAGTACATGGACAAGGGAGCCTGTCTAAGACTGCATTTAAAATAGGGGTGTGTGTGTATGTGTATGTGCGTGTATGGCACAGGACAAGACTTAACAGCGACGATAGTAACTACTAACTTTTAAATTATTTATTACTTTTTATCAATCTCCAGGGCTGTGATGGGGACCACACTTTCCTCTAATAAATTCCTTAGAGTTGTACAGTTCAGTGGATATATATGGAGAAAAAAAGAATGGGAATCAGGAAGTCAGTGTATGACAACAGATGGCTATTCCAAGCTAAAATCAGAGGTGATATTAAGCAATGGTGAATGTCTTAGAATAGTAAATCAGCTTGAGGTGAGTGTATGTCACTCTAATGTTCTCAGGGAGGGGATGGAAAATGTCAAGTTGTAGTAGGAGAACACATCAGGATGTAAAATGAAGCAGGTGTAAGTTAAAGCTGCTACTGCTGTTATATACCCTCTATTGGTTGCTTTCCTTGCTATAACACAATCCCTCTTCACTTCTCAGGGAGTGCATTAAACACATCCTCACATCGACTTATGCTGATTTATGGCAACTGATGGTGATTTACTCTGACATGAAACTCACATTATGTCACCTCTGAATTTGCCCCTACATCTACTTTGAATCAACTCTAAAGCTCTACACAAGTCCCCAAGGTATTAAGTCCTGTCTCTTTTAATAGGTACCAAAATATCACTGGCTTCAGTTCCTGACATGCCAGTCTCCTTGTGGGACAGAGACTATGAGCCAAACCTTTTGGTTCCTAGATCCTAGCCTCCTAAAACTGCTCTTTGGGTCTTAATGGATTATGGCAGCTTTTCTACTACTTTCTCAAGCCATTTATCCAATGCAGTCCAATTTACAAGGGAAAGGAGAGATGGGGAAGGAATGTAAATGAATGTGCTTAACATTAACTCCACCTTCCTTCTGACAGTGTTACAGGGTTGATCTCAATGCCCAAATGGTCCTTATATGCTCAGTGGAAACTTTTAGCCCACAAAACTAGAGCGGATCTGAAATTTCACAAATGAAAGTTCACCAATCTCTGATTAAAACTATAAAAAGGTATCTAGGCCAAAAGCAAACCTGTGCCACATCTCAGAGCTTTCCGTGACAAAATGACAATCCCGAGTAATGGTATCGAAATGCTCTCTTTTGAGAAGAAACAGAATTTTGCCCACCAACCTCACTGAAGAATGGAAACTTTTCATGTTCAGATTCATTGGCAATAGAAAACCTTGCCATTTAAAAGACAGACTACTAGGCCTTCTCTCATCCCAGAAGAGTCTGGGTATGGGTAGGGTTTTGTGGCCTGCCTTGTGCAGGAGGTCAGACTAGATGATCATATTGGTCCCTTCTGACCTATGAGTCTATGAGTCTATGAGTCTGTTTGCAGTCCATTGCTATTTATTGACAGGAAAAGAGGCATGGGTGAAAAGCCATATTTGAGAAAAGAAACAGCATGGAGTTCCCATCTTCACAGTCTGCCTGTTGCCATGCTCCCCGTTGGAGAGGACTCTCAAAGGTGGAAGAGGAGTATAAAAAGAACGGAGAGACACCCAAGAGCACCCCTCCTACTCCTCTCTCTTTCTCTCTGTCCATGAGAAGGAATTGAAGAAGCAGCCATTACACAGAAGAAGGGATCCTGGACTAAAACATTTGGCCAGTAACACTGTTGAGTGCATGTGGTGAGAAAAAACTTTGCTTTAGATTGGTAATAGTTTAAGTTAAACATTAGCTGTGTTTTATCTTTATTCCTCTCATCACCATTTCTGATTTTTCTGTCTCATTACTGTATTCACTTAAAACCTCTCTTTGTAGTTAATAAACTCGTTTTACTGTTTTATCTAATCCCGTGTGTTTGAACTGAAGTGTTTGGGAAAATCAAAACAAGATTTGTGCATATAATTTTTATTAAAAAATGATGGACTTTATATGAGCTTGTATTGTCCAGGAGCGGGTCTGGTAGTGTGCTTGGGTCCACACTGCAATATAATTCAGGCTGGTTAGAGCCTGATGTGACTAGCAGGATCCAAGAACGCACAGGTATAGCTAGGAGTGATATACATCCTGGAGGCTGTTAACACTACTTATTGTAGGTCACAGCAGGAAAACAGTGTAAAGGCCCCTGAGGTTACATGGCAGGGGTGACACAGCCACCCACTAATCTAGATTGTATCCGGGGTACAACATAGTCAAGAGTAGAGCTGGAAAGTAATTTTTCAATAGAATGGTTTAAGTTCCTGCATCTCCCACATCCTAAGTGAGTGCCCTAACCATGAGGCTACAGAGTCAGTGTTTTTTTTGCTGGCCCAATTAATATTTAGTTTTTTATAAAAAATGGAGCTTCTCCAACAGAAAAAACTCCCACACCCCACCCCATATTAACCAATAATCTAAGTGGCACTCAGCTACTATGGGCGAAACACAAGTTCAAATCCCTGCCCTGCCAAGAACAAGGACTTGAGCCTGTGTTTACAACATCCCAGGTGAGGTCCCTAAACACAGAACAGTTTGTTAGTGGAAGTCTCTCTGGTTTTCCTTGAAAAACTTCAAAATAATTTGGGTTTATTTCAATGCGGAACACACACACGCACACACAAAAATGAGGTGTGAAACCCATTTCCTGTCCAGCTCTAATCAGCAGCCCCTTCCATGACTGCTTCATCTAGAATTTAAGATGACTCAGTGTGATGATATTAAAAAGCATAATCTCCAGAAGTTAGAGAATTAGAGACAAGTACATGGTCGTGTGGCATTAGTGAACAAGCCCTTTTATATATCAATTACACCGAGTCCTGTCTCTTCTCTACCATAAGGGGCACTGTGGGAATTTGGTAAAAAAAACTGAAATGCTAAAAGACAGGCTAAACACCCAAATCTGAGAGTCAGGCATTTACTGGCCTGAGAATAAGATTGGACCCAGGTATTCCTGAATTACAACCTTGGTTTTAACACTGATTCAGTCTGTGATGCACGGGAAATCATTCAGCCAACCCATATGTAAAATGGGTACATAATATGTACTGACCAGTGTCTGAGAGCTCTTGTGTGGATCAGTTAAATCACATTGTTAAAGCACTTTATAGATGAAAAGTGCTAAGAATTAGTATGTAATGTGATTAGCCTGCATTCTTCTCTCTACAAAAAGAGGCAATGTATGGAAATATCTCCTTCCTCTTAATTTCTGAAGAGCGGAGCAATATTTTTAAAAGGAAAATACTGTGCTCCAGTACCAACGTTTGTAATTAGTGAAATAAGGACTGTATTTGATAGTACTGACTGGCGTAGAATTTCCTTTGATGATGTGCTTATCATGCAGTGCACGGCTCTTGAAAATATCATTAATCCACATGTCCATAATTGAATTTGTCCCTTGCTCAAATCTAAAATAAATGGTGCCTATGTAAAACAGATAATGTTCACCATGAATCTCCTCTGAAATATGGACCCTAAAGGTGCTTCAAAAAACGCACAAAGGAAATGTTACCAAATTATTTACAGTAAGTCATTTAGGTCCCTAATACCAATTTGTTTTATTTTTCCCCCTGTCCTTTTGTATTAGAGAAATGCCAAAACTGCTTTAGAGTAATGAATGAGACCGAGAATTATGCTATGGTGTGCAGCATTCATACCATTTTTACTCTGCACAATAAATTTAAATGAAATATGCATGACCTGAATTGGTAGCTACTATCTGAGCTGAAAACAAACATGTTCTCCTATAATCTTCATGCTATATTACCTTGTTGTAGTTCATACTCATCATTTGTGTGCTCCCTTGCAATCAAAGCTAAAAAATGATGCCTCTTGCAGCCTTCCCTGAGCCACACTGACTAGCATGAATTCACAATCCCTATTTACATAAGAACACAGGAATTGCTTTAGCAAGCAGAAGAACCTTGGTGAAGGGCATGCACATATATATTATCTGGTCTTACAGCTGTACTGGGCAGCAGTAGACAAGCTAATGATGAGATGGGTATGCTTCCTTCTACCAGATGTCTCTTGTCCAGGTTGAATTTAAAACCATTGTTTTTCATCCAGGCCTGGTATTTTGAAATTCAAATGGCTTCATCTAGGGCCTTGTCTAAACTGGGGGCAGCGTGTAGGGTTGGCGTAGCTACATGCCGGGGTGAAAATCAGACTGCGTCCACACAGCGGTGTGTAGCTACATGTGGCAGTGAATGGCTCCAGAAGGGGGATGCAGCAGAAAAAGGCTCTAGCAACTCTGTCTCCCCCCTACCAGAACCTGGGGTGAGGAAAGGCGTCAGTAGTGTGGAATCAGCAGGATGTTACATGGCTAAAACCAGCAGTGTAGACAGAGAGGATGCTGCTTAGGTGTGTAGAGAGCCATACAGGGTACGTATTTACAGGACTCAGGTTTGTCTCTACCTCTACTCACCTTAGTTAGCAGTGTCTCACCGTCTACATTGCTATTTATACCCAGGCTAGGGATGTGTGCAGTGTATGTATTCAGCATGCTGGCACAAGTATATGGGAAGGCATAGATCTGAGTATTATTATGATTAAACAGTAGCTCTTATTTAGAGCTGGTTGCAATATTATTATTGGAGTTTTCTGTTGGAAAATGCATTTTCTTTGACAATGAAATATTTTGAAACATTTCAAAACAACATTGAAATATTTTGAAAGGTTTTATGGAAATCTGTCAATTTTAGAGGGAAAAATGTTGCAATTAATCATTTCAGCTCTCTCATTTTGTTTCAGTAATGTCAAAATGCGTTGTGGCAACCTGCCAGCTTTCCCCTGGTGGATCTCATGCTTTTACCTCTTTTCGTGGGCCAGGACATCCCCAGCTACCCCGTGTCTCCTGGCTGCAGATGAGCTTTGTCTCCTGGTCTGGGGGGGAACCTTATCCTCCAGCCCCCACAAGCCTTCTGGCAGCTTCCTCCTGATTTGATCCCTCCTATCCCACACTCACGTGGGAAGGCAGGGTTTAAGTACACCTGGCATCGCACTTCATTGGGTCCAGATGTCTCTAACTGCACTGCTGTAATCTCTCCTCTGCCGGCAGAGCAAAGGGCCTTTAACCCTTTAGGGCCCACATACTGGCCCTGGTATATGTTTTGGTGACCCTCTGGCCTGACGTTACCATAATGTTCTTTAAATGAGGTAAATATGTTTTGTTTTGATTAGTATTTCCCTTCATTTTGTTTTGACTTTTTATATTTTATTAACTATCATTTGAAGCCCATCTCTTTTGTATATTTATATTATATTTAATATTTCATGTTATGACATTTTGACATTATTGAACAAAATAATAAGGCATTATAAAAAACAAACACTTGTTCTGGATTGAAATTTTTCAGAATTATGTTTTGTGGGAATTTTTGAAATTTTGCCTTTTTTGTTCCAATTTGGAATAACAACAAATTCCAAAATGTCAGAATTTCCTGTGGAACAGAATTTCTGTTTTCCCACCATCTCCACCTATATTGCTTAACAACTTCTTCCGGTGGCTGAACATGCACATTGTAAAGAGGGCTGAGAGGACTAAGCAGTGTGGAATTTCTCCACCTGAGGGCTCTTGGAGAGGCAAAGATTTTCTCATCACCATGCTCGGAGATCCAGCAAACAAGATCAGAACCATTCTAAGTTGACACTTCCTTACTGTGACGGGGTGTATCCACCCCACATTGGGCCAGAAAAGGTTAAGGAGAACTGGTGGCTCAATCAGCCATGCTCCATTTCACTTGCAGTAGGTGTCAAACTTGGAGAGAGGAGTTAAAAGAGCTAAATCTGGCTCAGCTGGGGGCTGACTGGGAAGGAGGGGAGATCTCTGGCTCTCACTCAGTGAAAGAAGCCCATTTAGAGCCAGGGAGCTGAGTTGGGCAGACAGAGCCTCCCTGAAAGAAGGTAAACCTGTAACAGGGATCCCCAGGTAGTTGGGAAGGAAATTAGCAAGAAGGAAGTCCACCCAGGATTCTCCACACTTGTGGAGGGGCCTTCAGGGGGCTGAAGACTCCTGCTGAGTCACAGAACCTCTGGCTGGGGGAGGGAAAACTCTTCTGCAGTCAAACCAATCAGGTGGCAGAAAGTGCTAAGGAGGCCTGCAGTGACCCTGGGGTAGCGGCTTAGAGAGGAAGGTGTTGATACACTGTGCACCTGGGAAGAGGCTGCAGCGAGGACCAAGATAGGGCAAGGCAGGAAGTAGTCCGGGGAGGCAGCCTGGGATTTGTGTAGTCAGGATTGACTGTCTATTCAAGGGTATCTGGACTGAACTCAGAGCAGAGGGAGGGCCTGACTTCCCCTCACAGGTCCACCAAGAAAGGTGGAGCAGAAACCTCCTGACTGGCAGTAAGGACTGTGGAAACCCACTGATACCAGGGGTTAGCACTACGAAGTCTGAAGTTGAACCAAAGGCCCAATGTGAGGTTGATGGACTATCAGTTGTTGGGGTATTGGTTTACTCCAGAAGGGGTGAGACTCTATGTGACTTCCAAGTCACAATAAGAAGCAGACTGCTGCAGACTGGAGCAGCTATCAGCAGAAGTTGCTAATGAAGGAAAACTTGCTATGCCCCACCCAGCCACCAGGGTTTTTTGATAGCCTATGAGTCACATGCTGGTAATTATCTCCTTTTCTGGGTGGTATTTGGATCAATTAGCTTATTATTTTTCATTAACAGTAGCAGTAATAAAACTAGGCAAACAAAAAACCAACTTTGGGATAAGCACATGATTCTGAGGGTATTATGAACTATTCCTTAATAGTAATAACCTCAGCGTGCAATGTTTGAGTAAGAAGCGAAGGGATTGGCTGCTACCACTGCCAGACTAGGAGACTCTATTCCTGACTCTGCCACTAGCTCGTTTTCCCCTCCTAGGTAAGTAGCTTAATATTTTCCATGTCTGTTTCCCTTTTTGTAAAATGGGCTAAGTCAGCCTTCAAGCACTTTGAAAAGCTTTCTGAAATTCTTGAATAAAAAGCAAATGGGTGGTTCTGAAGGAACTCCACAGGTGCCACTGTTCTGCATGCCAAGGCTTTAGAACTACATAGAGGCAAGGGAGATAGACCTTAGGTCTGGCTACTCTGCCCCTGCCACTGGAAGAAGACAAACATCTACACAGGACCTTTGTGTGGGACCAACAACAAACCATTAAGCAGTTTTGACTCTATCCGGTAGAATGCAGTGGTACACATACAGTTTAGTCAGTGCTTTATGACCCATATGTGCAAAATTCAAATGGTGCTATGGTGATTGACACCAGGATCTGGCCCTATAATGTTATTGTGGGTTTGTAGGTGATGCTGTTGGACTTTCAGCCATATTCTGTATTTATTTAGAGTCCAGAGAGAAGGATTTTTATTCTCTCGTCAAGTGCTTCACAGCCACGACAGGTTACATACCATAAATGCACCACCAAAAAGAAATGCCACTTACAGGGTTATTTCTGATAATGCTGTAACCTCCAAATGTTTTCCAAGTTGATGACACGATAGACAAAGCTTTGTCGCAGATAAAAGGAGCAAAAACCTAGGAAAGGATATACGCGCTTGCTGTGCTTCTGGATTTGATAACAGGAGCTGAATAGAAGTAAAGAAATGTGTTATGGGGAGGAACAAGGGACATAAACAATAGAAGTTTCTATTGGCCTTGCTGTCTGCCACAATTTAAATCTTTTATAGTGCCCATTCCTCTAAAACAGCAGTTTCCTTAAAGTTTACCAGAGATCTACCTGCTCTGCCTTAAAATCAGCATGACAGATCCTTAAAAAGAGTAATAGATGCATTAGCCAATTATGTGCCTGTTACTTTCAGGGAACTGGAGATGAGGGAGGATGCAGAAAATTTGACTTTTCTATGCGCTGCAACCCCAGAAACTTCTAAAGGGGAAATATACATGGTATCAATTATACCTTTCTTCTTCATCTTCTTTTCTGCATCATTTAAACTCTAGCATAGGGTGAGCATGAACTACACACTTTTCAGCTTCCTTGGCCAGTTTAGGGCCTGAGTTCTCAGTGGTCTCCATACCCAGGAAGCATTCCCAATAATTACTGGGAATCCACCAAGACCAGTTTGAAATGATGCTGTCTCTTTGAAATCACATTCACGGCCTACTTAATACACCAAGCGGGCATTGACCCAACACCACATGAAGTAGTTCAGACTACCAACGTACACCCGTGTAGGCACCCTGTAGTTGAGGGGCCTTGGAACTTAACTGGGAGTTTTACAGTTGGGAAGATCCTGGGAGACTACTGCTCAGACAAAAGCATGGGTGGGCTCCATTTTTTTTGTGGTGGAGCACAGCCAATGCTGGAAGCTGCTGCTGACTGCTGCTGGGGGTCCCTAAGCTGCTGTTGAGAGCCTTCTGGAGTTTTGGATTGAGCGGGGAGCTTTGGAGGTTGGTGGCATTGCTCAAGCCAGGGCAAGAAATGAGCCTGGAGCTGACTGAGGTGGGTCTGCAATAAAGGTGCTGTAAGTGCCCCCCCCCTTTGTTTGAGGCCGAGCTTGTAAAGGAAGGGGCACAGTGGAGAGACTTTGTCTGCACCTGAGAAGAGGCAGAGAGATATTCTCTTTGAGCAGGGCCAGGACTGCTGACACTTGGCTGGGCCAACTCCAAATCTTCAGCTTGATACCTTGGCTGAACTGATACACTGAACCAGCAGAGTTCTGTCACCTTCTTTAGCTCCACAAGCAAGAGGTTAGAGCTCTAAACTCTAGGGGAGTGTACGCTCCGGAGGTGGGGTAAATAGTGGCAGTGTAAATGCCAGTTAGACAAGTTCCACTTATTGCTGTATACTATATTTATTAATTGATTTATTCAGCTGCCCCTGTGGATTTAAAATAGTAGTGATGTTTAATTTCAGTTTGTTATGACATATTTCCTTAATTTGCTAAGTATAGATGTGTTAAATCTAATTTAAGTATATTGGATGTTTAGTTTGCATAATTGGAATTTTTGAGTTAGACCCACATCACAGATTATTGTAATAATACTCTGTGCTCTGCTGCACCCGTAGGGAAGCATGGCATTCCAAAGGGGACAGAGAGAATGAGGTGCTATCGTTCTGTGACCCTTTACCCCAGCCACCAAGCAGGTTGGCAATACATGGGGGAACAATCTGCCTTATTCCAAAGGTGTCTCCTTGCACAGCAGGCTGCTCAAGGTATGGGAATGAGACCATAGATTGTGCCTCCCTTTGCCACAACCCCCTTATACACTTCCTCTTGGATAGTGCGGCTTTGCACTGCCCACTATTCAAGTCAGTGATACGTGCCACCATTTGTCCCTTAATCACCAATGTACATTCTTGTAGAGACACAACAAAATGGAAAACCATCTGTGTAACCTCATTGCATGCCTCATTAGCAATACATCATCTGCTGAATTTGGGAGGTGAACAAATAAAATCAGCGGCAGTTTGGATCTGGATTATGTTTTGTTAAAACCATCTTGGTTTGGGACTTTCAGATAATGGGCCAAAGTGTGAGCCCCCAACTCACATATGGAAGCAATTACTCACACAAGTAGTCCCATTGATTTCAACTACTCATCAGTGTGTGAGTAAGGGGCTTAAACTTTCTATGTGGATATTTCTACGTGGGCCTTGGTCACAGTTATGTGACTGAAATTGATTAGAGGTCAGGTGGGAGGGAGGTGATAAGTGAAGCAATCGGTCAACATCTTGTTCAAACTATACATCAGTGATCTAACATAGAGGGCTAAGTAGCAGCGTGTGAAAATCTGCAAATACATAAACTTTAAGAATCATTCCCAAAAGCAAGAAAAGAGATTCTGCCCTCAGTGGTCCCAAACTGCAAGACACTGATGAGTAAAGGGACCTTGAGTATGAATTAAAGGTGGACATACATTTTAAACCATTCTCCCAATGTCTGGCAGTAATTTCAGATTCAGACAGAGCATTACATTAAATAAATAGGGGAAACCGAAGTCAATTAGAATAGATCTTTATGCCATGAAGAAAGGGTCAATCAGATCACAGCTCATGCTTTGTGTTTTATTCTGGTTAAGATATTACAGGCAGGATATTGAAGAACCAGGAAAGGTACAGAAGAGGATAAAAAAAAAGTGATTAAAGTGCATTTTGTCTATGAAGAGAGCCTTAGTAAAAATGGCAGAGACTAAAACAAGTTGTTACTGTTTGTTACTCCTGCTAACTATGCACAGGCAACATAGCTAAAAAGGAGTGAGCTGGTTTCTGATCCTTGGCATGCATCATCAGTGGATCTGTTTACCAATTCTAATCAGCTGCACCTATGTAAACATTAAAAAGTGGGTTGGCAAATGAGAAATTACTGCAGGAATAATTTGGCCTGCCAAACACTTATTACATGGTGGGGGGGGAGTCCAAGAAGCAATTATACATTTAAATAAAGATTCTGGTTCTTGACCTTAATGCTGCAGAGGGGCCCAGTTTCCAAAATTCAGATCCAGACAGGAGTTCAGGCTTCACCTTGCCCCATCCACAGTGATCCCCACCAACATAATCTGAAAAAGAGTTAAATAGGCCCTTAGAGGAAGAAATATACAGGTGCTTGGCTGACAAGTGGATTAGTTAGACAAGTTGTAAAGCTTCCATCTTCTCTTCAGTCTCACTCTGTTAGAAACAGAACTGATCTAAATTTCCAAAGGTGGGATTCTAAATAGGTTGAAAATATACAATATTTGCATGCTCAGATAAGCTAGTGTGCGTGTAAATACTTTATTTAGTTACCCATGTACCATAGGCTGGTTAGCCCTTTAAGGGGAGTTGTATGCAGCCTTGCCTGTGACCTGACAGATATCCCACAGCAAATTCTGATGTGATAATGTAATTAGTGACACTAGAGATGAAAGGGTCAGGAAAGACTACATAAATAGGGGTTGAATCTGGTTAGAGGAACTCAGGAGAAAGGAGCTAGGGAGTTCCCTCTCTATGGGAAGGTCCCGGGGAAGGCAAATCAAAGAAGTCTCAGGGATGGAAATAATTCTTCTGATGAGCCCTGGAAAGGGGGAAATACACAGAAAGACAGTCTAGAAGGGTTTGGTATTCCAACAGAGGAAGAAAACTGGAAGTACCTAGAGAGAAACTAGAGACCTAAGAACCAGAGAGAGGCTATGTTAAGCATAGGCTGCAGGGGAAAAGCACAAGGGGCTTGGAGATAGAAAGTGGCCTGGGGAAAACAGAAGCATATCTGATGGAGCAGACAGTAGTAACTACAATTGCTTATACTATATTTAGAAAACAGAATGAGTCAACACATAATCATTCTAAAAAATAAAAAGAGGCTTGTTGGAGAGTACCAGAAGAAAATATTAGAGAGACAAAGTATGTGAAGTAATATCTTTTATTGGACCAACTTCTGTTGGTGAGAGAAACAAGCTTTTGAGCAACACAGAGCTCTTCTTGAGGTCTGGGAAAGGAACTCTGAAGGAGAGCTCTGTGAGGCTCTATAAGCTTTTTACCCTCACCAGTAGAAGTTGGTTCAATAAAAGATATAACCTCACCCAGCTTGTCTTTCTAAGACCCTGGGATCAACATGGCTACAACTACACTGCATAGAGGAAAATATGTCATTCAAAGTGATCAGACTGTAGAACTTTAGAAGCTAAGAATGTTCTGGAAAGTGCTTAAAAATAACACACACAAAGCATGTAGTTCAGCGTATGCCACACTTAATTCCATGCAGAGTTCACAATTTCCTGGTGGTTAATTGTCCCTATAATCACACATTCTGGGCCTGCTTTTGAAAATGTAGCTTATTCTGTCTATGACCAAATGAAAAAGAGAGAACCAACTAGCTTTGTATCCTTTTTATGGCAGGGATAAATATGGAAGCTACAAAGTGCTTGAAGAGAAATGACTGTTTATCAAACAATACATTCACATTCCTTGTTTTTATCCATCATGAACCCCTGATGTCCTTTTCTGTAACAGTTGAGTTTATCATTGAAACTACAAAGAGCCACTGTGTTTGCATTAAACTCCAACCGAACCAAACCATAAAATGGCTTAAATTGTGCCTGGCATTAAATTAACACATTAGGGCTAATGGATTTGGCCTTATGCCATTCTCTTTACATTTGTAGATTAACAAAAACAAAAGGGCTCTCAGCAGAGAATTTTTTTTACAGGAATGGTATTAATGTTTGCAAAGAAAGAAATTCTAGTGAAAAACAGTACAAAATCACTGATGGGGAGGGGGGTGGAAACACACAAATGTGCTTTGCAGCAAAATATACCACCATTATATGATTTGCCAACAAGTCCATAATACCTTTTTGTGGCTGAGGTGCTAAGAGGGGAATATAGTCTTGCAGGTAAAACAGTGTTTGGTAGTCAGGGACACCTTTTATTGTTGTTTTAGGGTTTTTTCATTGATTCAATGTGTGGCCAAAGAAAGTCATTTAAAAACTCAACATGCCTCAGTTTAGCTATCTGTTATATGGAGTAATATTTCTTACCCATCTCATATGATTTCCCAAATTTTTGTTAATGTTTGATTATCCTAGACTGATGGATCTTGCATTAGTGCACCCTACAGTTTCTCAGTGATCCCCTATTTCCTTCACCATCCATACAGGTACCATTTTCAGTAGATCTGCCTTTTGGTTAAGGAGACCAAAATGGACTGAGTCCTCATTGAGTACAAGGACTGATGCTCTGAAGGGAAGTCCCAAAATGTTTCCCTTCATGGCCCCATTGCATCCACTGAGCTCATTAATTTTGATTTCAAGGAGGACCCTTAATACATAAAGAGCATATATGGAGTCCTTATATCTTCTGTGCAGCTGCCTTGGACAGTAAAGAGTCAAGCTCTCCCAACTCAGATCACCTCTTGCTGAACAAACCTTTTATTTAGGTTTATCCCTAAATAAACTGTATGATGGCTTCATTCCAGTAACATTGTTGTTTCTAGCCAGCACTAGTTGTTTGTTTCACTTGGAGTCTTTTAAAAGCTGAACTAAAGCATCCTAAGTAGAGCATGAATGTTTGCAACCATGATATCATTGAAATTGGACAGCAGGCCTGATAAAATGCGAGGCTTGGCAAAATATAGAAATTAAACAAATTGCACAGGGAACTTACAACAGAGCAACGACTGAGCTAAACCAGTTGAGCAAGACAGAATCGCAGAAATATGCTCAACCGCAGAAATGTGCTCATCTGCCGGAGGTGAGCACCCACAGAAAAGCTGGATGCGCTCAGGCAGACTTCTGCAAGACAGCTAAACCATGTGAAATTGTTTGACCACAGAGTGCTCGGAGAAGTAAATAAATACTCAGAGCAGACAGGGGTTCAGTGGACTGCAGCCCGGCTCAAGAGGGGTGTGTCTACCTTGAGTCTATCGAGAGGACACCAATCCTAAGAAGCTTGCGAGCTCCAGATCCCAGTGACCACTTGTTGAGGATGAGGGTTTTGAAGCAGGGATCCAGACCAGAGGCTGAGGCAGAGTCTGGCCATGAGTATAACATCCGGATAGTTCAGGAGTCTGTGGACTCAGGGAATCTGGGGATTTACTCGTAATTGAGATCTGCAAAGCATGTCTCCCCTAGGCAATTGCTAGAGTGCTTATAAGGAATAAAGGTAAATAGGAAATTAAAGGAGATAGTTAGGTTTGTTTAGGTTTAAGGATCAAGCATAAGTTGTGTATAAGTTAAAGGACTTGTCCCAGCGACTATCTGTTGAGGATAAGGAAGATCAATAGAGAAGCCCCCATAAATAGTACTGATCAGTGTAAGTGTTAATTGTCAAATTGTTTGATTGTAAGAAGTATTGTTAATTGTCTTGTTTGTTTGTGTTATCATCAATAAAGCTATTCATTGATTCAACCTGTGATGTTCTTTCCCATCAATCTCAGAATCCTCATAAAAGAATCTGGGTGTCTTGCTACCCACCTAATTTGGCCTTTTCCCTACTAAATTTTAATAGCAGCAAGGCAACCATTTGCATAAATGAACAAGTCTCTGATTTTAGACATCACCTGCGTGATGTATGAAGACCTAATGTTCCCTAAAGCAGCATTAGTTGCATAGTATCACAAATATAATTGTTTTCCTAGGTGTTGGGTTTTTAGTGTGGCCTGAAATGAAGTTGATTGAAAATGCATTAAATAAGTCAAGTTCAGTCCTTGTGATCTGAAATGATGCAATATTTTATTATTTTTATTTATTAAGCACCTTGGGCTCCAAATAAGATCAGGATCCCATTCAGAGAGTCATAGGTTCTAAAGCCAGAAGGGAACATTGTGTTCCCTAGTCTGACTCTGTATAAAACCATAGAACTTCCCCAAAATAAGTCCTAGAGCAGATGTTTTAGAAAAACATCCAGTTGTGATTTTCTTAGAAGGTGGACTGAGCTGTCATCTAGAGAATATGTCCCATACGTCTTTGTTCCTTTGGACCAGCTGGATCTTGAGAGGTATCTTCCACAGTTCCCAGGTTGAGGATCTGGTATTGATTGGAAATTTCTAGCTCTGTGGAATTCCTTCTGGTCCTATTTTCTCTAGTGGCCACAGTCTGACTATCCTCATTTTCCTCCAGCCATGTAGAATGGTGCTCTGACCTCCTGCCTTTAGTAGTTATAAACTTCCAGGTCCTGCTCTGATTACCAGGCATCTCTCTCTCTCTGATTCCTTAAACCAGGAATATTGATGTTTCCTGAGCATGATTGCCTAGAAACTCCTCAGCTTCTCTGTTTCTGAATAGTGTCTCTATTTGCTCTTCCAATCTAAGAACCTTTTCCTCCAACACAGCTACCTTTCTACCTCCAGGTAGGAAAGAAAACATGGCACATCGGTTGCAGGTCATCAGCACTGTTACATTACTGGCCATTGCTAAATTTCACATAGAGCTGAATCTGGAAGGAAAACCTCGACCATTCCCTCTAAAACTCTCCTATTTGCTGCGTCTCTTTCTGGTAGGTACTATATGAACTCTTAGTGGAAGATATCCTCTTTCCTGAGAAGTTTGCTATCTAAATAGACAAAGAGTGAGAAAGGAAAACAGACACAGAAAGGTCATTTTCAAAGCTAGCCCTTGTGAATCCAAGTCCAGTGTGCTATTTGCTAGTCCATCATGTATCCTCTTTCAACAGGACCTTTCAAGAAACAATTTAAGCTAGTCAGAAATCTAAACCCAAATGAACACTTAGCCCTTGAAATATTTATGACAAATATATTCATTATTTAATTGTGAGTTAATTAGCATACAGTCTGGGCCTTAATCAAACCACCATGTTTAATACCTGCAATTCTTGTGGCTGCATTTCTTGAAATTCTCTATTTTGGGATGCACTTGATGTCAATTTATTGGTTTTAGTTCTTGATTTGACCAGCAGATTAAGAACTTAGATGCCTAAACATGTCAAGTGTCCATAACTAATAGTGTTGGGAGGGGATATTTTGATAAAGGAGAAAGGAGGACAGAAGGGGCAGAACTAAGGTTGTAGCACAGAGTCTGTGACTTTGGTAAGATCTGTGAGGGTATGTACTCTAAGGTTTGGTCTACACTTAAGTTAGGTAGACATAGGTATGTCAGTCACAGGGGTGAAAAAACAGACATAACTATGCCAACCTACCCCACAGTGTAGACATAATTACTGTTATTCGGGGAAGCGGTGTCCCTGAACAGATGGAACAGACCCTTCCACCTGTGTAAACTACATCTAGAATACAGGGTTATGCCAGCATAGTTACACTAACATAGATATGCCGGCATAGATTCAGTGGTGTAGACATACCCTAAATTGTCTAAACATTTTTTCTTACATTTAGGTCATGTATGTTACATGTGTAGCAAGCCTAACTAATTTGCAACCATATGTGCTAGGAACTATACAAATGATAAAAAACATCATATAGCTTCTTTTTAATCTGTTTGTACAGTGCATAGCACAATGGGGTCCTGTGCCCTGACTGGCAGTCCAAGATGCTGCAGCAATATAAATAATCAAAAGAGTGTTTCATTTTACAACATTATTTTATACTTCATTACTCAGAAAGGTTTTCAGGATGAGTTTGGTGATAAAAAAAACAACAGCATTGTATAATGCTTTCTGAGTACATGATAATTCATATTATCCTTGAGTGAAATTGTACCATTACATAGAAAAATCAACTGTAGCTGTACTTTGACAATTACATTTCTTTCACCATAATCCAAATCCATGTATACTTTCTTTTTAACCCATTAGTTGCCGATGTGCAACTAGTGTCTATGGTAGCCTCTACAAAGGGAGAAATACAAAACAACGTATTACTGAACTTAGATTTTATAGCTGGAGCACTAGCAAAAGCTACCATTAAGGTTCTGTGAACATTTTCATTATAACTCCATGTACTTACTTGCACGTAACTTTCTAAAGTTTTCAACCTTCAGGATGCAGTTTTATAGACTTGGAGCTGAATGCAATAAAACAAAACCCTGTTCTCACTTCCAAAACCCAACATAAATTGGAGACCCAGCACATTGAGAAAACACATATAGTTGGGACCAGAGCTATGTTTATGGGTGATATTAAAATGCTCTAGAGCATATTATGAAGCAAACCTACAATAATCCATGGTTGCACCCATCCATAGACATCACACTTGACACCCTACCAAACAGTTACAGAAAAGAAAGCATAAACCATTTACCTCTGCTAACATAAGCCTGTCCTGAGTAAATTGAAGAATTTACATGACTGTGAGTCAGGGTTTATTTGAGACCTATATGTAATTAGTTGGGCAAGTCTGACATTTCTTTCAATAGAGGGACTCTGATATAGATACTGCTCTATATTGTGCTCTACTGGGACTAGATGAATGAAATATCTATTGGAAATAATGAACCCAAACAATAACATTTATAAAGCAGCTGTTATTCCTGTAATGTAGAAGGTAATAATGCCCATGTAGTATATTCCCCTGTGCCGTAGTTCCCTTATTAGTAAAATGAGGATAGCAATGCCAGCCTATAATTCAGGAGTGTTACACCATTTTACGGGAAAGGAAGCAGGTAAATGCTTAAAAGCCAGTTATGCAAAAGAGTGAACCATCTTATTGTAGGTGCAATTTACTCCTGCAAAATATGTATCTATCTCTTTCCTTGGTGACTTAATTGAATTTTGCATCTACAAATCTGAGAACCGGAACCTGGGCATTCAATGGAGGAAGATCCTTTAATGGCAGTTTCAGTCCTATGTGAAAGAGTTATCAGATAGTTCAGTGGTACTGCCCACACTTCTTAGCAACCAATGTGGGGAGCTCCCAATGAAGGAAGATTACCCAGGAAGGATAGATAATACAGCTTGGGGCTGTATTTCCTGTTCCACACAAGCAGTCCTCTATCACCAAACCATCTTTAAGAAGAATCCTGGAGCACTTTTGGACAAGGGAAGTTCCTGGCAGCATTCCTTCATTAGAGCTACTTTGCAAGGAGCGGGGTGGGTGCTTGAAAGGATGGGCAATGAGAGCAGAGAGCTGGGCAGGAAGGCACAGGGCTTATGGAAAGCCCATCTGTCCTGATGTTAAACCGCAATACTGGTGATTCCTTGGGGATCCTCCAGGTTCATGGGTGGGTCCTGAGGCTCTTTTCGAAGCAGAGCAAACTCACCACTCATGACAAAATGATTGAGAATGAACTTTCTAAAGGGATCCTTGAAGGGTTTTCCTACCTCTCAGCCCCCTCCCATGGGTTTTAATGTGAGAGGGAGCAATCTAGTCCTATCTGTGACTAAGCAATATTGTCCCTAGTGTGACTAAGGGAAGTAGGTCCTAGGGCAAAAGCTTCAATCTGCATCTGCAAAAAGGGAGTCTGGGACCTCAGCAGTTTTAAAAAAAGATACCCCAAGTAACATGACTGATTGAATCTACATTAAATATTGTTAATAGGTATATATTAGTCTTTTAAAATGAGAACATTTTAATAGTAAATCAATTATTAGTAGGCTGGTTCAGCTGACAAATTGTAAGAACAAAACCTGAGATCAATCCAAACAGGTCAATGGAATGAAACCAATGAAGTAACACGGGCTTCATATTGAATGTCTTTCTAAGACCCCAATCCTGCAAAGACCCCTGCAAATGTATGGATGGAGTCTTATTAGTGGACTATATAAATCCTATATAATATGACTTTATATATTCCTCTGGTGGCTGAGCAGGGGTTACTCCGGGTTAATTAAGACACCTGGAGCCAATCAAGGCCCTGCCCAGAACTTGTTCAAAGCCTCCCCTCCGGAGAAAGGGTGCAGCTGGAGCTGTGAGAGTGAGGTGACCTGCTAAAGTGTTTGATCAGACAAAATTTTGTCAGAAACAGGAGGGTTTAGGAGAAGCAGCAGAATGCTGGCAGAAAAGAACCCTGCAGGTACGAAGACTGGGGAGGGGAATACCCTGCCTGAAGGGTAAGATAGAACTGGACATTTGGTTCAGCATGATGATGGGGCTGTCAGAGGTCAAGAGCATGCCCTCGCAAGAAGGCCAAGAAGGACTCCTGTCTGAGCAGGGTCCAGACATTAAGTCAAGGGTCATGGGGAAGTAACCCAGGGAAGCTAGCAGCTTTCCTGAAGCCACAACATGAGGCTAGTACTTGTAGAGTCCCTCGGTTGGGGCCTGAAGTTGAGGGTTGGACTGCCCCTCCACCTCCTACCAGCCATTCACTGGAGGGGCAAGAGCCCCAGCAAAGAGGCAAGGGTTTCTGAGAACCAGAGACAGGACCAGGAGCCAGCAGGGTACGGCCCCCTTAGAGAGGCCAGTAGAGGGTAGAAGAACACTAAGAGGTGAAACAGTTCCCTGACCTACCACTAGAAGGAAGAACTGGGACCCACTGAGGTAGAGGAAGAGCTTTGTCACTGTGTGTGTGTTAGAATTTTGTCAAATTCATTATATGCTAAGCAAAGCTCACATTTTTATTAATTAGAAAAAATAGCTCAACATGGATCACAGCCTCCAAAATGCCATGATCTGAAATGAGAAATATATTTGCGATACCTCTATACTGACAAAGTTTAAGAACATGGAATAACAACAGCTGCAATATGGAAATAATAATCTGCCTTCAATCAGTAAGAAGGGTTTCACAGCAGGCTTTTATAATTCAATTGTGAATGTTTTGAATAACATTTTTATTGGTGCAGGGAAAAAAAGAATTAAGCAATAAATAGCTTGTCAGAAACATTGTAGCATGTTTGATTAGGGTTACATTATTACAAACATACACAAGCAATAGAATAGTCTTTGGGAATTTTTCATGCAAGGCCAGAGCACATTGCGGTCCCTGACTGATTTCTTTTGTTTTTTGTTTTTTATATGCTCAATAATATAGAATGAATTATTTATGAATAATACATACTTGAAATGCTGACCTGCATCTTCAATGTAGCCTTAAAAAACAAGCTTCACCACCACAAACTAAGGACCCTATATCTCACTGCAATGGAAGCCAAAAGGAATTTTGCTATGAATGCCAATGGGTGTAGGATTGAGCATCACCTCACATATATTTACAATATGTATTTATTGTAACATGACTCCCAGGAGACAGCCAACTTAAATATGAAAATGAAAAGGGTTGCCAAGTATTTGAGAAGCACAGCAGTCATAAAACAATGCAATCCCTGTGGTCGGGTATGTTTTAGAATTTATAAAAGCTAGTCTGGAGAATGTTTTAAAAAGCAGGGGAAGATCTAATCCTAAAAATCTAATCCTAAAAATAAACTTAAACTTCTTGGGGTCAGGGACCATTCATTCACAAAGGGGTCGTCATCTATAGCTGGGTCTCCTAGACCTAATTTCAGTTGTGACTGGGTCTATACTGATGGCGGCAAATTCGCTGCCGTCAGATCGATGTCTCTGGATCAACTGAGCAGACTGTGTAGACCCACTCAGTTGATCCAGAAATCAACAGAAGAGAACCACCCCCTTAACTGGTGTAGCGCTGTGTCGACAGAAACGCTGTTCCCGTTGGCACAGCGCAGTGTGGATGGCATGCAGAACAGATGCAGCAAAGTCAACCGTAGATACACAAGTGTTTTATGCCACTTGCATATCTCCCAACGACTGCTGCCAAATCTGGAAGGTAAGTGTAGACCAGGCCATAAAAAGTCATAGTAGTAATAAAAAATAGAAATTCAGAAATAGTAAAATTCTGCCACCCTCAGTCATATTGAGAAGTATCTTATTCCTTGAGCAATCCCATTGAAAGCACTTACTTTGTATCTTTTAACTTCCTAGTTATGGCTGGAATGAGAAGCTGAAGTACTAAAATGCAAGCCTGACCTCTATGTCCTTGCTCTAAGAAGACTATGCAGGACCAGACTTTAATCTTAGTTATCCCACTAAATTCAGTGGGCTTACTCTTGACTGACACTGATACAACAAAAAGGAGAACTTAGCCCCTTGCCTGAAATATTACTTTTTATTTATGGAGGATTCATCCCTATAATACAGACATCAAATGGATGTGTTCTTCCTATAGCACAGTACAAAAAAGCACTGCACTCAAGATATGAGGATTTTTAATGAGAATTCCCTTGGAAAAAATGTGTGTTATATAGGAGCGTCCAATACAATGGAGTCTTTCCACGGGACAAAAAATTCCTTCCTTTTTACTCATGATGACTTTTTGCAGCAATAACTGGTGTTGTGGAAAAGGACATTAGAAGTTCCCTGATGATATAGGGCCAGATTCTGATCCCATAGCTCAGACTGATTGGCATGATACTTCACCCACAGTCCCAATAACTACCTCTGAAGTAAAGTGCCAGTCAGTCTGAATAACCCTACTGAAGTCCATGGAGCTAGTTGTGAAATAAGGCACTATATTTAGTGTGAGTAAACTGGGGATTAACATCTGCTCATAACATGGGCTGTTCCCAGTGACAACTTCCCAAATATAACCAACTTCTTTTCTTTATTAAATCTTTGTGCAACCTTATTGCCCTCATGGACATCACAGCTCTTAGGGTTTCTGCATCACTAGTAAAAAATTTTCATTGTTGTTGGGGTTTTCTTATATGTCATTCATTTTCAGACCATAACAATAGTGTTCAAGTTGAGGATATTTGGATGCTTCTCAGGAAAGATACATCTTGAAGCATTTTATAACACAACACATTAGTACATCATTCTGTTCCTTATTTCAATCGATGAGTTGCCTGAAGGAGCATACATGGCTCATAAAGTTCTCAATGATCTAAAAGCATGACCATCTGTTGAAGTCATCAGTGACTTGTTGGGTAAGCTTAGCAGCTGGGAAGCCTTCAACTCATCAGCTTTTCTTTAATCAGCTAGGTGTTTGTGAAGTCTGTGGGAATTACTCTAATAGGTTCTCAGAGACTTGAAATAACGAAAGCCTCACCATTTCTCCTCTTACCCAGCGTATTTGTTGGGTGTATTTCTTTTTTTTTTGTCCTAAGTTCTTCTTGCCAAACTACTGCACTCTTGTCTATACTGCTAAAAGAGAATCGTAATTCTGAATTGGAAAATGCAAGGATTCACTGAAGCCTTGTGTAACCCGTCCGTGCCCAGGGTAGCCCACTGATAATGCCAGGGTCAGGGCAGGCTGCAAAAGGAGAGCAAATTCTCCCAGCACTGGTGGGTGACACTGCAGTCAGACTTCACAACCAGCCACAAACAGTGCTTCTGATTCCCCCACACTGGTTATCAAGAAGCCACTGTGCAAATACACACAGCCCCCTTTACTGCATTTCAGTCTCTGGCTCCCAAACTGACACTAGGTCCAGTAAAGAGACCAGTCATTTAAACTCTATGCTCTTTACTAAAGGATTCCCTCTGATCCCAAAGGATCAGCCACAGTACCAGTTCACTATAAGTTTGGATCTTACCCAAAATACCACGCTGCCAGCCAATCCTTTAGTAACAAAAACTAAAGGTTTATTAATAAAAGAAAAACAAACAATAAGAGAAGTGTTAAAGGCTTAAAGCAATCAGATACATACAGATGATTTAAAAGTCCATATACATCAGGTTTCTAGAACAATTGTGGAGTTGCAGGCTTGTACAGTCCCTCTGGTATACATCCAGTACCTGGATGGGTCCAAGTCCTTCAGTTCAGTTGCAAAGTGTGTTAATCCAGAGGTGTGTCCGCAGCTGGACAGGAATGAACACAAGACAAAGACAAAATGGTTTCTGTGGTTTGATCTTATATACCCTCTGTTACTGGCCATGTGGCTTGTGGAACTTTACAGGAACCAAAATGGAGTCCATAGTCACATGGGCCAATCCTGGTAACTCTTCAGGTATGCCTTTAGTTTCTTCCTAGGCCTTTGGCTTTTGTTAAGGTCTTGATGGGCCATTAAGCAGGCTATTGTCCTGTGGCCTCTCTGTCTGAGGTGTGTCTTTTACAGCACAGTTTGAAATACAGGGATATCAAAGATCTCCATAACTTTCCTTACACATATTACACATGAACACAAATATTGTCATCTTATTCAGCATATCATAACCTTTCTAACAGTACCTGACATGGTATGTCTTACATGAATCATTATGATTTTGACATATTAAGGTCACATAACACAAATGCCCCCCCCTCCCAATCCAGTCTGCATGACACCTTGTTTCTAGGATCGTTGATAAATATTGTTGCTCCAACTCAGACATGTGCCTCTGACGAATATTCATTCATCTCATTTTCACAGGGAGACAGAGAAAGAGAAAATATGGAGGAATGATTTTCTTGTTGGGGAAGACAGGTGGTCTTCTAATTAGACTCATAGACTCATAGACTCATAGGTCAGAAGGGACCAATATGATCATCTAGTCTGACCTCCCGCACAAGGCAGGCCACAAAACCCTACCCATACACATTTATAACAACCCCGAACCCATGACTGAGTTATTGAAATCCTCAAAAGTGAGATTTGAAGACCTCAAGCTGCAGGGAATCCACCAGCAAGCGACCCATGCCCCATGCTGCAGAGGAAGGCGAAAAACCTCCGTGGCCCCTGCCAATCCGCCCCGGAGGAAAATTCCTTCCCGACCCCAAATATGGCGATCAGCTAAACCCTGAGCATGTGGGCAAGACTCACCAGCCAGCACCCAAAAAAGATTTCTCTGCAGTAACTCAGTTAAAACACCATCTTGACATTCGAGAGATGCAGGTTTAACTCTGAGTTCTGCCAGAGACTTCCTGCTTGACCTTGGGCAAGTCACTTGGGGTTTGTCTACACTGCAATCAGAGATGTTACTGTTGTGTGAGTAGACTTGTGCAAGCTAATTTTGATCTAACTAACTCAAATAACAATAGCACTGACACCCCAGAAGCATGGTATCACCTCACAAGTACATAACCAAGGTCATGGGCAGACTTGCATAACCTTTACTGCCATAACTTCACTCTTATTGTTACTAAAGCTAGTTAGATCAAAGCTAGATTGAGTATGTCTGGATATGCTGTGCTCTCACCAATGATACCACATACTCACAGTCTATGTGTCAATCCTCTGCTTTCCTGTCTTTGACTTTAATTGTCCTTTGATCAAGCCTTAAGAAAGTAAAAAAAGAAAAAAAGGAGATGGCTAGTGCTGAGCATTTAAAATGAAAACATATGGCATCTCATGGTAAGTCTACAAGGCAAAGAACAACCTTCAGCACTGAGAATGAGCCCAGGTCAAATGACTCGGGTTTGCACAGCCTCTACTACAGGGCTAAAAATAGTAGTAGATGTTTGAGCATGACCTGGAGATTGAGTTTTGAAACCCAGTAAGGAGGGAGAGTCTCAGAGCCGGGGCTCTGAGTGGGAACCTCGACACTCCTATGTTTAACCCTGTAGCCTGAGCTCTGTGAGCCCAAGTCAGTGGACTTGGACTCTTTGACTCAGTGCTGCGTTTTTTCTTTGTGGTGTAGACGTACCCTCAAGCCCTACAAACAAGTTTCCGTGGCCTGTAGTATGAGATCTGTAGCACATATCCATGAAGTGACTTCAGAACAATGGTGAATTTACAAATGTATAGTGAATTCACACTGGAAAAAAAATGTTGAGGGATTTTGAGTTTTTTTGAAACTTTGCATAATACTTTCACCTGGTCAGGAAAAGTGGGGAATTTTATACAATTTTACTAAAAGTGAAAAAGCAGTAATAACTGAATGATAAATTTCCTCCTCTGACGTTTCATCAATATGTTTGCAGAATCTGCTGCAATATAAAGCAGATCAGTTGTGGTGCTTTTTACCTTATTCTTTCCATGGCAGCTATATTGCACAAAACCTTATCAAAGTGCTAATATTGCAGTAGCATCAAAGAGCCCCTGAAATGCAAAATAATAATACCCTTATACATTGATAAAATAATTCTGTTCACAGAACTGAAAGATTTTTGTATAAATCTTGGAACACAGAGTGCCACTGAAAACTGAAATCAATCTGATTATTACAGCATGCATATTCACAGTAAATTGAAGGGAAATGTCAAATCTGATACACTAAGAAAAGCAAAACCCTTACAATTTTCTCTCTTGACTTCATTGCAAAATATAAGCAGATAGACACAATAAGAGTTGGTCATTTGTGTGCAGCACAGAGAATAGCCGGTGTTACTTCAATTTAAGAGTGTTCTAACACTCATGGAAACTGACCTCCTCTTTGTAGGCCTGATTTAAAGCTCACTATAATCAGGAAGGAGCCTTCCTTTAACTTTGAGGGGCCTTGGATCAAGTTCACAATCTTCCACTATATTGCATTATTTAGTATGCTTCAGCTGTGCCATAGAGGGATGCATAATTAGTGATGTGACAAATACTATCTCTGAATTGTATTCTTTTATCTCTGACATCATTCAGACCAAGATGCCTAAAAACATACAATGTACAGTGCAACCTTCTTTTGTAATTTTTTGCAAGTGTAATGGTATTTAGAGTTTTTCTTCAAAGTCAGCATCGGAAGTCATGCAGCTTCATAAGAATCTGAGTATGCCTTATTTTTCTTAAAAAGGAACTTTTGAGCCATCGTGTTTGTGGATAAAAACCTCAAAATGTGATCTTACTGCATTCTAAATGCTCAAAACCAATAAGGCAAACAAAAATATCTCAAAATTTATCATAGAACAAAAGACCTCATGATTATTTTGGGGCCTGAGTCATGATTCATGGGCTTGTCAATATTATTTATAGTCATTTCCAAATATGGAAGGGAGTGTAAGGATGGACAACTCTTGAACTGGAAAGGAATTTGAATTTCAAGTTACCTGGCTCTAGTCAGACTCATACAGAGAACAGGTAAGTAAGGTTCCATGGGAACAAAATCTAAGGAAAATGGGGTTCAGGAGAGCAGGCAGTTTCTCCAGAAGACAATATTACAGTTATAACTGCAAACTAGTCCATGAGAAGGAAAGGTAGGAAGACTGGTAAGCGCCTGGTATGATGCCTTTAGGAACTCTATAATTACCTGAAAACCAAAAAGGAATCCTATAAAAAGTGGAAACATGGACAAAGCACGAAGGAGTAATTTAAAAGAATAGCAGAAGCATATGGGGAAAAAAATCACAAAGGTGAAATACAAAACCACTTATACTTAGCATTGGACATAAAAGCCAATAAGACATTTTATGAATACAATATGAGTAAAAGAAAGATGAAGGACAGTGTATGTGCACTACTTAGTGGAGAAAGGGAATTAATAACAGATGACATTAAGAGGTGAGAGGTTTAATGCCTATTTTGCTCCAGTCTTCACTAAAAAACTAATGGTGATCAAAGACTTAGCACAACTAATATTAACAATGAGGTATAAGGAATGCAACCTAGAATAGTGAAAGAACAGATTAAAGAATATTTAGAAAAGTTAGCTATATTAGTGAGTTTGCAGGATCTAATGAAATTCACACTAGGTTACTTAACGACCCTATCTCGTAAGGAGCCTCTCTCTTAAGGATGCAATATCGGAACTATTAGAAGTTATCTCTGAGAACTCAAAGGAAATGAGTATGGCCCCAGGGGACTGGATAAGGGCAAACATATAAACTGTCTTTAAAAATGGGAACAAAGGATGAGGGGAATGATAGACCAGTCAGCCTAACTTCAATAAGTGGAAAGATACTGAAACAAATGACTAGACATTTGCAAGCACCTAGAGGATGAGGGTTATAAGGAATAGCCATCAGGGACTTTTAAAGAAGAAATCATACCAAACCAACCTAATTGCCTTCTTTGATGGGGTTACTGGTCTAGTGGAAAGGGGGGAAGCAGTAGATGTTATATATATTGATTTTAATAAGGCTTCTGACACACTCCTATATGACCTTCTCACAAAAAACTAGGGAAATATGATCTAGATTAAATTACTATAATGAGGGTGCACCACTACTTGGAACACTGTAGTCAAAGAGGAATTATCCATGATTTGCTGTCAAGCTGAGAGGATGTGTCTAGAGGGGACATGCAAGAGTCAGTCCTGGGTATGGTCCTAGTCCATATATTCATTAATTACTTAGATAGGGACGTGGAGAGTATGCTTATAAAATATGTGAATGACACCAACCTGTAGGGATTGCAAGCACTTTGGAAGACAGAAATGGAATTCAAAATCATAGAATATTAGAGTTGGAAGGGACCTGAGGAGGTCATCTAGTCCAGCCCCCTGCTCAAAGTAGGACTAACCTCAGCTAAATCACCCCAGCCAGGGTTTCTCAAGCCACAGCTTAAAAATCTCTAAGGATGGAGATTCCACAACCTCCCTAGGTAACCCATTCCAGTGTTTCACCACCCTCCTAGAGAAAAATTTTTTCCTAATGTCTAACCTAGACCTCCCACACTGCAACTTGAGACCATTGCTCCTTGCTCTGTCATCTATTACCATTGAGAACAGCCTAGCTCCATCCTACTGGAACCCCCTTTCAAGTAGTTAAAGGCTGCTATCAAATCCCCCCTCATTTTTCTCTTTTACAGACTAAACAAACCCAGTTCCCTCAGACGCTCCTCATAAGTCTTATGCTCCAGCCCCATAATCATTTTTGTTGCTCTCCGCTGGACTCTCTCTGCACTTGTCCTTTTTGAACCTCATCAGAGTTCTTTTGGCCCAATTTGTTTAGGTCCTTCTGTATCTATCCCTCCCTTTCAGGATATCCCCCTATCTTAGTGTCATCTGCAAACTTGCTGAGGGCGCAATCTACCCCATCCTCCAGATCATTAATGAAGATGTTGAACAAAACTGGCCCCAGGACCGACCCCTGGGGCACTCCACTTGTGACCGGATGCCAGCTAGACACTGATCACTACTCGTTGAGCCCTATGATCTAGCCAGTTGTCTATCCATTTTATAGTCCATTTATCCAACCCACACTTCCTTAACTTACTGATAAGAATATTGTAGGAGACTGTATCAAAATTTTTGCTAAAGACAAGGTATATAACGTCCACCACTTTCCCCACATTCACAGAGCCAGTCACCTTTTCATAGAAAGCAATCATGTTGGTAAGGCATGACTTGCCCTTGGTGAATCCATATTGACTGCTCCTGATCACCTTCTTCTCTTCGAAGTGCCTTAAAATGGATTCCTTGAGGACCTGCTCCATGATTTTTCCAGGGATTGAGGTGAGGCTGACCGGCCTATAGTTCCCTGGATCCTCTTTCTTCGTTTTCATGAAGATGGGCACTAGATTTGCCTTTTTCCAGTCATCTGGGACCTCCCCCTGTTGCCACGAGCTTTCAAAGATAATAGCCAATGGATTTGAAATCACATTAGCTAACTGCCTCAACACCCGCGAGTGCATTGCATCTGGCCCCTTGGACTTGTGTATGTCTAATGTTTCTAAATAGTCCTGGACCTGTTCCTTCAGCACTGAGGGATGTTCACT
>ML675629.1:8001951-8123732 GCA_007922155.1 Mesoclemmys tuberculata | reverse complement strand
GTCACTAGGTTGTCTCCCCCATTCTGTAAGGGGCCCACACTTTTCCTAATCTTCCTCCTGTTGTTAACATACTTGTAGAAACCCTTCTTGTTCTCTTTCATGTCCCTTGCTAGGATCTCCTACATCCCCACAGAGTTTCTTAACCACTGGTCTAAAAGGGAAGCTGCTATTGGTGTTTCTTCCTGATCTGACTTGCCATCCATGAGCACACTTGTCACATCAAGACCCATAGGGAAAGACAGGCAAGACACTACCTATCTTCACCTGGGTTGAGGATTGCCCTGGGGCTTAAGTGTGACATAGGTGTCTGGACATCCGCTTGAGGCAGCACTGTGCATGCCCTGAGACAGAAATTTAAGCACCTAGGAAACCCCATGGAAATGACAAGGAAAGGTTAAGCATAGTGGCAGTGGGCTAGCAGGATTTGAAATAGGAACCAGAAGCTAAGGGGGCATGGTTTGAGAGAGTAGTGGGGGAAGCTTATGCTAGAGCCCTATTTTGGAAGTATGCCCAGTGGTTGTAAAGTTTCTAATACTCAGACTGGTTTTCAGGGATTTATTTGGTGCTGCTGTATTTGTTTTGTTCAAGATGCTAGAGGGCTGCCTGTTGGTGTAGGTGAGTACATTGGATTTGTTTTATATGATTTGGGCCCATTCCAAATCATTAGGCTCTGCGGCTAGTAGAGATGAGTAATACTCAGAGCAGCCACTGTTTTGAAGATCCAGCTCCTCATAAAAGAGGGAAAAAATCAATTTCATTACTTGGATTGGAAAAGACATTGTTTTTCTTTATTGGAGAAGAGGATGTCAGTGTAATTTCATAAAGTGGGACTGTGCTTTGAGTTACAAAGTCTGGAGTTTGCTTGCAGTTTTTAATGCAGTTGTTTTCCTAGCAACTGTGTAATGCAACATGATCAAGCTAAGAGAAGTAAGCAACCTGTGTTCAGTAAGAACTAATCACTCTATGCGGTACAGAACCATGTCTTAATACAACTCACACAAGTTTTTGGCCATGGAAATGCAGAGATGAGTGTGTTCTGATTTTAATGATTGCACAATAACAGCCAAGTTGTTACTCCTGGTTCTATATTCACGTATATCTGGAGTAACTCCATTAAATTCAACTGAGTTACACTGGCATAAAAGAGGTACAAAAAAGGATCAGTATTATATCCATTATCTATAATTATGAGATTTTTTTCCTGAGCTGTTTACTCTTCTTTGTCTTCTGCTTCCCATGTTCACGTCTTCTTGTCTTCAGTTTTATTTTCTCCTGAAGTTTATAAGTTTAGGGAGATACAACATTATTGTGGGATTCATTGCATTGCAACAGAATATACTGTGACAGCCCTTGCAATTTTTTTCAAAATATCTTTGTAAAATATCTATGATGAAGGAAAAGGCACACATCTAGAATTGATGTGCTTTTAATACATACATTTCTATAGTAAAAAGTTCCAGAGGGGTAGCTGTGTTAGTCTGTATACAGCAAAAACAATAAGAGTCCTGTAGCACTTTAAAGACTAACAATGGGGGGTAGTAAATAGCAAAGTCCATACAGTTAGAGTAGCTGAGGCCTATTCACAACCATTGATTAGAAGGTGAGAATGTTTGAACAGTGACAATTACTCCTTGTAATGAATAACCAAAATTCCATGTGGTTGATCTTTACAAAAACAAGACAGGCCATTTACAATGCTCACTTTGCACTTTTACAGAGGAAAAAGGACTTTAAACTATCTAAACTCCTACATGCCACAAGAGACCACAACGATGATACCCCTGACTCATTCAACAATATTGTAAACTTATCCAGCTATACACGTAACCCAGCATAAGAGTCTGTCTTATCTTGGGGACTCTCTTTCTGCCCTACCACCCTCACACACATGATACAATTCTGAGGTGACCTGGAATCCTACTTTCACCATCTCCAACTCAAGAAATATTTCCACCACACCACTGAACAACACACTAACCCCACAGATACCTACCTACCAATGACACAAGAAGAAGAATTCTGCATGGACTCCTCCTGATGGTCAAAACAACAGACTAGACTTTTACATAGACTTCTTCCGCCAACGTGCACAAGCTAAGATTGTTAACAAGCAACATCACTTGCACTATAACCTCAGCCATGCAGAATGCAATGCCATAAACAGCCTCAATAAGAACTCTGACATAATCAAAGAGGCAGAAAAAGGAGGTACCATTGTCATCATGAATAAATCGGATTCTGAACAGGAGGCTGCCAGACAACTCTTCAACAACACATTCTACAAGCTACTACTGTCTGATCCCACTGAGGAATACCAAAATAAACTACATCATCTACTTAAGAAACTCCCTAAAGAGACACAGGAACAAATCTACACAGACACACCCCCTGAGCCCTGACCAGGGTTATTCTATCCCAAGATCCACAAACCTGGAAATCCTGGACACCCCATCATCTCAGGCATTGGCACTCTCACAGCAGGACTGTCAGGCTATGTGGACTCTCCTCAGGCCTTATGCCACCAGCACTCCTAACTATCTTCGTGATACCACTGACTTCCTGAGAAAACTACAATCCATCGTTGATGTCCCAGAAAACACCATCCTAGCCATTGTGGATGTGGAAGCTCTGTACACCAACATTCCACACAAACATGGACTACAAGCCATCAGGAACATTTTCCCTGATGACTATATGGCTCATCTGATAGCTGAACTTTGTGACTTTGTCCTGACCCACAACTACTTCAGATTTGGAGCCAATCTATACCTTCAAGTCAGTGGCACAGCTATGGGCACCCGCATGGCCCCACAGTATGGCAACATTTTTATGTGTGACCTGGAATACCTCTTCCTCAAAACTCGTCCCCAAGCACCTCTCCTTTACCTACGCTACATTGATGACATTTTCATCATCTGGACCCATGGGAAAGAGTCTCTTGAAGAATTCCACCGGGATTTCAATAATTTACACCCCACCATCAAACTCAGCCTGGACCAATCCACCCAAGAAATCCACTTCCTGGACACTACAATACAAATAAAGGATGGTCACATTAACACCACCCTATACTGAAAACCAACTGACTGCAATGCATATCTTCATGCCTTCAGCTTCCACCCTAGACACATTTCATGATCCATTGTCTACAGCCAAGACTTAAGATACAACTGGATTTGCTCTGATTCCTCAGACAGAGACAAACAACTACAGGATCTCTATAAAACATTCTTAAAACTACATAACCCACCTGAAGAGATGAAGAAACAAATTGACAAAGCCAGACAGGTACACAGAACTCACCTACTACGGGACAGACCCAACAAATAAAACAACAGAACACCACTGGCCATCACCTACAGCCCTGGCTAAAATCTCTCCAACACATCAGTAAGGATCTACATCCTATCCTAGCAAATGATCCCTCACTCACTCAAGCCATGGGAGGGAGACCTATCCTTGCTTACAGACAGCCCCCCAACCCTGAGGCAAATACTCACCAGCAACCATACATCATACAAGAACAGTAACCCAGGAATCTATCCCTGCAACAAACCCCATTGCCAGCTCTACCCACACATCTAGTGACACCATAACAGGTCCTAACCACATCAGCCACACCATAAGGAGCTTGTTCACCTGCACATCTACTAATGACATATGCCATCATGTGCCAGCAATGCCCCTCTGCTATGTATATTGGCCAAACCAGACTGTCACTATGCAAAAGAATAAATGGACAAAAATCAGACATAAAAAATGGTAACATCCATAAACCAGTTGGAAAGCACTTCAGTCTCCCAGGACACTCTGTAGTTGACTGGAAAGTTGCCATACTTCTACAAAAAAACTTCAAAAACAGACTTCAAAGAGAAACTGCAGAGCTGGAATTCATATGCAAACTTGACACAATCAGACTGGGTCTTGTGGTATAGCAATGGGCAGAGGGCACTGGGAAAGTTCTAGAAGGGCACTATATAAGTGATAGAATGATCCAGGCTTTATTCCCTGTAGACTAGCCAAAGGGTAATTAAGGTCAGCTGACATCAATTAAGGCCCCACCCAGGTGTCTGATAAAAACCCTTTACTCCTGAGAGGCAGGGAAGAGTTGAAGGAGTAGGTGTGTGGTGGCCAAAGGAGTTTGTGAAGAAGAACAGAACAGAGCACAGTGGTGTGTGGGAGAGAGGTGGAGACCTGAGGAAGGTACTGGGCTAAAGAAGGCAGAAAGACAGAGGGGGGTAAATAGCCCAGGGGGAAAGCCTGCAGCTGCAAGTAAGGTACCAGAAGCACATAGCTGCTATTCAAAGGGCCCCTGGGCTGGGACCCGGAGGAGCGAGCAGACCCGGGTCCCTACGCCCCTCCCTGGGAAGACGGGGTAACTGGTGATGCCCTGGCCCACTAAGAGAGGCAAAAGTGCGAGACCCACTAGGGATAAGCTGTCTGTTTGCCACACGTGGTGTCAGAAGAGGGATTTATCGCACAGTGGGCTCAAACCAGGGTGATTTTAGCCCACCCCAGTCCCAAGATGGAGGATGTGGTAAAGGCTTTGATACAAGCCATGGCTGCCCACCAGGAAGCTACCCGGGTCCAGGCTGCCGCCCAGCAGGAGGCTGCACGATTGCAGCAAAAGACCAATCATCTGCTGAGGAGCCAAGTCGCCCAGGGCCGGACCCTCCTTCAGGAGGTGGTAGGCCAGTTGAAAGCCCTGATAGAACAAGGTCGCAGCCAAGACAAGGCACAGACCATCCTGGCCAGCAACTGCCTGCAGAAGATGACGCCAGATGATGATATAGAAGCATACCTCCTGGCCTTTTAAAGAACAGCCATGCGGGAAACCTGACCCCAAGATCAGTGGGCCAGCATCTTCCCCCCTTTCCTAAGAGGAGAGGCCTGGAAGGCCTATTATGATATGGAGTGGAATCTGCTGAAGACTACCCCCAGATGAAGACTGAAATCCTGGCCAGGTCTGGAGTGATGGTAGCAGTACAAGCCCAGAGATTCCATGAATGGTGATACAGTAAGGATAAAACACCACGGTCACAGTTGTTTGAACTAATCCACCTGACCCGGAAGTGGCTGCGCCCTGTGGTCTCCTCGGTTTGTTAGGGGTTGTAATGGCCCCCCATGGATATACAAGGCCAGTAAAAATGAACAGCATCGATACCATTGCCCTAGTAGCTTCGGGGAGTGCAGTGACGCTGGTCTAGGGGAAACTGATTGGGCGAGACCAGCTGACCCGGGCCAAATGCACAGGGGTGACCTGTGTCCACAGAATTGTAAATCTGTACTCCTCAGTAGACATCAGTAAACTCCTCAGTAGACATCAAGATCCAGGGGAATACCACCAGGTTGTTGGCAGGGGTGGTCCCAAGGCTCCCCTACCCAGTTTTGATTGGTAGGGATTTTGCAGGGTTTGAGAACCTACTCCCAACCATGGAGCTCAGGCTGGGCAGAAAACCCAGGCAAAGACCGAGGCACAGGCAACCAGCCCTTCCCCTGTTTTTGCCGAATTCACCCAAGAACTGTTCTCACCCCCCGGAAGACCCCGGAAATCCCGGCAGGAAAGGAGGGCAGATAAAAGGCTAGGCACTCTGATACTAGCTGGGAACCAGAAAACTGCCCTGGTTGGTAGGCAAACCCGTTTGGGAGGCCAGGAGACCAGTACCCAACACTAGTAGAAATGACCCTGGAGATGAAAATGAGGTTGGGCCCCTAGAGGTAGGCCAGCTAGGATCCCTAAGGGGAAATTTTGGGCAGGACCAGGCCATAGACCCGGTATACACAAACATGAGAAAGGAGGTAGCAGAGATTGATGGCGTTCCCATGGAGGGAAAGATTAAGGGCCGGGGCCCTACTACATCCTGAAACAGGACCTACTGTACCGTGTGACCCCAATACGGGGGGAGGAAGTAGAGCAACTCTTGGTGCCATGGAAGCACATAAAGGCAATTCTAGAACTGGCCCATAGTCATTTATTTGGGGGACACCTAGGATCAGATAAGACCCTGGACCGAATTCTGAGAAGGTTCTACAGGCCAGGAATACAGGTGGAGGTCCAGCGATACTGCCTCTCCTGTCCAGAGTGCTAATTGCACAGCCCCCGGCCTCACTTGCTAGCCCTGTTAGTGTTCCTGCCCATTATTGAAGTTCCCTTTGAAAGGATCACCATGGATCTGGTGGGGCCACTAGAACGATCAGCACGCGGTCATCAAAGTGTGCTTGTCATTGTGGACTATGCCACCAGGTACCCCGAAGCCATTCCCCTAAGAAACCCTACATTCAAGGCAATTGCGAAGGAACTGCTCCAGGTCTTTGCTAGAGTGGGCACCCCTAAAGAAATCCTGACACACCAAGGGACTCCCTTTATGTCCAAACTGATGAAGGATCTATGTACCCTGCTCCGCATCGAGGCCCTGCGGACCTCAGTGTATCCTCCGCAAATGGATGGCCTGATTGAGAGGTTTAATCGTACCCTCAAGAGTATGATACGGAAGGTGGAGGCGCAGGACGGAAAGGATTGGGAAGCCTTACTACCATATTTGATGTTCGCAATATGGGAGGTCCCCCAGGCATCCACTGGATTCTCCCCCTTTGAATTATTGTACGGTCGCCATCCCTGTAGTATTTTAGATGTTGCTAAAGAGGACTGGGAGGAACAGCTCAACTCAGGAAGAGATGTTATTAAGCATGTGGCCCAGATGTGGGAACAGATAGCCCGGGTGGCCCCCATAGTGTGAGAACACCTGGAGAAATCCCAGGAGGCCCAGTGGTACTACTACAACCAACGGGCAACTGCACGGAGGTTTCAGCCAGGAGAGCAGGTAATGGTGCTAATGCCAACAACAGAAAGCAAGCTCCTGGATGGTTGGCAGGGCCTGTACGAGGTTGTGGAAGCTGTCGGAGAAGTGAACTGCAAGGTGAGGCAACCAGACCACCGAAAACCAGTACAACTATATCACATGAACCTGTTGAAACCCTGGCACAACCGAGAAGTGTACCTGATTGCCTGAGAAGCTCCCCCAGTCAGACATCCCACAAGGGGAGGTGAGAATATCCCCCGAGTTGACCCCAGAGCAAAGGACAGAAGTAGTTGACACGATCCAGCGAAACCAGGACGTGTTCTTGAAGCAGCCCTGTTGTACGATGGTGGTCCAGCACCACATCACCACCAACCCTGGAGCACACGTGACAATAAAACCATATCGGATACCAGAGGTCAAAAGGGAAGAGATTAGAACAGAAGTAAGGAGGATGCTGGAACACGGAGTTATTGAGGAGTCCCACAGCCAGTGTCCAGCCCAATCATCCTAGTTCCCAAGCCCGACGGCACCTTCAGGTTCTGTAATGATTTCAGAAAGCTGAAAGAAATATCTAAATTTGACGCCTACCCAATCCCACGTATCGATGACCTAGTGGACCAGTTGGGCAAAGCCCAATATCTGACCACCTTGGACCTGACCAAGGGTTATTGGCAAATCCCCCTAGCCAAGGATGTCAAGGAGAAGACTGCCTTCTCCACACCTGATGGTCTCTTTCAGTACACTCTCTTTCCCTTCGGACTCTATGGGACCCCTGCAACATTCTAACGACTGATGGACAAATTATTCAGACCCCACGCCAAGTATGCTGCCGCCTACCTTGATGACGTGGTCATCCATAATCCCGACTGGGAAACGCAGCTGGGGAAAGTAGAGGCAGTGCTCGACACCTTCTGGAAAGCTGGCCTCACTGCAAACCCCTTGAAGTGTGCAATATGGCTAGCCGAGGCCAAATACCTGGGCTATGTGGTAGAGAGAGGTCTAGTAAAGCCCTAGTGGGACAAGGTAGAGACCATCCAGGCTTGGCCCTGACCAGTCCACAAGAAACAGGTCAGGACATTCTTAGGGATCGTGGGCTATTATAGGAGATTCATCCCCCACTTTGCCACTAGAGCAGGGCCCTTGACCGAGTTGATAAAGACTCGAGGCTCAGATATGGTAAAGTGGACTGAGGCGGCTGAGAAAGCATTCGTAGATTTAAGGACAGCTCTTTGTAGCCACCCAATACTTATAGCCCCAGATTTTGAGAAAGAGTTCATCCTCCAAACAGATGCCTCAGAGACAGGGCTAGGCGCTCTCCTGGCACAGATAATAGATGGCGAGGAGCACTCCATTTTGTATCTTAGCAGGAAACTCTTCCCCAGAGAGCAGAAGTACACAGTTGTCAAGAAAGAGTGCCTGGAGGTTAAATGAGCTATGGAATCGCTCTGATATTATTTACTTGGAAGGAGGTTTACCCTGGTGACAGACCACGCTCCGCTACAATGGATGCACACTAACAAGGAGAAAAATGCCAGAGTGACTCGATGGTTCCTCTCCCTACAGCCTTTTCACTTCCAGGTGCAGCATAGGGCTGGAAGCCAACACGGCAGTGCTGATGCCCTTTCACGCCAGCACTGCCTCACGTCCCAAGTAGCCCAACCCTGTGGTGTTGAGTGGGGGGGTGGGGTGATTTGTGGTATAGCAAGGGCAGAGGGCACTGGGAAAGTTCTAGAAGAGCGCTATGTAAGTGATGTCATTCTAGCACTTTATTCCTTGTAGACTAGCCAAAGGGTAATTAGGGTCAGCTGACACCAATTAAGGCCCCACCCAGGTGCCTGATAAAAACCTACTCCTGAGAGGCAGGGGGGGAGTTGAAGGAGTAGGTGTGTGGTGAGCAGAGGAGTTTCTGGAGATTGTGAAGAAGAACAGAATGGAGTACAGTGGTGTGTGGAGTTGTGGAGAAGAACAGTACGGAGAACAGTGGTGTGTGGGAGAGAGGTGGAGACCTGAGGAAGGTACTGGGCTAAAGAAGGCAGAAAGACAGAGGGGGAAAAGCAGTCCAGGGGAAAAGCCTGAAGCTGCAAGTAAGGTGCCAGCAGCACATAGTTGCTACTCAGAGGGCCCCTGGGCTGGGACACGGAGGAGCAGGTGGGCCTGGGTCCCTACCCCCCTCCCCGGGAAGACGGGGTAACTGGGGACACCCTGGCCCACTAAGAGAGGCAAAAGTGCGAGACCCGCTAGGGAGAAGCCGTCCATTTGCCACAGTCTGAATAGGGACTTGGACTGGTTCTCATTACAAGGAATAATTGTCACTGTTCACATAGTCTCACCTTCTAATCAATTATTGTGAATAGGCCTCAGCTACTCTAACTGTATGGACTTTGCTATTACCTCCGCCCCATTGTTGTTCCTTCCTCTTGGCTGTATATATATACCCCTTATCTGATTTCCATTCCCTGCATCTGATGAAGTGGATTACAGCCCATGAAAGCTTATGGCTGCAGAAATTAAATTTGTTGGTCTTTAAAGTGCTGCGGTTCTCTTGTTGTATTTTTTTTTCTATAGTAGTGGCCTACTGTTGCCCAATTCAGCCCCTCTTGTTCCCAGAAATATAAACTGAGTTTCCTCTAGTTTAGTGAGTGTGGAACTCAAAAAACTAAAATTTTGACTGTTCTGCATGAACACTGCGTGAAGTCGTGTGGTTTGCATTAGTTCTCTTTTGGCCATTATGCTTAGGAAGTACGCCAAAGATGTCATGAATAGAGGTGATGGGAGATGTCTATGATTTATCAAACAGGTCTATGATTTATCAAAATGTCATGAATTTGATCTAGGGTATGACTTACTAATTTTGTGGTGAATGTACTACTGGTAAAATGTGAACTTCCTCCAATTTTCTATTTCTGTGGCAAAACAGGATTTTTGAGAAACACGACACCTTTTCATCTGAGGATTCTGCTTTCTGTGTTCACCACACTGGCAAGGAAGCTGAGGTAAAACTGGAAAAAAGGAGTGAATGTTTCTAGTGGTTAGAGGCACAGGATTGGTTAACATGCACTTGTCTTCCAGATGCTAATTTCTCTCTGCCATTGATTGGCTGTGTGACATTTCATAAATCATCTAGGTCTGTCACTTTTGTCCTCATCTTCATAAGTGGCCTCAGAGTGTGTCTATACTGATGGCAGCAGAATCGCTGCAATCAGATCGATCCTTCTGAATCGACTGAGTGGTCAGTATAGACCCACTCAATCAATCAGGAAGTCGACACTGGTAATAGTAGCACTCGTCTATGGGAATGTGGTTCCTTTCGGTGTAGTGCAGTGAAGACAGCGCACAGAAGGGAAGCACAACAGTTGACGGGAGTTACGCAAGCTACTCTGTGTAGTTTGCGTAACTCCCATCAACTGCTGCCAAATTTCCAGGTAAGTGTAGACCAGGGCTCAGATTTTAGTTGCCAGTTTAAGACATGCCCCAATTTCAGTCATTCAAGATCAGAGCCTGCTTTTGCAAAAAGTAGTCTTATACTTTTTCAACATTAGTTTATCCATCAGTAAAATGAATATAACACCAAATATTCCCAACTTTCAGTGGTGTGTTAAAGTGCTCTGGGATACTAAGATGAGAGATAGTATCAGAGGCCAAATTGTTACAATTATAAATGTTGAAGGCAGAGTTGTCACAAAATTGGGAGGGAGAGGGTTTCTTACTGACAGTGGGTATGATTTCATACTGATCTGCTTAACTCTCATTAGTTTGAAGGATAAATAGACAGCAATATCTTGTTATGGTGTGAACGGGAGGTGGGATGTGATCAGAATCCACAAAAGTAGGTCTTTTTAAATAAAATTGAAATAAACAGAAGTTTTGAGGTTAGAAAGTGCCACTTTTTTATTTTCCATTTCACATCACTTTGGACATGTCACATTATATCATGTCAAACATGCCACACTATGTGAGATATGATGTTGTGACAAATATAGCAAAATGTGAAACATCACAACATGATGTGTCAGAAGAGAATTCCAACTTGTTTTCAAGAGTCTCGTTCTCTTTAACCCATTGCTTGCCTCCATGGCTTAGTGCACAAGTTCATTCTCCAGTAATTTACATGCTGTATGTTAGATTCAAAGACTCCCATGCCAGAAGTGACCACTGTGATAAACTAGTCTGAGCTCCCATATAACGCAGCACATAGAACTTCCCCAAAATAATTCCTAGAGCAGATCTTTTAGAAAAATGTCCAATCCTGATTTACAAATTGCCAGTGATGGAGAATAGACGACAATCCTTAATAAGTTGTTTCAGTGATTAATTACTCTCACTGTTAAAAAATATTCATTATTTCCAATGTGAATTTATCTAGCTTCAGCTTCTAACCATTGGATCATGTTATAACTTTCTCAGATAGATTGAAGAACCCATTATTAAATATTTGTTTCTTCTGTAGGTACTTCTAGTCTGCAATCAAGTGACCCCTTAACCTTTTCTTTCTTAAGATAAATAGATTGGTCTCCTTGGGTCTATCACTATGAGGCAGGTTTTCTAATCCTTAAAGCATTCTTGTGGTTCTTCTCTGAACCATTTCCAATTCATCAATATCCTTCTTGAATTGTGGACATCGGTACCAGACACAGTATACTACCATTAATCACACCATTGACAAATACAGAGGTAAAATCACCTCTCTATTTATACTGAAGATTCCCTTGTTTATGCACCCAAGGATTGTGTTAGCCCTTTTGGCCACAGAATCAAACTGGGAAATCAAGTTCAGGTGATTATCCACCCCTAAATCTTTTTCAGAGTCACTGTTTTCCAGGGTAGATTCCCCCATCCTGTAAGTATGGCCTACATTCTTTGGTCCATTTACATTCAGTCATATTAAAATGCATATTTTTTGCTTGTGCCTAGCTTACCAAGCAATCCAGATCAATCTGTATCAGTGACCTGTCTTCTTCATTATTTACCACTCCCCCAATTTTTGTCCTCTGCAAATCTTATCAATGATGATTTTGTTTTCTTCCAGGTAATTGATAAAAATGTTAAATGGTATATGGCCAAGAACCAATCCCTGGAGAACCCTACTAGAAACATACCTGTTCATTGATGATTTCCCAGTTAGAATTAAATTTTGAGACCTATGAGTTAGCCAGCCTTTAATCCAATTAATTGTGTGCCATGTTAATATTATATCATTCTAGATTTTAATCACAAACCAAATGCCTTTCAAAAAAAAATCAGATTGTTTTGACAAGATCTATTTTCCATGTTGATTGTTATTAATTATATAATCCTCCTTTAATTCTTTATTAAGTCTTACATCAGCCACTCCATTATCTTGCACAGTATCAATGTCAGACTGACCGTGGATAACTTTCTAGCCCTTGGTGGTGGATCACCAGAGAAAAGCCCAGAGGTGAATTAGTTCAAAGTGCTAGAGACTCATTTTTTGTCCTAGGAAAATAGAGTTTGATTCTTTTTTTGCTGACACCTAATTTTCAATGGTACAACTCCTCAGTTGTTCTATGAAACTTTGTTAAAAAGCTTCCAGATGGGAAAAAGGCAGAAAGTGACATTAAAAGGACAGCACATGGAGTGCGGCTTTCTTTATTAACTTCACCTTCATTGGGTGGAAAGACTTATATGTTCCAGTGACCACAGAAGCTTTGCTAACAGTAATTCTAACTCCTGATAGGTCCAGCCAAGCTGGATGGGTCAAAGGGAACAGAGAAGATGAAAAGCAGTCCATTGGCCCACCAAATTGGGAATTGATTGATAGGGCAACAACCAGTCCTCATTAAATTAATAAATAAATTACATTATCGAAAGACAACAAATCATAGAATTTGTAGAATCTGTAGAATCATAGAATATTAGAGTTGGAAGGGACCTCAGGAGGTCATCTAATCCAACCCCCTGATCAAAGCAGGACTAACCTCAGCTAAATCATCCCGGCGAGGGTTTTGTCAAGCTGCAGCTTAAAAACTTCTAAGGATGGAGATGCCACCACCTCCCTAGGTAACCTATTCCAATGCTTCACCACCCTCCTAGTGAAAAACTTTTTCCTAATGTCCAACCTAGACCTCCTCCACTGCAACTTGAGACCATTGTTCCTTGTTCTGTCCTCTGCTGCCAGTGAAAACAGCCTCCTCCCTGGAACCCCCTTTCAGGTAGTTAAAGGCTGCTATCAAATCCCCCCTCATTCTTCTGTTCTGCAGACTAAACAGGCCTAGTTCTTTCAACCTCTCCTCATAAATCTTGTGCTCCAGCCCCCTAATCATTTTTGTTGCCCTCCGCTGGACTCTCTCCAACTTGTCCACATCCTTTTTGCAGTGGGGGGCCCAAAACTGGACACAATTCTCCAAATGTGGCCTCATCAATGCTGAATAGAGGGGAATAATCACTTCCCGCGATGTGCTAGCAATGCTCTTACTAAGGCAGCCCAATATGCCATTAGCCTTCTTGGCAACCAGGGCACACTGCTGATTCATATCCAGCTTCTTAGCCACTGTAATGCCCAGATCCTTTTCTGCAGAACTGCTGCCTAGCTTGGCGGTCCCCAGTCTGTAGCTGTGCATGGGATTCTTCTGTCTTAAGTTCAGGATTCTGCACTTGTCCTTGTTGAACCTCATCAGATTTCTTTTGGCCCAATCATCCTATTTGTTTAGGTCTTTCTGTATCCTATCCCTTCCTTCCAGGGTATCTACCACTACCCCTAACTTAGTGTCATCTGCAAACTTGCTGAGGGTGCAATATACCCCCTCTTCCAGATCATTAATGAAGATTTTGAATAAAACTGGCCCCAGGACCGATCCCTGGAGCACTCCACTTGTGACTGGCTGCCAGCTAGACATGGAGCCATTGATCACTACTCATTCACCGTGGTACTGTAATCATCACTACTGTAATCATCATGATAATCAGGGATGGAGGAGACAGGTTCATGCTCTAAGCAGCATCTTATGGGAAAGGAAGGATTCAAATTCAGAGTGCACCGAGCCAACAAATTGAGTCTCATTTTTATTTGTGAGATCAGCAAGGCTATCCTTTCAAAAATGTCTGTATTTGCTGATGACACAGAATGGAAGAGTAGGAACAGTGCAAACCAATTCAAAGCAATTTCTGTGTACTAGGCTTCTGTGCTGATAAGTAGCTCATACAGTTGAAGTGATAAGTCAATGTATGGTAATGGAACTGGAATTAAAAATAACCACAATACAACTTGTACCTGAATGAAATCAGAATACAGATCACAACCAGAGGCTGAATAAAGAACTTGGAGTGGATTATGGATAATGAACTAAAACCATCTGCTAAAAGATTGGCACCAGAAAGAGGAATAATAACATCAGCAGAGGTGTAAATAATGGTAGTACGTTAATTGGGAGAAGTTATTCTAGCAATATATAAAGACTAATCAAGCCACATGTCGAATTTTGCAAGCAGTTAGCCAAGAGGAAGATTGCCGAGCATGAGACAGTACAGAGTGAGCCAAAGTTGCAGAGAGAGGTTATTGGCTACCTTACTGGTGCATCTGAGTAGTGGCTTGACAAGCTACAACACGATTGTCAGCCAAACAGGCAAAGACCAGTATATTCATGAGCTTTTGCAACACAGCTTGGAAAGGGATTGTTCACTAGTGTTTGGATTGCTGGTAAGATTTTTAGCTGCTGCAGCTCTAATTGTGTCAATAGCATGGAGCATATTTTACTGTCATACTATAAATAAAGAAGAAAGATATTCTAAACTGTTGGGAGAAGAATCAGAAGACTCTAAATTGAGAACTTTGACTATTAAATCTGCTGCACTGGGGCAATAAAAGGTTTATAAATATTGTATCAGTTTTTTTTCCTTCTGGTATTTTGAGGAATTATTTGCTGAAATGCTTTAAACTGACTGGGCTAGGAGACCATCATATTGAATGTGAAATAGAATTATTTGAATCCTGAGCATAGGAAACAATAAAAGTTTAGCAGAGGTCCTGATACACCTCTAATCAGTTTTTCGAGGAAGTAAACTCAGACACATGGGTCTTGCCATAAAGCCACCAAGCTATGAATTTCCTATTGGTAACACTATACATGAGAAAATGGTAGGATATACCTTTTTTTTTTTTAAACAATGCTTGGCTAATATGGACTGTGAGGAAGTCTGGTTTCACAGAATTATATGTCTTCTTATATAATAAGTGGAAATGGTGCAATTTTTTAGTTTGGAAATATTTTTTTCTAAGTGGAAATTTTCATTTCATTTACAGTTTTGTTTTTTGTTTGTTTTTTACAAATAGTAAACCCACCTCCATCCTCCTTCCTTTTGCCACTGGAAAAAAGAAAGAGGAAAAACCCAAAGATTTCTATTTTGAAATTTTGCTATAGAAAAAAAAACAACATTTGCTGGAAAAAAACAATTATCAGTTTTTAACCAGCTTTAATAATAAAGGAACACTTAAAACTGGAAGGGACCTTCTGGGTTACTCAGTCCATATCTCTTGTGATGGTGTATATAAACCCCGTTCTGTTACTGAAAGGATTAAAGGGAGCTAGACAGCAAAATTAGGGCACTAGTTGGCAACTACAGGGCATCAGACTCTGTTAAGGATGAGAGGAGCTGGAAGGCTACTATAAAGGAAGAACTTGAAGGCAGATGTGAAAAGGAGATGAAGGGTCTAGGAGTCCTGGTATTGTCTCCTAAGAAAGGTAGTCACGGGAAAGTAGGCCTTGTGTTCCTCTCCCAAGCGGGGATCTCTGGCAAAGGGCTAGCAAAGAAACAGAGAAGCCACAGGAATATTGCAAGCTCCTGTGGTGAGCTTGGACAAAAGCACAAGACCCCGTACAAAAGTGCAAGACCTCAGGAAATCAGAATGGGGGTCAGATTTTGGAGGCAAGTGATAGATACACAGAGGGCCTTTGGAGAGGACAAAAGGAGCTGATCTTCCAGGGAGAAAACTCAGGAAGGCTTTGCTTGGTAAAAGAGACAGAAAGAACTCTGCAGAGCCCAGGAAAGTGTGAAGAGGCTGGGGGAAAAAGGCAGAGACAGACTGAGGTAGGAAGTAGTCCAGGGAAGCAGCAAGGACTCTAAGGAAGCAGATCTTTCTTGCTTACCATGGTGTCCCTGGACTGGAACACAGACTAGAGGGAAGAACTGACTTCCCTTACCAGCTACTGAGGAAGTTGATGTGAAAGCCTCTTAATATAAGGGCTGTAAGGACTACTGAACCAAGAGTCAGGCCAAAGACCTGGTGTAAAGTCACTGGATTATTGTTTTGTAGTATTTTGTTACCTCAGAAGGGGTGGAACTGAATATGACGTGGCTAGAGGCCTGAGTCCCTAGAAGACGCAGAACACCATGGGCCGGAATGATCATCAGAAAAAGGCAAAGAAAGTGACGGTCCTACCAGGCTGTGCCCTGATGTGAATGGGTGTGCCAACTGGTGAATCACTCTTCTATGCCTGTACTATTGCTAATTCTATTCACAAATTTATAGAGCTCTATTTTAAAACTAATTAGGTTGTTTGGCCCCATTATTCAACGTGGATATTTCTAATCCTTTAAGGTGTAGGATTTTCTATCTTTGGCTTTCAGATTGCCAAAATAACTAATTTTCGTTCTAGAATGAACAGGACAGTAGGAAAGCGATAAGAGGAGAGTTGGATCTGGGGTTTCTGTGCAAATCTTTCACTAATCAGCAGAAAATGAAGAATTGAACAAAGTATAGAATTTTCACTTACATTTTATTATTATTATTATTGATATATGTATTTAATACTTAATTTGAAGTAATGGCCACAGTGTGCTGCAAGAGTTAACATAGCTCTGGGGGAGGGAGTGGTACATTTTCTTATACATCGTCAACAGAACTGTTTACTAACTCTGCCAGTTACATCTCTGCAAAGATATTCAAAGCAGTGGGAGATGCACAAGTGTCCTTTGACATAATCTGGAAAAAAATGCAAGTACGCAGATATGAATAAGGGTTGGATTTGTCATGTGGAAATTTTATTATTGGCGAATATATATGACCAAGAAAAAATTTAGCTTCATTCTTGGGACCCACATTTAGTTGACAGGAGTTAGAAAGTAGGGAATCATTAGGTTCCATGGAGCTTCAGAACCTTGTATAGACACTGCAATGATATTAGTGAAAGCCAGTTGGAAACCTCCAGTTGTATTCAGGGTTCTGTCACAATCCTGCTGTTGTACATTTAGGTGCTAGACTGTGACTGATGTGGTAAATCTAAGGTAATTGACATGGCTGATAACCTGACAATCTGCAGTGAAAGGAGAAAAGTGTTTTAAATGAGTCTAAGGATGCAAGTTGAAACCCACCATGTCAGTAAGGATTTGATAAAATATTTCCTTATGGTAATAAACTAAAAAAAATCCTCAAAAACTAAATGTTTTCCCCTGTTCAATTTGGTGAAAGTTGCTGGTGCAAAACGTGACACAACAAAAATGAAATGTAGTTATTATAGTTGAACTAAGTTAGATAGTAGGATTTTATCACCAAAGGAGAGAAGAGATTAATTTATGTTTGAGAGAAAAGGCTGACAAGTAAAGGGAGTAGCATTTTTAGTGTGGGGGAAGGCACATGTTCCATGGCTTGCTATGAACCAGTGAACAGCAGATTAAACCACATCCATCTATCAGAAAGAGTGATGGCTCCCTGTTGCTAGTTAATACCAGGTCCTTTTTCATCCAAAGTGTTGTCTTTGTGATGTGCCTTTTATGGCTCTCCAACTTTCCAAGGTTACTCTATTTATGGTAGATAATAATTTGCCAATTCTACAGCTATTACTTAGAATAACATTCATCCTACTCTCAAGTTACAAGTTAATGGCCATCAATATCCACAAGGGATATCTCTGATAGAGAGAGACTGGGGTGGAGAACTCTTTCCACAGGTAACTTTATCTGCTATTTAGATAGCTTCAAACTCATACAACTGGCCAACACATAAAAATGGCTTTTAACAGATAACATTTATTATTGTTTAGAAATAATTTAAATATAAATAATATAGTTGTTCCAATTATTGTACAGTATGGTGCATATTCATTATCATCTCCATGTGATGTTAATAAACTGCAATTTATGTAGGGCTATCTCTGAAGTTTTCCTGGAGCTTGGATTCTGATCCAGGATGACTGAAGTCAACAGGACATTTTGCCATTGACTCCAATCAGAACAGGACTTGTCACCTAGTGTAGGGAGAAGATGTCTGCTTTCTAAGCAAGGTGAGCCACAGAGATTATGCTAGCTTACTTTACAGTACTCAAGTGCTAAATTGCTGAATCTAAAGTTTAGCCCAACTGAACAGGATTTGAGTTGCAGGCCTTCATCTTTGGAATTTGTTCCTTTTGCCTCAGGTCTGCCTGAGTCCAGGGCTAACAATCTTCAAGCCACAATATAAAATGTTTTTTATTTAATTTAGCATTTGAATCACTTTGTTGCCCATGCATGATGACAATGGCTATTATGGAAACAAATATTACAGTTTGTTTGTGAAGTGGTGGAGACAGCATTTATACTACTTGTTGTGAGTAGCTTTGCAGATTAGGGCAAAATTAATTACTGGTATACAGCTGTTCTAATTAATGGAGATATTCCAGAGATTGATTTTGCTTCCTGTGTATCGATGCAATTTTTATTAAAAGTGGTCTTTTTAGAATTGTGTGATTCCAGTTCACCATGGTTCCTAAAAGCTCTATTTGTGTTCTAATGCAAATTCTTAACAGTGATTCCCCGCAGCATTAAGCAATACATATCTCCCAAATGACTAGAGTGTGAGTGTTAGTCAGTTGTGCTGATCTCTTGATATAGCTGTTATAAAAAAACATTTGAGGTCACTGTGAAGGTTTTTCATAAGTGAGCATGTCTGACAAAGTTGCAAGATACATATTACTTTTGGATCTCTGGAGATGAAGATGAAAACTTCATGATTGCAGGAGAGTATTATTGATAAAGGTGTAGGCAATATGAAGATGGAAAGGAATGCAAAAAAAAATTCTCTTTCGTCTCTTATTTCCATTCTTGTGGATGGAATGTGTCCTATTGAAACCTTAATTACCACTAAGTGGTAGTTGGTCTTTGCTATTTGAGTATAGGATAAACTGCCTGTCAGTCTGTACCATTATTAGCATTTGTATGAAGAGAGAGAATCCTTACGAGATTAGTGTTTAAACAAATGTCAGTACCAAACAGAGGAAAAACTTAATTGACCCAAGATCTAATAGGCCTCAAAGAGTCATTTTGAAGACCTATTATGGATAGAGAAGAGTGTTTATTGTTATGTAGTCAGGGAAACAATATTTTCTAGAGAAAATTATAAAATAAGAAATAAATACACAGCTGTGATTCATTTTGATTTGTAATAATGCTCAGAAAATAGGTTTAGAGGAAATATAGTGTTTTATGTCTGCTGTCCAGCATGAATTCAAAACTCTTGGGGTTCTCCTAACCAAAGTTTACAGATAATTCAGTGTTGAATCTAAGACTATAGGTGCTTATGTTAAAAAAAAGATTAGCTTGCCTAAGCTACTCTTGTCAGGGTGCAAAAGGCTGTCAGCATTTGTAAGAAAATCTAAACCAAGCTCAAGTTTGTGAAGGAATGATAGCTTTATGTCTAACCAGTTGTGCATCCTTAAAAATATGTTTGATTTAGCAAAGGAGAAAAAATAGGCTGATGTTGAGATATGAGATTTGACATTGGGTGCTGCAACTCTACATCAGTTTAGCAACCAAGCCTTTAAAAAAAAATCAATGGCATAGCCCTAAGTTTTCATACCAGTGCCTGGGGTCTTAAGTTATGAATCCTAATAAAGTCAATAGGATTCTCATCTATCTCCAAACTCTGCTTTGAAACTTCACCCTTCATCCTGATCTGGAGTCCACTGAAGTCAATGGAAAATCTCCTGTCGTGAGCCCCTTCTGAGAACCTTTTTTGATGTGGAACTGGACAACATTCCTACAAAATTTATTCAAGACAGGCCTATAAAAGCTTGAAGAGAGGTTATTTATTTTTAAAACCAAATATTACCAGTGGCAACAGCTCTTCTATAATGCACAGGGAAGCATGTTGCTAATTAGAGGGCAGACTTCCTCGGCTGGCACAGAACATGTGGCAGTCATTTAAGAATTACAAATGTTGTACCTGAAGTAATAAAAGCCACCTGGACAAGTTTAGAATAATAATCCACCAGAACAAGGATTGTTATTCTTGCTATATATATATAGCAATATATATATTATAGAAACTTTTTCTCAATTTTTTTTAAGGGAAATGGGCTTTTTTTCTTAATGAAAATTTTATTGGAAACTGTAAATTCCATATAATTTTTTAACAAGTATTTTTAAATGACTGAAAACTGAAAATATTCAGGGTTTATTTTTCATCCCTTACCTGGTAAATTTATGAAAAAAAGTTTTGGAAAACCCTCAAATGTGTGATTACTTTTGATTTTTTGTTCACTTGTTTGTTGCCTCCCATGGGAAATCCCATTTTCCAACCAGCTTTAATTGCAAATGGTTACCAAAGGCTGAGTCTCATCTTCAGCTACTCGATCCCTTTCTTTGACCATTTGAATAGTAACTCAGCATTTAAAATGATCAATCTGAGCTGTCAGTAAAATCCACACATCTGAATTAGCAAAGCTGTGTGACATATTTTTTCATAAATCAATTATCATTGCCTTAAATGACCATGGCTGTGTTTGATAAATTGAATGTATTGTCACTGGCATATAAACATACTTTATGTTTTCTCCTCAAGCATTTATAACCCATACAGATTTGTTCCTTCTGATTAAAACAGCTAGAGATTCACCTAAAATAGTAAAAACCAATTGGGAAGAGGACATCCCTAGTGAGTCTGGAGTTAATACTGAATGAGTTCTCAGAAAAGATTAATAATTAACCATTATAGAGGATTAGGCGACCCTTGGAGAAGCTGCAGCCAAAGAACTTGGAGTCTCAGCTTGCCTTGCCGAAGATGATCATCTACTGAGATTAAGGACATGAGATAAATCACAGATGAAATTAAGCCAATAAACCTACACACATTATTGTTCATATGGAATTTGCTAGTGGAGTTAATTTATCAGGTGGCAAATGACCTTGTACATATAGCTTGCAATGGTGTTGTCAGAATCTTGGCTAGAGTTTTGGTGTGTGGTGATTAGATTTATGGGTCTATTGTCTCCTTAAGATTTTAGTCCAGCTCACCTATTCCAAATTCTAATGACTACTGTCCACTCTGTATACAGATTCTTCTGACGTGTCCGGCAATGTTTTTCTTCTCTTATGTCTTTAGAATATAAGCCTTAGAAACTGGGAACTATCTCACCTCCTCTGCAAATGATGCCAGCGTTGGTGCCCCATTCATGTACTGCTTCCACAACCATCTCCATGCTTTTGTCCATGCCACCTCCTGTGCATGGAACAACCTTCCTGTTCTAGTCTGCCAAGATACCATTCTCTCTCCATTCAAAATCTTCATGAAGACTCACTACTTCCATGATGCTGGGAAGAAATTGGTCAGAAATTACATTAATAACAACAACCACGTTAGTGAATTTCCTAATTTGGGCTCCGCAGTCTATCTTGTCTCCTCTGTTAGTCTTCAGGTTGTGATCTCAGATTCTATTGATGGAAATGGCATCAGAACCTGAACAGAATAATGTTGTACAGCATTGAATGCATTAATTTACATCGAATGACCTCTGTACAGCACCATAAATATGTACTTAAACATACTCATATACTGCTATAGTGTGACTTTAACCAAGAGGAATAAGGGAAATAAGAAGCCCTCCATCCTTATACAGATTATTCAGACTTTAGGTCCGCATGTGCACAAGTGGGTGCATGGGAATTAGGAAATGGGTGGACAGAAAGGGAAAGGTAATGGACTGAGCCTTGGCTTTGACCCTCCAGCCTTAGTTGCCTTGGCCAGTGCAACTAAGAAGGCCCTTCCCTCCACACCAGAGCAAGGGGTAAGCAGAGATGGGAGTTTCAGGAGGATATGCCAAAGGACAATGACTCCCAGGGCTATTAAGGAGGTGGTGCAGCTTACCGCTGCTTGCTCAAGCCTGTGCTTAAACATAGCCCATACTTTGGTAGGAAACACAGAGATACGTAGCTACAAACTGTTTTCCATCTGTGTGCGAAGCCCCTGCTAGAATGGTTCCTGTGAGGCTGGATAAGTTGTGGCTGAGTTTTTGCCTTTTTTAAGCCTGCCTGTCTGTCACTAAACACAGTCTCTTTAAGCTCTTTGAAGAATTTGCACAGTGGTCAAACTGAATCTTACAGATCTTCCAGAAGTGAGAAAGTGTTGCAGCACCTAACTTTTAGGTTCCCTCCTACCAAGTGGAATTCACAGGCCTGAGTTAGGAGCCCAGGTTCCCAATACAATACATTGGGAGAATTAATGACCTGAAAATGGGATTCACAGATGCCAGCAGTCTAAGCTTAAAATAACCAATAGGAAATGTCAAGTAATGGGATGTGGCTTAAGCCCCCCAAATGCAGTTAGACCTCTCTCTCTGCTTTAGATTCACAGCAATAAATCCTTTCCTGGAGTTAGGTGACTAAGCCACTTTTTATAACCTTATCCCAGTAGTTGGGAGCACTCGCCCCAGATGTGTGAGACCCACATTTAATCCTCCCCCCGCAGCTGACACGAATCACAGATTTTGAACATGGCTTTCCCATATTATAGGTGAGTGCAATAGCTGCTGGGCTATGGAATATTCTGCAGTTGGGCACAGCTGGCAATCTCACCTGCTGAAGCAGTTCCATGATATTAAATAATTAAATATGCACTGGGCAACATGTGAGTGACTTGATAGACTAGTCGTTATGGTACTCCGCTGAGAAGTGGAAGCTCCAGCTTCAACTCCTCCACAACAGGCAAAAGGGGGGAATTGAACCTGTCTCCCACATCCTGCTTGAGTGGTCTAACTTAAAGGTCGAAAAGGTTAGAAGAAGCTGACTGCTATCTCCTCTTCCCAGCCTTTTTTGTGTGGTTGTAGGCCTACTCAGAGCACACCGACCAGATCAGCCCCACAGGAAAGACAAGCGGAGGAATACCTACTCTATGAATCCTTCCAGGGCTTAGGTGCTGAGCTATTGGATGGTGTCAAGATTTAGCTGGCTGAGCGCATGCTCAGATGCTGAAACTCTGGCAGCTTGAGGACTTTAACCATGGAATTGTACGTGCTTCCAGGGTTAGGTGGCAGCTAAGCAGAGTTGTTGGTTTGTTTTTTTAATGCTAGTGGTGCCTAAATGTTGGACTTAGGTGCCTGATTCACAGCACCTAAGTGCCTACATCACTTCTGAAAATGGGGCTTAGCTATGTAAGTCCCTTACAATGCTGAGAGAAGCAATACTTAAATACCTTTAACAAAATCTATTCAGAGTCCGGTTGGCACTGCCCTGTAGAACCTGAAGAAACACATTACAATTAGCATGAGTAATCTGATATCTTGACTTTCTATGATGCCTTTCATTCAGTAAGATCCCAGAGTGCTTTGCAAATAAAAGTTATGATGATGACGGTGAGGATGATGAAGAGGTAAAAGTAAGAACTCCTGTGGACTGTACCAGAGATTCAATGAAACATTATAGGAGATCTGGTAGGGTGTATTCTTTTCAGCCCTCTGGAGATGCTATTTTAAAAGAGGGACTCATCACATATTATGTTGGACCATATGCTCTGGAAATTCCATAGATGCTGTTATTCCGCACTGGAGAACAGCCTCCAGTGTCAGGCATAAAATCAAATTCCAGTTTGAAATCCATACCTGTCATGTTTTCATGTATTTGAGTCCCTGAGCACGTCAGGTAATTCCAGGGACACCTGGCTTCTAGAAATTCACTGTGTACCATATTGGTTTATGATTTATGGACATGTCTGACTCCAGCCTTGCTAGGATGTTTTTAAAATATATTCCAGATATGCTTCCTATAAACTTTGGATTAGTGGGGTCTGAGGGTGTACGGAGCCTGAATGTGGGTGTTCAGGTGTATGTGTCTGTGTTACAGGAGATGATTGAGAGGCGTCCTTTTCTTATTTTCATCTTAGTGGCCATGGGCTAGACCTTCTGATTCAGATGTGAAATCGGGGGGGGGGGGGGTTGCCTTTAGGAAACTTTTGCAGCCCTCCAAATCCTCAGATGCCTCTTTGCCAGGCTGGTCACCCAAAGCAGATTACAGCAGCCTGAGGGCTAATATAAAATGGCCTCCTCCAAGCACTCTGAGAATATTGAATTAAGCCTCCAAGCACCATTGTGAGCTGGGCATCAATCTCAGCCTTCGTTTCAGAGAAGTGTCCCTACAAGCTTATGGTAGGTTTGTGAAAAGAAACCATTTTTTCTGTCTCTCAGCCTGAGCTTTAACCACAAGACCTTTCCTCCTCCTTTACAGTGCGGCTCCCATGTCAGATGCAAAAGAATGGCTGCAATGAGCACACATGGCAGCTTTCTTCAGAAGTAGTTCCTTGACACATTTGTCAATCTCTATGTTTGATCAGGAATAAGAGCTCCTTCTTAAATAGCCAGTTTCCTCCTATGAGTTTTGAGTTAATATCACACAAAGCTTCATTTTCATTTTCCTATAATTATGTTTTGCCTATTTCTGTCAAATACTCAAAAAGCACCCCTCACTTCCCCCGTGTCCTCTCTGAAGTTAAAAATTAAAATTAATACCCTGTCAAGACTTCATACAGTATCCATGAAGCTGTCTCAGACTGCCACCCCCCTCACCCTCACACACAGCTGCAGTTTCATGTCCTCACCTTTGCCAGCTTGGGTGAATCCTTGCACATAGAACTGCTAGATGCTTGAAATTCATGAACTAATTAGATGATCCAAAATTTGGAGAAAGGGATTATTAGGCAGTTGCCTTAGTGAAATTCATGAGTTTTCACTACACTCCCTTTCTTCACTTCTCACTGCATAGAAATGACACAAAAGATTCATGTCATAGGGGTAGAAAGAAACTTGTACAGTTCCATCTGTAAATATGAAAAAGCTTAAGACTTGCAAGGTGAAAAAACAAGCTCTTAAACATAGAAGTGTAAAAAAGAGCTTCACACCGAATGGGCTGAGATGTACTATAATTTGGATCTCAATGTCCTTTCCTTTTTAATGCTATATGGCTGATTTTGATTCATCCATATTCAGTACTTAGGGCTGTGTTCTTAGGAAGAAGAGATTCCTGCATTTGAGACCTGGTCCTGCTTCCACTGAAGGAAATGAGGATGTTCCCGTAGACTTAAGTGGGATCAGAATCAGATCTTTGGAATGAGATGCTCTAAAGCACTCCACGTTGGCCTGAATCTGCACCCATTGAAATAAATGGGACTTTGCTATTGATTCCAGTGTGAAAAGAATAGGGCCAATACTGAGTGCTTTCGAAAACTCCAACCTTATTGACTGTCTTGGCTTTTTATAAGGAACTTTTTTGGGGGTGGGGAGGAAATAATAAATTGTATTACCCCAGTTCTGCCATTGTTACACCACTATGGTTACTTATGTAACTGCCAGGGGGGAGATTTAAAATGTGTTCTTTCACTGTGTCCAATCCCAGCATAGAAGAATTGATTGAAGAAGTAGCATAAAAACAGGTCATTATTTCTTCACAAAATTGAAAGGGCAGCCCGATGTCAAATCACACAAGCACACAGCATTACCAGAAGATTTTAGGGACGCCAATTTGTTATGTGGTAAATTCAGGCCAGATGGCTACAGAAAGGTATTCCAGGGCCGATAGCCCCAGGATGCTAAAAGCCCTTTTCCCTGCAGACAGGTGATAGGTTACTCCAGGTCAATTGGAGACACCTGAACCCAATTAAGAGCCTAACCCAGGTGTATTTAAACCCTGCCTTCCCTAAAGACTGGGAGGAGCATAGGAGAAGAAGGAGTAGTTAGAAGGCTGTCACAGTTAGAGGAGGATCACCCAGGACCCGTAGTAGTGTTTCCCCTACAGCTGTAGAAGCGGAGCAGGAGAGACTCTGATGCCAGCCTGCAGGAAGGACTGGTGGCCTTTTGAGCCTTCAAGGCTTCACCATGTACCCTACAGCTCCTGGAGGGGCCCACAGAGAGGTACTTTCCTAAGCCTGAGGTCAGATACACGGACTGGGACTACCCGCCCTCCTCTGTGGGGTCAAAGGGTGGCCCTTAGGCCTGAAGTAAGGCCTTCACCTGACCGCTCTGTGAGAGAGGTGCCGGGGGGAAGGGAAAAGCCAAAAAGCTCATCCGGCTTGGGGTGGAATCACCTCAGACCCCCGGCCAGAAGAGACTGTGGCCGGCCAGTAAGAGCCAGGAGGGGACTTGATTTGCCACAGTTATTACTAAGAGAATTTAGAATAAGGTGTTACCCCTCAAACCTGCTGGCGTGGTGGTCCGCTTTATTGGAATTTCCAGGGAGACAACCTGCCTTCCCTTGAAAGGACATGGATATAGCCCTACAATCAAGATAAGATACACGAGCTGTGACACTTTAAAACCAGATAAAAGTTTATTTAGAAATATATGGTTACTTTAAATACAAAGAGATAGAAACCAAGTATGACTTGTAACCATATAACAATTTATTCAATATATATTTAATAGATTACAACTCTTAGAAGAAATACGAGAGAAAATAATTAAACTATTAGAAACTATACAGTACAAGAAATATTACTATAATGTGACACTACAATAACTTATCACTATAATACTTGACACTATTAATTTAACAATACATTAATTAATTTTATACATTAATACTTAACACTTTATACATATATTACTACAAATCCTTAACAATCTATTATCCATCAAGCGTTAGGCCAGCCAGTTGCTGGATGGGTAGAGAGGGAGAATCTCACTCAGACCATGAGCTCCCCACTTTATTGACATGCAGAGTCAGGTGGCCTTTTGCTTACACAACCTTTAAAGCATCCCTCTGTTAATCAGGGAAGGTCCTCCTGCTCTGTCCAAAAATTGCTAAGAGAGTTACCTCAGGCTCGGACACAGAGTGGGAACTCCGTTAGCCCAGTTGCCTAAAGTGTAGGGCGCACCTTTGCTTCAATGATGCTCACCACTGTTCAGGTCTCGCCACGGAGCTCCTTTCTTTTGTCGCTGGTTTTTTCCAGCTCTTGATCTTCTCTTCTGTAGGTGGTCAGCTCCGGGAGTTCAGCTCTCTGCTCTTCAGGTGACCCCAGGTCTCTACAAACTGCTTGCTGACAGTTGGCTATATATATAGCGATCAGTTTCAGGTAGGGGAGGGGTGACGTTAGAAGCAAGAACGTCAAAATGGATAGGAGAGAGGCTAGGAGTGAGGAGGAGGGAATCCCCCTTCCAACAGCCATTCTCAACTGTCACTTGCTGGATCTTTCTTATTGCTAATCCTTATCTAAGAATCCCATTCCTAAAACTAATCATCATTCCAAACGCTACAAAATGCCCTGATACTGATACCACTCTTTTCAATTACCCACATATTCAATCCATCAATCTCACTTTTTTTTTAAATCCTTTTTGAGGCTTTCCTGCAAGTCTTTGTTTCAACTTTTTTTTGGCCATTTAGACAACTAAAGCAAAAATCTCTGGCTACAACAGTGGTAACCTCAGCTGTATTTCTTAATCCATTACATTACGGACTTGATCTAAAGCTCATTAATATCAATGGAAAAGCTTCCATAAATTTCAGTGGGCTTTGGATCAGGTGCTGTGTCAAAGCTGCAATAGAGTACTAGTGGAAATGGAACATATGCATTCAGATCATGAGCAGCGTAGGTCAAAAGCCATCACTAACACAGCTCTCAGCTGTTCTTAGATTTGCTCCATAAGATTGCATAGACCCCATGACCATATTAGCTCTCCTGGGACCTGGCAATCAATGTCTGCTTTCAGCCCTCTATCTCTTAGAGAGACTAGTTATTAAAGCTATGGCTAGATAGGTAGACATTTCTTTACAAAAGATGTCCTTTTTAAGTCACTGATCCTGCTAATACTATGTACATGATTAATTTTAATTCCCAAAATTAAGGAAAATTCAATTAATGAAGCTATGCAGGCTTTCACAAGCTAAAGATTGGGAACATTGTCACTCAAGGCACATCTAGAAAAGTAGCAATTTTTTTTTCTGCACCGCCACCTCCTACTAGGTCATCTTCAATGTGTGTGAGTAGGTTGGGACCCACTATCAAATAAATGGCTTTCTATTTAATTCCTAATCCAGTGAGGCTCATGGTCATTCTTGTTGCCAAGGGTCCACATCTTGGCTCCAGTTCCTCTGAAAGTTCTGTCCTCCTTACTGACCGTACAAGGCTATTGGCGAAATTCTGCTCATGGCTGCGTGTTTGTGACTCTGATTGTTTTCAGTCATCTGTGTACATGATGTCTACCCAATGTTGAGCTTTCCATAGAGGACCTGAAGAAAAGATGCTTAGTAAAATCACCGAGCGGAGCAAGATCATTCTATATCAGGGAGGATTTCAATACAACAAACATTTCTCAATTCTCCATGAAATGGAATTAAGCCTCGGCTCTAGAGCAGACTACCTGGCAGGTTGCCCTGTAGCTGCATGCCTGCCTGGAAGCCTTCATTTCCCTGGATCAAGAATAGTTCACCTGACAGGTTGATGAAAGCCCTTGGGAGCCCATGCTGACAAGGAACCACAAGCTTTCCCTGTCAGAGGACCTGGCATGTTGAAGGGGACACAGAAGATGGGAACCCCAGGCTCACCATAGGGCTAAAAGAAAACCTATTGCAAACAGGTGACAAAGTTGTAGATTGCATCCTAGGTTGCTCATCCTTTAAATAACAATCCAGTTTTCCAATGATACATAATGGGAAGAATAATATATGGAGTACTTTTGTGTCTGTGTTACAGATAGTACCAGTGGTTTGGGTGTTAAATTCATTTACAATTACATTGGAGTAAAATTTTAATATTCAAGATTTACGCATAAATGATTTTTTTTTAAAAAGGGAACAAACCAGGAGGAATCATCCACAGTATCACAGATTTGGGAAAGAAAATAAAAGTACAGCTGTACTAAAAGTTAAGAGTGAAGTCATGTATGTACTTAACATTATGTTTTCTTTGATGCAATATGCTACTTGGTAGTTGCTGTGGTATAAGTGCAATGGGAAATGTATTGTGGCCGATACCTTCACAGCTTGTTCAATTAATCTTAGTTGTCTGCCTTTAATTTGAGGCTTTCAAAGATTCAGAACTCTAGAAAATCAAATCGCCTTAAATTCCAGCAGGTTGTCAATTAAAGTTGACTAATTACACTCAGCCTTATCCCATAAAGATAATCCACAATTAATTGCTATTGTGTGCAAATTACAGCAGGCCAAGAATAGTTTACAGACATTTCAGGAAATACAGGGTTACATACAATCCAGGCTTTCCAGACTCCTGAATCTTGAGTTTAATATTCACAATATCAGATGTGGCAGTATTTATGGGACTCAGAATGAACTTCTGCTGCAACTGGAAGATTGTTTAGCATGCTCATGTCCATCAGAATATCTGTTTCTATTGTTACATCTAAATAGATATATATGGAGAGATGTAGGCTGGCAAATGAAGTATGCCAATTCTAGGGGCTTTGAGTACTAGAAAGAATTCAGTGAACTTTTCACAAGGCCTTCTTTGTGGTCTCCTTTGTTGCACCTACGATCTTGAATATAAACATCACTTGCACGTGTAATTTTTGCTCATTAACAAATACATGCATGAACAGAATTTGTAGACACATACAAACCTGTCTTAAACGTGGAAGTTCTGACATTTGTATACAGAAGTGATGGTGTATAAAAGGAATACACACAAGCGATTGTGTGTGCACAGAAGATCTATTTTGAAAATTGGGTCTATAAAGTTAAACAGGTACAAGCAAAGTGCTTCACAATATTCAGCAAAGTTCAGTTAAGGCTAAATGCGAACAGACCTTATAAAACCTAGCTCACAGATAAACCTTCCCTAGGATTTGCTAGAGCTTGTTGAAAAATGGGGGAGAGGGCAGGAAGAACCCATCACCAATAAATTCATAACTTCCACAATGTTTTCCTTTTCCAGAAATGCAAAAATAACTGGTTTTTTGTTTTTCGGAAATATGTTTTTCCCCAAAAACTGTAGGGGTAGATCTCAATATTGATGCAAAAAATGGTTATTAAACAGTATAATTGTTATAGGTTTAGGTTATTACAGTTATTTTTATGCACATAGTATTTGGAAACTGGAAATTTCAATAATGATTGCATTAAAAAAATCAAGAAATTTTTCAAAGAAACTCAGCTGTTACTTTGTGAAATCTTTCACTTTTCAGAAAAATAGTCATTTTCTGTCAACAATGTATGTATTTGAAAAATATCAATCGGTTCTAGTTTCTGGTTTGCAATACCATTATTAGTCTGTCTCTCCTTTTTGTCTGAATTCCAGGTAACTTCTTTTTTAATTATAATAATTTTTATGTATCTGGCACCTTCCACCATGGTTTCTGAAAATGCTTTATAAACATTAGTGGCATAAGACAGGAGACTATTAGCCCAGTTTTCCAGATGGGGAAATTGACACACAGAAGTGAATTAGGGCCCTAATCTTGCACCATTGAAGTCAACGGGATTTTTGCCATTGACTTCAATGGGAGCAGGATCAAGACATAGGTGAATCGGGCTACACACATGCATGAAATTAAGCACTTTAAAGTTCATTGCTTTGCAGGATTAAGCCCTGAAATGCAGGTTTTTGCTTGTTGGTGAATTAACCATATCATAAAATGAGTGCATTACTTGCTGTTCATTCTAGATATCTCAGCCTAAAACAAAAGCTAATATATTGATCAGCTCTTGTAAGAATAGCATCTTTAAAATGATTAATCCAGTAACAAGTGACAAAGTGCAGTGTCTTCAATAGCTTTGTTAGAGATGAATCCCAAATCTTGATTGAAAGTCAAGGGCAGATTATATTTTAACCACTACAGCATGACTCCTCTTTATTGTACTTTCTAAATCTTCTTGTAAGCTCTGCACTGATATCTAATGATTTCTTTAACAAATCTAGATCTTTGACTCTCTCACAGTAACAGAGTTTCCAAAGAGTACTCAGGTCTATAAATGCTCAGAGGAATAATTCCTTCTCCGTCTTCTCCTGGCTTTTCCTCTCTGTATCCAATAATACCATAGCAGCATTTTCGATAGTTTTTGTAACCTGTGCCATTTAGGACTCAAACCAATCAATGCATATAAATCTTGATAACTACTTAATTGGTCTTTTTAATTTGTCTAAAATTGTATCCATATTTTTCAAAATGCCAGTGGCTCCTTTCTTTTTAATCATCTGTATCTTCTGTGGATTATATAGTATTAACCTCTTTTTGTCCACTTGCAAACCTACAGCAAGTTCCCACGTATGCACAGACAAAAATCACTAAGTCTATATGGGTTTGCTAAATCAATGTGTGTGATCGGTCTCTGCATTCATTTAACAGGGCTTATTGGGCAGATTCACTTAAAGTTTTGTAAAATGTATCGTTTTTCTGCCCACACAATTTCTACTGACTTCAATGGGTGTCTTATGGCATTATCTGCAGGCAAAATTAGTCTTATTTGAAACTACTGAAATAAGCAAAATAGCTAAGAATTCTACTCAATATTTAAAAGACACCATTGTAAACAAACATTGTTAGCTTTCTACTCTATTCCTTATGTGAATTTTAAAGTATAAGTACAATTGGGGGGACATATATATTTATGAGCAAGGGGACATTGATCAACAGGAAGTTCTAAGCATTTGCAATTCTCCCTGAATTCACAGAAAATCTGAACATAGTTTATAAGTGCCATTATCCATGTGAATGGTATGTTCATGAAAATGGGCTCAAATGTCCAGCTTCTGCAGACACTTAGCAATGGAGGTATCATTTTTTATTAGGAGCTGATAATGTAATCAGAGCTGCTTAAAACGCAATCTATACAAATAGTCCCTAACTGAAGAATTTACAGTCTAAGTCGGGGAGAATCACAGTAGGTAGTGAACCTTGGGAAGTCCTGAGAAGGAAATAACAGTATATGACCTAGTTGATGCTTATGTCACTAGCTAACTAGACTCATTTCTTGTGGGTAATGTCAAAAATGAGTTTTAGGAGGCATTTGAATAAATAACAGGTAGTGTACTGGTAAATCAGAATTGAGCTGACATTCTCTGCACCAGGTATACTAGAGTTTTCTCAATAGTGAACTATGTTGAAACTATGACTCTAATTCAGTATGGCACCTAAGCACATGTCTAATTTAAGTCTGTGAGTCATTCGACTGAAACTGACAGGAGTATGCATATACTTATTACAGCTAGGTACATATTTAGGTATCTTTCTACCTAGAATTCTAAATGATAAAGAGCAACTATGCTCCCCTATTTCCATTCTGCGGTGTCCAGACTCCTAAATTCAGCATCTAACCATGGGACAAAGATAGAACCACTGACTTAAACTCCACAGCCCCGTAAATTGTGTATTCCTCAATATGTTCTTCAAAATGTGAATGATAAATCCTAATAATTAGAGTTGATTGCAAAACAGGACACTTTTCATTAAAAAAATGTCCCCTCTTTTTTTCTAAAGATGTTAGTTTGAAATATTTTAATGAGCTCTGATAATACTTTTACTAGAAAACTGGCACAAACCAATTAAATAAAAATGCTACTTAAAAACAGAAAACAAAGAATAACTATCAGCTACTTCACCAGCGAATTATTTGTAGTTCTATGTGAAGTACAACTGACATTTGTCTCTTAAAGGGCTAAGGAATTAATCTGATTTTCAAGTGAGGAACAGCATCAAACAGCATGCCACAAAGGCCAACTATCCTTTTGTCACTGATGACCTAGGAGAAGGCACAACTGTCACTGAACAAATGTGCTGACAATATTGCATTCAGCGGGCTGACACATGCTCTAGAGAGCAGATCCAAACAGTGAATTAACCTAGAGATATTAGAACAAGGGGTGACTGGCAATGAAATGTTTATTGAATCCAAATACACATAGGGAAAAGAAATAAATTGCGGATACATACCGCAGAGGAGCCACATAAAAAGCATCAAGTCAGAGCCACAGTAACGAACTAACTAAGATTGAGAGCCATGATGTGATTGTGTGTGTGGCGGGAATTCATTGCCCCACTTCTTGGATGCATGTGTATGTATAGGAATTTGCACATAAGTGTGTGTACACATTTATATGCACGTGTCTCTGTATTTACATTCATATACATATGCGTCTGTATATATCCATTCACACACATACAAAAACACACACACATACATTTATGTGCAAATCCCTATATATAGACATCCATCCAAGAAGAGGGGAAATGATTTTTCCCTCCACAGTTGCATTATTGTGTGTGCGTATAGTGCTTTGCTACATATCCCGGGTGTGAAAATAAAGTGAAGACCAAACAGGAAAGTTACAAAGCCTGAGTATAAAATATAAGAGCAAAGATTAAGGGACCTAAATATATGTAGTTTAGGAAAGAAGACTCAAGGGGAAACAAGCTATAACATGATCAATAAATAGCTTTAAGGTTACTGTACTGGTTCAAAATCTGTTGTGACAAGTGATAGCGTAAGAAAAAGAGGAAAAGTTTAGCCTAGATAATAGCAAAAAGTTCTTAACAGTAAGACTAAGGATGTAGAAGAATCCCAAGGGAAGCTTTTCAGGTATTATCACTGCCAATTCCAGAACAGATTAGACAAAATATTAGAGGGAAAGAAGTAACAGCTTTCCTAGACCTAGTAGGCATGAATTCACTTTCCAACTTGTGCACTTTTTCTCTCCTGAATTCTAAATGGATTACAAAACATGTATGAAACAATTTTACTAAAATGTTAAGGGAGAACTCAAACAAGTCTAAATCCGTAGTTTGTACCAGAAAGACTCAAACATCCTACAGCTTCTTCCCAGTCTCAAACAATACCATCTAACTAATCTTTTACCTGCCCAGGAGAAGCAGTGGAGGACAGTTGGGTCTAGCGTGTGTGTGTATATGTATATTCACACATGTGCAACACGTGCTGTTGCAGAACTATGTTTTTAAATTTGGCATACCTTCAATATCAATACATCACATTTAAAAATAAATATTATAATTAAATCTATTCGTGAACATAATTAAAATTCTAGTCAATCTACACAAATCCAGAAATGACCTGAGATCATTAACACCTCATGCCAGTAAGATCATAAATCTTCTGTCAGACTGTATTGGAAGCCTAGAGAAAATAGCTTTTCTAGTGACATAGACTGGGATATGACCTGGAACTTTTATATTCTAAAGGAACTGAAGATCAGTCAATTACAAATGTATAGTGCCACTGCAGTGAATAAATTGGAAAATGTTTGGGGGTTTTTTAGCACGGAATAAACACATTCTAATTCTTGATGCTATTTGCATTATGTATTCAGTTAAAAATAGGGATGAGCAAATGGGATGAAGATGCCCTGGATTCCTGGAGCTAACCTTTTTCCTGTCTACAAAGTAATTTTATTTTATTGCTTCAAATCCCTCTTTAAAATCTTTCAGGTAGTGCTGGTTTGTGTTGCTATGTGTCTTCCTCTGTGGATGTACTTTATTCTCATATTTAAAATTTGTTCTTTCACTCTGCCTACTCAAAACATGTTTAATATCTTCTTATTTGTATCCAGTCTCATCTCTCCTTTCCTTGTTTGCTGTTGCTATTAATATGCTGGTATAATCTTGTGAATTCATTGGAGCAGAGGCAATGGACAACATGGGGGTTGACATTAGGGATGGAATTTAAATCTTCAAAGCTAAAGGCCTGTGGTTCAACAACTTGAGCTGAAGAGCCAGGCTGGGAAGGTGGGAGAAATCAAACTTTCATTATAGAGTGGGATGTGTGGCTGAGAACTTGCCACTTCATTTCTTTAAAGTGCCATATAAACATGTATAGCATTATTTAAATAGTTAATAACAATGTTGCAGCTGCATAGGGTCTTCCAAAGAAAGAGTTCAAAGTGCTTTACAAATCCTAATGTAGTAAGCCTCACAGCACCTTGTGAATTAGGAAAGTTTTATTATCCTCATTCTACAGATGAGTAAACTGAGGCAAGAGGAAAGGAAGGGAATTACCAAAGCTAATTCAGGACGTCTATGGCAGACATTATTTAATCACTGTGCATTGTTTCTAATAAGGGCCCAATTTTCAACGTATTGAACATCTCCTACAATGTACTGAGATCCCTTAACAAGAGGACTTGAAGATGCTCACATTCCCTTATGATATAAATTAAATTGGACTCCTATCTCTCATTCTCTCCCTATCACTTACTCTATCATACTGGCTATATCTCACCAAATTGATCATGGTCAGTTAGTATGTCAAACACACTATTTCTCAGGAGAGAATCTCATCACAGATCCATCACTGTGTAGTAATTTCACTGATAGTACTCGATTTCTTGTATCCACAATTTAGTTCATCAGTTCATGAAGCTGGGCTTCTAATCTTCACCCTGAAGGTAGATTTTACCCTTCACTCCTCTCCAAAGGATTTTGTTGTTGTGTGTTTCTTTACACATTTCCTTCTTATGCTGTGGATAAGATGAGAACGTGCGGAGTGGAAAAGCAGTCAATATTTCCTTAATGGAATGGTCCCCAATGCACCCATTATTAAATGGTTCACATGTCTTTAAACCCACCATTTACTGGAACACAAAACACTTAAGATTTACATTTTGCTTGTATCTCAAGATTTTAAACATCCAAGTTCTCTGCTAGTGACAAGAATACTTAGCCAGGCTAACTGATAAAACCTTTCAAAGGTAAAGTGCTGCAGGCAGCAATCACATAGCATTCAAATGTGGCATTACCATCTGATTATTTTATTCCACATCCCTGGAGCAAGAAGGCTTCCCCGGGTGGACTGATGCTTTTCAGGGTTCTCTGAGACACAGTTTCTTCTAGTCCTTCCCCTGGAGCAATGCCCCTTACTGAAGGTTATGCCTAAAGGCACAATCTTGTCTATACGACAACTTACAGAATTAACAGTGGCAACATGTACTCGGTTGAACCAACTGAGATTTTGAATATTGAGTGCTTGCCATGAACTGCTTGTAAACATTTCCAGAAATTACAGAGCAAAAATTATCCTGAAGAAAAAACCTGACAGTCTGCCTATGTATTCTATAGATATAAATAGTATGACCATAAAAGAGGCCAACCTTTTAAAATAAATTATTCATTGTGGATTATTTGACCAGCTCTTTTCCACCTTTGCAGATGCTCTTCTTTGGCCAGGGACATTTTTCTATTAATTCATATCCTGACATATGTATTTTTGAAATGGAATAAATAGAGAGGTTTTTTTAATGCAAGCTTAGAATTTGCAGATTATCATAAAATGCACCAAAAATTGTGAAGGCCTGAAAATCACAGTATCAGATATGTAGGTCTGCAATTTCCTCCTGTTATTATTATTAGGGTAGTTACATTGGAGTACAGTATGTGGATTTCAATGAGTAGCTTCATATCAGAAGCCTTGTGCAAATTCTCTCAGAAGCAGCCTGAGAGCAAAAGTCCCTGTGCTTGCCCTAGTTCCTGCTTTAGTGATGAAGGGGAGATACATAGTGTTGCCATAAAATAGGAATGGCTTCTTAGGGTCTAAAAGCATGATCTTGTGCTACTGAAATTAATGAGGTTACAATAGTGCAGGATTTAATGGAAGCCAGATTAGGCTGTAAATCTAAAAGTGGGTTCCAGTTACAAACTACTAGAGCGAGCTCTGGATCATGGGAAGGAATGCGATTATTTCTAGGTGATCAGTGCTAGCCCTGGTGGAAGGATTTCTCAGATGTTCTCTCTGAACTCAGCCAGCCTCTTTCACTACTCATGATAAATCTTGGTATCAGCCAAGATTTACTGCCAGCTTCTCCAGTGAAGGCTCCTGAGGAATGGGTTGATTATGTGGATGGGAGACACCAGGAAAACCCAAATACTCCAGGATATAATGAAGATACATAGCATTCTTCCTCCTGAGTCAATATCATATTAACACTCAAATAAGATTTTAAAAGATGATAGCACTGATCCAATTCCCATGGAAGCGAATGGGAATCTTCTCACTGACTTTACCAGGAGTTGGATTCTGCCCAGAATGAGGGGGCTGGTGGAGCTGTTCTCTTTTGGATGCTATGTGAAATCAAGGTCCTGATCATTTGTGTTCATTAAGGATCCCATGGCACTTTTTGTATAACTAGCTGAGTTAATGTCAGTGTCTTGGATAAATTCCATCTTAAGTAATTACATTCTGCCTCCTTAAATTCCCGTTGGACTTTCAAATGGATACAGTGTTATTCACTTTACAAAGCAGTGTGATACAGTGTTAATGACATGTTCCACTACAGCCATTCAGCTTATCTATATGGAAAAGCTGCAGTAGAGATTTATTTACCTACTCTGATCCAATGATTCTGTTTTCTCCAGAATGTATTGGGAGTACATTCTCAGTTCCATGCATGATATTGCTGCGTTTTCAATATGAATTTACAACCGCTGCCTTATTTTGAACTGCTTGTCTAAATGCTTGTACGATGAGCTGAAATCTAAGGACTGACTGAAATTTTTCTTGTGTGGCCACGTGTCAGTAAAGGGTCATAAATCCTTGCTGCATCCTTTGTCTGAAGACACTTCTGTACCCTAAGAAGGTCCCTGGAGAGCAGGAGGAGTGAGATGGTAGTTGCTGGGTGCTACCCAGTTTTGCACATCAGTGCAGTTATTTAGGAGTCTAAATAAGGATTTAAAGTTTTGACTCCTATTACAAACTTTGCCCTTTAACATTTAATTCAAATGAATCTCAGGGTTTCTTGAGAAGATGTGGTTGAAAATTTTGCATCAATGGTTTTTGACCAGAGAAAATTAAGTTTTTGATTAAACAACATTTTGCATAAGGTCTGCATTGCTCAAATTTGACTTTTCATCAGAAAACTAAAACATTGAAAACAGAGAATTTTCAGCCAGAAACTAGATGTCTGCTGAAAAATTTGTTTTCATTTTTTTGAGAAAAAATCAGTTCCCTCCACCTCACATACACTCCCCTCCCAGCTCATCTCCTCCCACCCCTATTTTCTAACCATTTCTCCTATTTTCTTTTCCATTTTAAAGCCTGGATCCTCCTTTCTACCAATTGCTTAAATCTTATGACACAATTACAAGAAGTGAAGGAGTAGGAAGATAGCCTTCCACATGTGCATGCACCTTCCTGAGTAACCCAGTGATCTCTGGAGCTACCTTTGTCCTTCCTCTATTCCCATTCTCTCCCTTTATAAACCAGCCATATGAGTTGAATTCATGCTGGGTGTTTTGCCTATTTCCTGTTCATTATTTGGGTTGCTCAGTTGGTCAGATAAGTCACATGGTATTTTTCCTGCTTCCTGAGTAGCTGACCGAAATATTTTGAAAAGGAGAATAATAAATAATGAACTGCTGGTAAAACAATTTGGGCAGATAATCCCTGGTTGCTAAAATGTATTAAACTTCCAGGATTTACAAATATTTCCATGCTTAACCAGCCATTGTCCAAACACTCACAAATAATTCATGCTGTTCCTCAAATAACGGCCATTTTAATGAAATATTACTGAAGCTTTACATGGGAAGAAAAATAAAATTTTCTGCAACTAATCATATTATACCAAACTCTGTACTTCTGTCTGCGGCTGATACTAAAACAATGGATGCTATGGAAAATCCTAAAATGGAGTGTTTGTATTATTTGTGAAACTGCTGAAAAGTAGAAAAAGAGTATTTTAAAAACTCTTAATTTTCTAGAAATGGATGACTCAACTGAGTGCAAATCTGGGAAACTTCACTCAACACAGGCTAACACCACAGGTGCAATGCAACTGGCTGACATGCCTCCGTTCTCTCTTTAAAATAAAATAAATGCTGCATTGAATAGTAAGCTTGAGAATTAAGAGATATATGATCTTTTTTCCCCCCCTGAGGCTCTAGTTAGTTAAAATCTAATGATACAGCAACACCCATAGGTACCAGGACTCTTGAGCTTTACAAAACTGCTTCTGTCCAGGAAGAGATACAAAGAGAGAACGATACAGAGATGGGAGGGGGATGAGAGAGATTTTTATTGGAAGCTGTTAAAGTGGTTGCTATGAGACCTTCTCCAGCTACCACAGGAACAGCAGTGAGTGTGAGGCTGATAAATTGTACCTCTTGTATTATACCTTTCTCTTTTTTTTTATGCTGCTTTTATAGTTGTTTAAGATCACAGCAAGCACCTGTCAGTTGCTTTTTCTTCCTTCTCACTCTCCTCTGGTCCCTTGTGGAAGATGGAGCTAGCAAATGAAATGATCAGCTCCTCCAGCAATTCTTCAGCAGGCTCCAGAGAGTACAAGGTGGTGATGTTGGGAGCAGGGGGAGTTGGCAAAAGCGGTAAGCTTTTTAATTAATAGCGGGGGGGGGATCAGAGTGTAAACTTCTGAGAAAAAGAATGGCTTGATGGGGGGCTTCTCCCCACTCCCTTTTCTGTTGAAGAGGGTTGGGATTAAAAAATATCATCATTAATGACTGGAGGCATGAGTCAGCTTAATTTTGTTGCTGTTTTGTTGCTGTTCCTTATTTTTTTCTTTTAACCAGCCTTCTCTCTCCCTTGCAGACGTTGGGGTATAGTCAACCACTGCTGTTAACTTACTCTTCGGTTCTGCATGTGGCAATGCCATTGTAGCACTTTTTAAGGGGTACTGGTACATTGGGCAGTGTAAGTGTAACTTGTGGGCCTGTACATCCTCTTTCACAGAGAGAGGCATGGGAGAGAGCCCACTTGCAAAACTGACTGCCAAGTCACTCTGCAGTGGGAAGTGGGGAGGATGACTACAGCTTCTAAGTTACTTCTTTACTCTGTGTCGTTATGGTGCTGTTACGTGCACCTCCTTTCTGGGAAGTTTTAGGATGCAGGTCTGAGTCTCTCTCCGGGTGATAAGGTTGATACTCAGCATATTTTAATATCTATGTCCAGTGCTGGCAAGACATGATATTGTCTGCGGTAGCATCTCTTCAGAGGAGCTATTATTTTTCCCTGGACAAGGTTTTCTTTTTCTCAGATGTTATCACCTTTTGATTTATTCTCGCTGACGTTAACATTCCCTGATCGTTCAACAAACAAGAAAAGAAAAGAAAAGACTTTGCTGGCCCTGCAGTGTCTGTCTTGGTAGCCAGCATATTTAACACAGCACAAGATATAATTAAATCTGCTGGAAATGACTACATAACTGTGATACCGTATCTCAGAGTCTAGCCTCCATGCAAGTGTGAGGGCAGGCGGAATAAGCAGTAAAACTAAACTGTACTGATATTGTAGATAAAGCAAGCTTTGTTTGCGACCTACCTGGTAAGACTAGATGGGGATACTTACATTTTAAGCAGTGAAGCTATCATTCCATATAACCATATGCTGTATCTAGTGTTCCATTTGGTTTTGGTTTTTGGGTTACTTCCTTCATCTAAGGGAACTATACCCCATCAATTTTCATCTAACCAAGCAGGCGACAATTTTTGCAGTGTTATATTGAGAATTGATTGCTGTTCACTACATAAAACAAGAACAATTGGGCTTCTTATGCTATTTTACTGCATGCATTTGAAAATTTACTTTTCTGCAATAAGCCAGATCTCTGTGAAATATGTTTCTATTGTAACTTTCAACAAACCATACTTGTTTTTGGTGAGAAAATGCAAATCGTGGCAGCAAATTTTTCCACCTTGTCTATGCAGGCACCATTTATTTCAAAAGAGTATTTCCCTAACCACTGTGACATTCAAAAGTAAAGATATACATGCTGCAATATTCATAATGGAATTGGATTATGGGAGATGAAATTAGGGAAACTTCAAAGGGTTAATAATTTCTAGCATCTGAAAGGTCACGATGCCTACATGAAACTTATTCAAACTAATCCAAATCTTCTTGGTCTGGAATTAAGTTGATGGCTTCATGAAAACAAAACTTCTTCCAATATTTTGACATTTCCTGATCCAGCCCTGGCTGGAAGCAGACAAAGCAGATGGAGTGGCAGAGGGAGAGGTAAAATTAAAGGCCATATTGCAAGCCCCTTACTCACACTGAGTACTGCCTTACTCCATAAGTAGCCTCACGGAATTCCATGAGACGACTCGTCATAAATTATTGTTCTACACCATTAAGGAACTCACAATCTGTCCCCAAATGAGCATGTATTGACTACAGAACTATTTAGATTTGGCTCAACTTTGAGGTAAAGATAAAATTCAGGAAATTCCTTATTTTATGCAGAGGGTCCCAAGCATAATTTTTTCTGGCCCAGTACAAACTTGTGACATGGGCCCCCTCCCACACATACAATCTCATGAGCCAGGAAATTTTTTTTCCTCATGGTAACGGGAGTTGCAGCCTGGGCTGAGCCCCGCAGGGCCTCCAGGGCCAAGTAAAGTTTACCCTTCCCCCCCCCAGGCGGGCGCCCTGCTTATGCAAAACAAATCATAGACTCATAGATGCTAAGGTGAGAAGAGACCATCATGATGATCTAGTCTGACTTTCTGCACTTTACACGCCACAGAACCTCACCCATCCACTCCTGTAACAGACCAAACTCTGGCTGAGTTACTGAAGTCCTCAGATCATGATTTAAGACTTCAGGTTACTCATCCCTACTACAAACAAGACAGAAATTGGCTGCTAGGGAACCTCTACTTCCCCAGTCATTCCTGGCTGGAAACTTATTCATTTGATGTCACTGGTATATTATGAAATCACTGATGTAAAAAAACTGCAGCTAAGTTTTTCTCTTTATTTTTTTTCGTCATCTGCACTTCTGTCTTGGTAATGATCTGTAAGGAGGAGGGCATAAATATAATTAAAAAAGGATGGCTTTCTGACATGATCAAAAACACGCAGCAGCAGAGAGCTAGCTATCAAAAAATCCTGCTGTCTTAAGATTTCCCACCCAGTTTTTCAAAGCCAAGACATTTGGGTGCTTATCTTAAACACCATAATCAAATGTATGTGCTTTATCTATCACTAACGTGCTTCTTTACTAGGCTCATGCCCTGCTCTGCTTTCATTTACAATGACATTAGAGGCACTGGTATGAATAAAAGAAGAACGTGGCCCAACTTTACACGTGCTGGGAAAAATATATCCAATAAAATGCCAAACTTTGTGCAGAAGAATCACCTGCTTTGTGGTTTCATGCTAACTCAGAAATTGCACCAGGTTTTGATCAAAAGTTTTTGATCAAACCTAGGTGCAGTTTTGAACTAAGCTGGAATGATTTATGGCTTGCATAGAAATCAGGTGAAATTTGCAGTTAATTGTGGTTTTGGAAGGGAAAAAAACCAAGTGAAATATGGTGAGTTTTGTTCCTGCTCTGAACCTCAAAGTGAAATGTGGATGTTCTGAACCCTTCTGGATCAAACCCAAAGTTATCATGTGTATATACAACTTACTGTGAAGATGGTAACAAAGCCAATTGAAAAATGAGAGCAGACATGAACTGAAAATTGAGCTGTTACCAATAAAACTGATAAATTCCTGCTGAAAATTCTGGTCCAGGGACAGATGAACCATGTCTGGAATGCCAAACCTGAACTCCTTCCATCTGTAGGTGGGGTCATCTTTGTGATTTGAATCTCTAGATAAAAACCTGTCACTGTGGGTTTGGTTCCAGATTGCAGTTCAAAACTGGCAGAGGCCTAGTTTCTGGTTGTGATTGAGATATTGCTGTAATGTTTTTCTTGCAAGATTTTGGCCTAAGATAATAGATATCTTAGAACAGCCAGTCTCAGAACACTTGTCCCATTCAGTGTAGCAGAAATGTTCCAGGAGTAGCTAATGAGATTTTAATGCTGGGGCATCCAGATTTAAACCCTAGCTCCTGAATTGAAATCTCCAATCCCCATCCTAAATCCCAACTGAAACCAGATCTGAGCATCACCTTCTAGATCATTGCTGGTTAAGAATAGTGATGTGTTAACTTCAAAAGGTTTTAAGGATTCTGCATTTAAGATCCCCAAATTTGCAATTTCATCCAACAAACAATAATCGCATCTATTATAATTGGGGAGGAGGGAGGGAAGGAAGTCACCTTAGTCTTGTGGGTTTGTTTTAATTAAGGTACAGAAACAAAACTACATACTGTGAATTATGATTGGACAAGCAGTATCACTGTAGTTTGTGAGGAAGTAATAAGTATCCTTCAAAAGTAAGCTGAGTGCTGGATGTTATGAGTTTTAAAAATAAAGGCTCCCTTTCTGCATTCCAGAGGAATCCTAAAATGTTATTTCAACCAGTTTGAAGCTGAGGCTAAGTAAAGCCATTAATATTTCACTGCTTTGATTCTGCACTTGGAAACTCTGTTATGTTTGAGGTCATATGGACCTGGAAGCAAACTTTACACTTGCCCCTCTTCTGTAATGATCTGTGCTAGAATCCAAAATCCAAGTTCCTCTAACTTTTTTCCCCCAAAAATGTTTAGATCCAAGTGTGAACTTCATGGATTGAGTCGTCTCTAGCACTGATGGCAAATCAGCACAACATTGATCAAACTGATCCTGTGTTGACTTGTAAGGTTCAACAAATCTTAGTTAGATACTAAACCAGAGATACTCAGTTTGCTTATATACATTTTTCATAGCTCTGGCCCTGGGGGGTGAATCTAGTTCCAGGACAGACCCCAGCTAAGCAACACAATCTAACCAGCTTGGCAGCTTGGTTTAATCACCTATTTAATTCAGTAATACACAAAAGATAAACAGAAAAGCCTCTAAAATCTGGAGGCCATTCATTTCAAGCTTAATTTTAGCAACATTAATAATAATTAATTACAACACTCTGTGAAATATTTGCATAACGCTCTCAGCTAAGTATTGCTAAGCATAGTGAAAAGAACAAACAAGCTGAGCTATCCTAACATGAATAAAATAACTCTATCTCAAGAGGGATGTTATTTCCAAAAAGATGCTTCAAATGCTGGTCAGATTTTTCCATGTCCTGAAAGAAGTCACACCTGCATGGCTGAATGAACATAATTGGCTGTGTTACTGATAATACCATTTAGACAAAGCCAATCCGTTGGTGGAAAAAGGTTCTGGATTGGAACACATTAGAGACAAAATAGTATGTTTGTCCCCAGAACAGATAAAGCATAGAAAAGAACAGTTTGAGCTGCCCCCTCATATGAGATAAAGGGACCATGTCTTAGGTCAGAAGTAGAGATGTTCAAAAACTTTGCATTCAAAGTGTTTTTAAGATGGAAAAATAAAATTTTCTTTTGCATGAAATGAGCATGTTTGAGAAATGTTTGGGTTGTCACTGGAAAAATGTTCACAGGTTTGGCAATCCCAAAACTCAAATATTTTCTTCCAGAAAACTGACACAATTGTTCATTACCAGGTGTTCAACTAAAAATCAGAAACACAATGAATAAAAAACTACTAACTTGTGCATGCAAAGAAAAATGCATTTCCTGACCTGATGAGAAGTATTTTCACTGTTCCATGGTCCATTCATTCTGAATCAGAATGCTAATTGTGGTCCTGGCTTTCGTGAAGAGAAAACGTGTGCTCAGGGAAGTGCACTGAAACCACAAACTCATATCACTAGAGTTTATAAACAGTCTTTTAGTGGGGCAATTTCTTTGTCTTGCTTTGCTTCATGTCCAGGTAGTGCAACGGAGCAGGGAAAAGGTGTGTGCTTCTGCCAGGGGAGCTCCAGGAAGTATAGTGACAGCATAACTAGCTCCTACACCACCTGCCCTACAGTCCCAGCACAGGGGCAGGGTTAGGAAGTTGGCTGTAGCACTATGGGGTCCAGCGAAGCAGAGCTGCTGGACTGGAGAATCTGGTCTAGTAACTCTGGTTTCAAAGTTCATATCTGCACTCCAAATATTGAGCCCAATTCATCTCTGGTGTAACTCCAGTGAATTTAGACTTACTAGATGGGTATGACACAAAACATATGCAATGTACACAATGCAGTACTCCATTTTACACAGCATTAGGTCTGAATCCTGCATTGTGATGGGGCAACATTCTCCCTGCACACATCACAACGCAGCACTGGGCCTTTGTACAGTGTCATACCATAGATTGTAACTGCTCAAGGCCTGGATTGATTTCTATGAGTGGAAAGTGATGAGCACTCTGTGGATGCCAGAAATATTGAAAAATAATAAGAACCCATACAGGATTCTCTTAGATCAATGTGCAAAACTCTCCCCCACCATACACATTGTCTCCTTTCTTTTCCAACCCACCTTCAACCTACCCTTTTAAGAGAAGGTCTAGGGGGACAGACTGGCTTTGCACCAAGCCTGTGGTGTCCACAAATGTGAACTCTGCTGCACCTGACTGGAATGGCATGTCACTGGTTACAGTTTTAAACCATTTCTTTCGTCATTTTAATAAATTTGAATTATTATGGAACAAAGTGTGTGTGGAGGTGGGAGGGGGCAGGAGAGACTTTAGGTGACATATTAATGGCATATTGGGCTGCATTAATAGGACCAATGCCAGCAGATTGAGAGAAGAGATTATTCCCTCCATTCGACACTGGTGAGACCTCATTTGGAGTATTGTGTCCAGTTTTGGGCCCCCCACTACAGAAAGGATGTGAACAAATTGAAGATAGTCCAGAGAAGGGCAACAAAAATGATTGGGGGCTGGAGCACATGCCTTATGAGGCAAGGCTGAGGGAACTAGGCTTATTCAGTCCGCAGAAGAGAAGAATGAGGGGGGATTGGATAGCAGCCTTTAGCAACCTGAAAGGGGGTTCTAGGAAGGATGGAACTAGGCTGTTCTCAGTGGTAGTAGATGACAGAATTAGGAGCAATGTTCTCAAGTTGCAGTGGGGGAGGTCTAGGATGGATATTAGGAAAATCCTTTTCACTAGGAGGGTGGTGAAGCACTGAATGGGTTACCTAGGGAGGTGGTGGAATCTCCATCCTTCGAGGTTTTTAAGGTGCTGTTTGACAAAGCTCTGGCTGGGATGATTTAGTTGATGTTGGTCCATCTTTGAGCAGGGGGTGGGATTAGATGACCTCCTGAGGACCCTTCCAACCCCAATCTTCTATGATTCAATGACACTGAAAGCTGCTGCAATAGTGAAAATCCAAGGGCCATAGTAATGACCCTTGCAGCGGTATAATTTTTGCTTCTTTACTAGGCTACTCATTATGGCTGCACCACAGAAGAGAGACTAACTAGTATGAGGCTGCTGTTTCCTCTCCCCCATGTGGGTGGTGTGGGTGGGCAAAGCCTTGATGTGCCCCTAAAGTGCCAGCCTGCTCAGCTGAGCCAACATGGAGGAAGAAATAATCTGTACCAGACAGAGAGTTTACTCAGATGAATTGCCCACAAGTATAAAGAGGAGAGATGAGGACCAGCGTGCAACTCCTAGACCATGTCTATGCTCCAGACATCTGCTGACATAGCTCTGACAGTCAGGGTGCGAAGAGGTGAAATCCTAGGCCGACATAGCTAAACCGGCAAAAGGCCCTATTGTAGATGCAGCTCTCATGGCAACATTGCACTTTTACCAGTGTAGTTTGTAACAGGCTGGCCTGCCCCTTGAAAGGCTGGGGGGGGTCGGCCCTCTTCTTTTGGCTCTGCCTTGCTACAGCTATGCTGGATGCCTGGGCTAAAAAGGAAGAGTTCTCTCTCTGCCCAGGGATATGAAGGAGGGATTGGAGCCAAAAGACCAATCCACCTGCAGAGTTGGTGCATGGGACAGACATAGCAGGGATGACAGTAGCCCCTCCCTTCAGTTACTCCACAGACTCATCTATGAGGGGATGGGTGAGGCCTGAGGAGAGGATTTATGTGGCTGATGGCCCTGGGGAAGTGGTCTTAGCCGTACAGAGCAGCCCTCAAACTCAGATGGCAAAGTGATTGCAGTATCAGGAACTGGGTCTGCTCTAGGCAGCAATAAGTGCTGGAAAGTAGGGGCTCAAAGCAGAGCTTCCCTTCTAGAAGGGGAGAGGGTATTGGTGGCTGGAAGGCAAAAGCTGAGTTCTCCAACTAATGGGAAGCCAGAGAAGGCTGGGTTTAGAGACCAGGTCTTGTTGATGGAACAGTTTCAAGGAATTCCGACAACCTCAGAACAGGCCCCACAGTTCCAAGAGGGAGTGATGTGTAGTCTAGTGACAGAGTGCTGTGAGCTCTAGCAAAAATAAGGGCCAAGGAGCAGAAGCTTGAAGAAGCCAAGTGATGTGCAGTGGGACCCCAGATGGTTCCTCATGGAGAAGCAGAGGACTGTAGTGACTGGGTCTCCGCCTATCAGCATACTGGGGGGCAACTGGGATAAGAGCATCAGGAGACTCTAAGGGAGAGGAGCCTCCTAATCTCAACATTCAGTACACTAGTGTGGGAGCTAGAACATCTACAAGCACAGATCCCACAACCCTGAGGGAGAAGACAAAAATAAACCAGGTATGAGGAATACAGGAGGGGACTTCTTAGATTATAGAACTTGCACTCCGGCTGGGGAAGATGCTAGGGGCAGGAGGGAAGTGTGGAATGGGTCAGTCCTGGGACCAGTCAGTCCTGTTAGTTAGCTGTGTCCTGCAGCAGCTGTGCTAGGTGTTGGACTTAGAAGAAGGAAAGACCAGCAGTTGGGGGCTGACTGGGGAGGAGAGCAGAGAGCCTGCACCTACCTGGACGTAGGAAGCCTGATTGAGGGCAAAGAGCTGTGTGAGGTCTGTGCCAGCCAGAGCCCTGGACAGATTGGTAGGCCACAGTCCATGCACCTCTTGAGTGTTGAGATCACCTGTTGCTCCGGGGGCCTGCCTATAAGGAAGGGGTTTGGATGCTGAACCTGGCTGGGTTGAAGATTTCTTTGCTTCTGTGCTTTTGCTGGTCTTTATCTAAGGGATTCTGTTACCTTGGGAGGGGTTGAATGATCTAAAATGGCTTGACTGGAAGGTCAAGCCATATCTGCAGCTGGATTAGGCCAAAGAACATGGTGGGGAAGCTGAGGCAGAGTGGCTGCAATACCACACTATGATGCAAGGGGGTGCTCTGGGGTTGTGAATTGTATATAAGCTTCTTTCACTTGAAGTAGGGCTGAAATAAGGTATACCAGCAAAAACTCAATTTTGCCAGTATGTACTATATCCACACTCAGAGTGCTTAGCTGGTATAGTATCTGATAGTGCTATTCTGGAAAAGAGCAGACGTGGCCTTAACCACAACCGTGTTCCTGGTCTGTTCCTGATTAAACACAACTACACACTTCCACTTACTTAGACTTTTGGTAAAACAACAATATAGCCCCAAATGGCTCCCGAGAGGTTTTAAGATTAAAGTGTGGGTGAGATTCTACAGCCTCTGGTACCCTGACGACTACCTACTTGGGCAAGGGAGTCGCACGGATCTCAAAGAGACAGTTGGAGAACTAAGGTACTGCTCAACATGAGTTATGTCGACCACCTGTGAGCTGGTCAGTGTGCACACATCTAGCAGATTGCAATTAATGGTGGCTGACGGCATCTCCCTGTTTCAGAATCCGTTTGAAATAACAGGTTTTGGTGTTTACTTTTGTGCTGCTGTTACTGTACAAACTCCTGTGCTTTATAGCTTGACTGTCACCTGAGCCATCCATGTATGGATTAATAAATAGAAGCATCCCTCAGACTATAAATATTTCCTTTCCTTCCTGAGAGAAGAAAGGTAACGTGCTTGTGATCCCTTCAGCAGGATCAAGCACATTGCTCTTTCACTTATTTTATGAATTTGTACAGACTTCATGGACAGAGTTGTTTGCCTCAGGGACGAGAGTTAAAGACATTTCATTATTTTGGCTGTTCATATAATTCAGTAGCTGAAGAGCTGGAGCATTCCATTGCGGTTCCTGTGTGTACATTTATAGGATGATTTCTGGATGTCAAATACCAATGGAGAATGCTGTACAGAATAACATAACATAAGTATGGCCATATTGGTCAGACCAATGGTCCATCTAACCCAGGATCCTGTCTTCCAACAGCAACCAATGCCAGATGCTTCAGAGGGAATGTAAAGAAAAGAGACATTTCAAGTGATCCATCCCCTTTCATCCACAGGGTCAGGTTTAGGGGGCAGATGATCCAAGAAACTACCTGGGGTGCTGGGCTTAGATTGCAGCAGGCTGGGAGTAATTTTTTTTGTTAGTGACACAAGGAAAAATGGAATGTTTGAAGTAAAATGTTTCATGTATTCCATATAAGAAATATTCATGCATGCAAATCATGCATCAAGTCATGTAATGGACTACAAATTTAATAAAAAAAAATGTATTAAAAAACTTATCACATAAGGGGGAAGTATCACCCATGATGCTCCTTGCCTGGGGTGCCATTTGGTCTAGGGCCAGCCCTGGTTATCCAGTCCCAGTTTCTCTCAGTCAGAAGTTTAGGGACACCTGGAACGTGGGGTTGAGTCTCTGACCATCTTGGCTAATGGACATGGATGGACCTATCCTCCTTGTCTGGTCTTCACCCTTCCACTGATCAGTAGTCCACCTAGGGCCTGAATCAAGGAAGCATTTATGCACATACATAAGTCATAAGAACATAAGAACTGTATGAAGTTCTAGTCCCTTCAATACCTGAAAGCTGCTATCAAATTGGAGACAGTTCAGAGAAGATCAACAGAAATGACAAAAGAACCTAGAAAATTTGATTTATACTGACAGATTTATACTGATTTATTCATTTAGCTGAGGATAGTCCTGCTTTGAGCAGAGGGGTGGACTAGATGGCCTCCTGAGGTCCCTTCCAGCTCTAATAGTCTATGATTCTATGATTCTATGAGATAAGTAAAAGACCCATATTTGTATAGCTTGGTCAAACAGTAGGTCCTGATTCTCTGCTGTGTTACTTATACATGGATAAAACATAGCTGAGAATCAGGACCAGTGTCTACATTGGACATGATAGTCTATGATATTTGAAAGGTGTAAATATCAAGGAAGAGAAGAACTGCTTGTGGGAAGTGGTGGGAGCATCCATGAGCATTTGGCTAGGAGTAATGGAATGAAATGTTTAGATTAAAGCTAGGAACGTGTATGACCATTCAGCCTGTCTATACAGGGTTCACTTACTGTGGATTCTAGGAAGGGTATCTATCTGTAAACATTTGCTAAGAATTGATTAGATTGTGGAATAGTCTCCCAATGGTGGAAGTCCCAGCTCTTGAATAATTTTTAACTGAGCCAAACCAAGAGCAGGAGAATGAACTGTAGAGACCAATCTTGTACCAGAAAGAAAATGGACCAGGTGACTAGAAGAGCTTTTCAGTTTCTAATTTCTATAAATATTGTATGTTCCTCTCTGCCACAGAGGAGAGTCCTGCAAACACTTAGATACTTGAAGTCAACAGGACTACTCACATGTGTAAAGGTACTCACATGTCTACATGTTTGCAGGATCGGCCCTTACTCAGTGTCTCTCATACACAATGCTGCAAGTCAGGCTTCTGTATGGCACTATTGAAAAATGACAATCAGACAATTATTGTGGTAGTTGTCTGGTTTGGACATGGGGATTTGGTTCATCTTCATGCTCTGCTGATTGAGGGTTTCCATGTCACTTAATCCCATGGCTGCTCTATCACGCTGTGATGTGAATGTATCTCACCAATGAGTTACATGAGCATATCTGGGTTTCATATACAGACTGATTCAAAGAGTTTTCCCTTTATCTAGTCACTGCTGTAGATGGGGACAGTTTTCCTCTCACTTCTAATTGGTTCTTATTAAGGAAAGGAAACCTTTTGACTGTTGAATTGTTTACACAACAAAAGGAATCTAGCTACAAAAGCCTCCATATGGAAGCATTACTGCTGGTCCCAAGCAAACTCTGAAATAAGGAAATAAACATGGTTGTGTGACAATGATTGGACACTGTCAGTCCCTTTGCTCTGTACACCATCTGTGAGGCAGCCACGGGGGCTGCATTTTCAATTCTAACCCATCCCCGCTGCTGAGCCAAGCCATCTGCAGTTCACAGCACATTGTAGCTGCTGTAGCTAGGATGAGAAGAGAATTCATTAGAGAGACCCTTCAAAGCACAATTAGGAAAGAATATGTGTTTTGTTTGTTTGTTTTCTGCTGCTTTTATCTACTCTCCTTCTATAATTTCCCTTTTACTTCCCTCATCCCTGCCCTTATTCTTTTCCACTCTTAATTTCTCTATAGACTGTAATAAAATATCCTTTAAGACTGGAAGCGTGGCAAGCTTTTATTTTGTTCTTCGTGTATAAAGAAAAACCAGGGGAGTCTTCAGACTCACACAGTTCTACTGACCGGCTCTGCATGCTTTCAAAGCTCTCTATGCAGGGACTTAGATGCATAGCTGTCACCAACTTGAGAAGCAACGTTGCTGCAATTTACTCACAATGTACCTGACAGAGGGCTCTGGTCCCAGTGGAGTGACACCTATTGATGTCAGCTGAGGAGCAGGCTCAAAATACTTCATGTCAAAGTTGTTTTGTTTGCTTGCCTTCTCCCATATAAATAGGCAGAAGCTGTAGGGGGAGCAAAATTCCATGAAAGAGTCTTCCCAGAATTGTATGCGGCATAGCTGTAGCCGTGATGGTCCCAGGATATTAGAGAGAAATGTGAGGTGAGGTAATATCTTTTGTTGGACTAACTTCTGTTGGTGAGGGAGACAAACCTTTGAGTCACACAGAGATTTTCTTCGGGTCCGGGGAAGGAACTCTAAGTGCTAAGTGCGAGGGGAATGTGTTCACTCTATATTTGACCTATCAGTTCATAGGATCATAGAAGATGAGTGTTGGAAGGGACCTCAGGAGGTCATCTAGTCCCACCCTCTGCTCAAAGCAGGACCAATCCCAACTAAATCATCCTCGCCAGGGCTTTATCAAGCTGGGTCTTAAAAATCTGTACGGATGGAGGTTCTACCATCTCCCTAGGTAACCCATTCCAGTCCTTCACCACCCTCCTAGTGAAAACGTTTTTCCTAATATCCAACCTAGAGCTCCCCCACTGCAACTTGTGTCCATTGCTCCTTGCTCTGCCATCACTGAAAACAGCCTATCTCCCTGGAACCCCCCTTCAGGTAGTTGAAGGGTGCTCTCAAATCCCTCTCTCACTTTTTTCCTCTGCAAACTAAATAAGCCCAGTTCCCTCAGCCTCTCCTCATAAGTCATGTGCCCCAGCCCCTAATAATTTTTGTTGCCCTCCACTGGACACTCTCCGATTTGTCCACTTCCTTTCTGTAATGGGGGGCCCAAAACTGAACACAACACTCCAGATGTAGGCTCCTGAGTGCCAAATAGCGGGATCTGCTATTCGATCTGCTGGCAATTCTCCTACTTATGCAGCCCAATATGCCATTAGCCTTCTTGGCAGTGCAGGCACATGGTTGATTCATATCCAGTTTCTTGTCCACTGCAACCCCCAGGTCTTTTTCTCCAGAACTCCTGCTTAGCCAGCCGAGCAAAGGAAACCTACACAACACTTTCAAAAGACAAGCCTAGGAGCTTAAATTGGTAACTCTACTAGACACTAAAAATCACAAGCTGATCAGAGCTAGTAGATTTATGGCTTATCACAACAATCTGTAACCCACTTACCCCCTCTTTTTATCGTATAATTTCAGTGGTGTTAATGGGCCACTTTATCCTGAATGGTCCTTAGCATGTGTGCTAAATACTTATGGTAAAGAATCTGTTCCACCTTGCTGTGATACTTGGGCTATGTCTACACTACAGACCTTACTTCCCCGCCAACATAGCACTGTCCAGACCAGCACTTTTGTTGGTGCAACATATGTCAGTTGGGGATGTGTTTTTTCATATCCATGATGGACAAAATTTTTACCAATAAAAGTGCCTTAAAGTACCTTTCCCTGACCTGAAGAGGAGCTTTGTGTGGCTCAAAAGTTTGTCTGTCTCACCAACAGAAGTTGGCCCAGAAATGATATTATCTCACCCACCTTGTCTCTCTATTCCCAGAAGAGTTCCATTGGGATTGTGGTGTTTGCACCTACAGGCAACCCAATTTTCTGCAATAAATATAACTCACTCACTTACCACAATGGTAAGGATCATTAACTTGACTATTCATAGAAAGTAAAGAAAAAAGGAGGAACCAAATTTAATTTGAAAACTGTAATCAATATTCATTGGATTTCCCCTCCCATCCACACCCCAAGTTTTTCATCACAGCAGGTTTTAATCATGATCAGCTGGCATGATGCTGCATATGTTTTCTCCTGGCCCACTACGAACTCATGATTGGTGTTGTGTCATCTAACTCAATTCTTAACAATCTGTGTTCAAACACAGTAAAGCTTTATAATACAGACAAGCCAATTCATACAGTTTGTTTGTTTTGTGCAGCGCAAAGGAACCATGAGTGGAATCTCAGTCCTGGGATATGTGGAATGATGCACAATGAAAAACTTTTGTTTTATCAGGGCTACTTACCTCCCCCATGAGATTTCTGGATTCTCTGAAGGCTTCTTTTTGCTGCCCTGGAATTTTGATACTCCTTGAGTGGAATATGTTTAGCTCATGCCAGTGGCCTAAGTCTACAACATTTTGACTGCAACTTTCCTTGTCTGTCTGCAAAACAATAAAACAGAACTGCAGATTTTTAACTCAAAATGATCACTGCTGTAAATCAACATAGCCATACTGACTTAAATGGAGTTACGGTGCCTAGAGCTTAATCCTTTTGCTGAATTGCTTTAACAGAAACGTGACTTCTCTGCTATCTATCTGTGCTAAGGGTAACTAAAAAGCAAATTTACAGTCTCTTTCTATGTGACTAAATAAAATATCTATCTGAACAATCCCCTAGTGGGAATTCTTCCTCATCTGTGGAGGAAGAGGATGAGATGAGAGGTCAAAATTGGGGCTAGATGGAAAACAACAATTCTGTTTCATGTAAAATTGTGCAGGTTTCAAAAGTTGCCTTCATTCTGCACTGGAATGAAACCAAAAGCTTCCAATTTTTTGTTGATAAAATGTGGGTGAAAGATCCCTCTAAAAACAGTTAACCTTCAGAAGTCAGGACACTCACATGGGATGTGGGAGACCTAGATTCTAATCATTCTTCTATCTGAGTATGAGCTGAGACTTGAATCTCAATCTCCCACATCCCAGGTAACCTCACTACTCGTTGGCTATTCTGCATTGGCTTGCACTTTGTCTGTCTGAACTGGGACACGCAAGGCAGTGGGAGAGCAGGATATATAAAGGGAAGAAACCAAGCGGTGTGTGGGGGGAAGAAGATTATATAATAGAGAGCACAGCACTAGAAAACAGTGAATAGATGCTGGAAAACGTAAAAGACACAAATGAGAGAGAAATAATGAAAACAGAAGAACATTGGATGGAGATAAGAAAAAACAAAATGAAGAAGAATATGATGTGAGAGTTTAAGGTCAGTGAGAATGACTCAGAACTCACAACAAGATTGATGGATCCCTGCTTTCTGTTCTTACTGCATCTACCCCCTTCAATGCTAGCTGCACCATTGCCCTTCCTGAAGGCTGCATGCTTGTGACATTTCCCAGTGCCATAACTCACCCCTCTACATTTTGCTTCCAATGGAATGGCTTCCCAGTAGACTTTGTCCATACAGTAAGTAGGAGTCACTCTGCCACTATTAGCAAACGAATCACAAGTCCTCTTCTTCCATCCTTACCACTGCTTGGGAACAACTCACCCAGTCTCTAGCAGTGTTGCTAGGTTATGTAAATGCAGTGCCTTAAAGAGCAGTGATTCACTCTGCTGTGTATCATCCCCATGCCTCCAAAAGTGGGGTGTGGGAGACTTTAGGGACCAATTCTGAGTAGTACCAAGTGCCTTTCAAAGTCAATCGGAATGTCTCTGTGTTTTGAAGGATCAGTACCCAACCCATCCATACCCATTTGCTGAGTGCAAATGAAAAAAAAGGATCATATTAATACTGGGATATATCTTTCCCCCCCCTTGCAGTACCTGAAACTACAATCAGGCTCCATTTATCCCCAGCTGATAGGAGCAAAATGCCATAAAGCAAAATAAAAATGTGCATCTATCTCTCTTCTACTCGTATCCTTCCTTGTAAGTAATTCAGCAGATAGACTCATTCTCCTTTTTCTTATCATGTATTTAAATTTGCACTAAACTAACATCAACTTACTCCTATTAAAAGTGGGGAGAGATGGCTGTAAGGAGAGCTATAAAAATAAATTGCCAGTGACCATAACCATCGGGGAAAAAAACCAAAACATTTCCCTAAGATATAGTCAAGTAAGATTTATTTAAATGTAAAATAATTAAAGCACATTTTCATCTGTTTAATGAAAAATAGTTGTTAAAGCCCTGAGGTGTTAGTCAAAGATGAATTATTGAAGGCTCTGCCAAACCCACTGAGATAACCACTTTCCACTGATTGACAGTGACAATATATTAAAGGAATAGAATATTTGGTGATTGAATGCCTTTCATTCCTCAATGTCATCGGCTTGAAAAGGACAATGGATCAAACCAGGTTACAATATTGCAGTGTTTATTTCTCAAGCTTCTCTGTCCCTGCCGGATGAATCTCAGTCTTTTACATTTCTTAATCAAGTATTTGCTTACCCAGCTTGGAATCCTTACCTGCTGTAGTGAGGCATAGCTTCACTGAAGGTAATGGAGTTATGCCAGTTCACTTAGAGTGACCAGATGTCCTAATTTTATAGGGACATTCCCTATATCCAGGGCTTTGTCTTAGAAAAAACAGGAATTAAGAATCCTGCATTGGCACCGTATTCTGCAAGTTTTTAACCTCTTCCTGTCTGGCTTTGAGTAGCCTCAATTTCAATGAAACTGAAGTCAATGAAACTGAGGATACTCAGCACTCATAGCATTGGGACCTAAAGGGAAGCCTTTCATATCTATGTCGCTAATATATGCAGAATAAACAGCATGGTGGGTGACTGAGAGCAGGAGAGAAATTAGGTTAAGTTATCATGGTCTTTGCTATGACACCGAGACTGCTCAGATAATGACCCAGGCAAAACAGAATACATAACGATACAAATACTACTGGAACATTCCCAAATGGATTCACAGTGTTGATCAAAGGTTGGTTCAAGTTCAATGCAATGGACAAACTGTCATGAATAATTCATTTTAAATCTAGTGCATAAGCTGTTGATGAAAAATCAGGAAGTGCTTCACAGTGGAATTATTTGCACTTGCTTCTCATTTTCCCTCCTCAGCCCCAAGTCCTTTCTTTTCGTGGACTTTACTTTTAAGTCTATGGATGAATTTATGAGGGGATGGTAGATGTAAAATAGCACCTATTTATGCTAGTGGAATGAGTGCAGCCCACCCTTTTTTTCATATTCCCTTTTATGTTTCTTGCAAACTACTTTAAGTGTATTGCTTGTTCATATTTTTATTAAAATATGCGGGTTTTGAAGGACTTCATTTTGTAAACGATTGTGTACTAGGCATTCTTCCATTTGGACTCTACATTTCCTGTATATTTCTAGAATGTTTTAATATTACACTCATGTAGTAAGTGATGGCTCTGTGACTAATATTATTTATATCATCATAATGCGTAGAAGCCCCAGTCATGGAGTAGGTTAACTATAGACAGAGTGGGACCTATTGTTCCCTCCGTGTCTTCTGAGTCATATCTGTATTGCTCGATGATAACTGTCAGCTCCGCACTGCAGAGTTGGAACGTGTAGCTACCAGAGATATATGGAAAGAGCAAGCTGTAGCGAGCTCTGCTTCATGCATCACAAAGAAAACTGGAAACTAAACACAGACTATAGAATCTTTGTTTGCCCTTAACATGGGAGCAGAAAGAGAGCAGCTCAGTTTCCAGATGCTGGGTTTGCGGGGCTGGAAGAAAGAAAAAAAATAGGCTTTAGTTAAAATGAACACATTTGATTGGAAAACTATTGGGGGGATGCGTAAAAACAGGGAGAATGCTGCAATGACATTAGGATATTCAATCCAGATTGCTGACTAGGGTTTTGGAATGATCAAGAAGAGACTGGCTCCAGAGACTCCATCCCCTGTTATACGCTAAGCCCAGTGCTTGCTCAAATAGGAGTTTGGGGGTTTAAGGCCTGGTCCAAAGCTGCATGAAGTCATTGACAAGTGTCTACATCTGTCATGTCGTCCAAATGATGATGTCACTAATTAAAGTCAGGGAAAGGCCTATGGATCTTAATCCCAATAGCATCAGTCTCTTCTGGGGCAATGAAGGTTCCCTTATGGACTTCTCCCACAAGAAGAAGCTGGAAATCTGCCCCACATAGCTGTAGAGAAAATGCCATGGCCTCAGTGCCACTTGTGCCACTGCTGGTTCAATATCCCCTTTCCTTTATGTCCCATCAGCTGGAGTCTCTGCAGCTCTAGGGGGATTAGAACCTTTATAGGCTCCCCTCCTGGAAGGAAGCTGGTAGAGTTGCCTTTGGAGTGACTCTAGGGGACTCACTCTCTACTATGTCTGCTAATACTTTCTACGCCATAGCTTTAAATCTCAGTCCTAGAGGTTGGCCCAACACAGTATTTGGATCTCTCCTGACTTCCCCAATTAAAATCAGGGAGCATACAGTTCTGGCATTCATTGATTCCCTGATTTCTCTGAGCCAGTCTCATACATATACAGAGATCAGCAATCACAGAGGATTGGAGCTGAGGCAGGTCAGAAGCCGTCTCAAAAGACAACCTTACTGTTACACAGGGCAGACCCCAATAGCAGGAGCCTAACAATGCAGCAAAACTGCCTCAAGGCAGCAGCTGTCACCAGCTCCAGGATGCTGGCAGGGACTATCAATGCCAAGGTGGTGTTTGCAAAATCTAGGACAGTCTTGGCCTGATCAGGATTCTTGGCAACTCTTTAGGTCTCCTGTGAAACTCTGATTGGTCGATTCTGCAGAGCGATTTTCAGAGATTATTAACGCACATTCCTTTTCTGAGAGCCACTAGCCATGTCAACATTGTAGCCCCCAGCCTTGCTGATGAAAAAAAACTGAGTGAAGCTCCATAGACCATGCAGCTATCCTGATTTACACCAGCTGAGGATCTATCTCTGTCCTTTTTTATAAAAATCATAAATACATAATAATCACCACTTTGTCTGGTTTAGTGCATAAATTCTCATTCATGCAGTGCATACATCTGTACCTCACATATTTGCACCACTTTTGACCTTTCTGTGCCTCTTTCTGAGTGTGAATAAACATTTCTGTCCATGCATAGTGTCAACATCTATGCATACTCTTTCTCCAGTTGTCCATGTGCATCAAAAATTTAGGAAACCTATCCCTCAAAGTGCAGCCATATAACTCAGACTGAGGATTTAACTTCCAGTTTCTACTTGAATTCATAAATCAGTATGATTAATGACCTCTTGATTTACTTTTAAATAAAAAAAAATGAAGTTGAAATTGCTCTAGATGCATGAAGTGTGACAGTTGTTATGTACCAGTGAGTTAGCAGTTGAGGCATATGAAGGGGGAAATATGAATGCCATCGAAAGAATGATGCATATGCAGATATTAATCTCTACATTATCCTCCCTCTGTAACCCCTTCTATTCTGGAGCTGAGTGGAAGAACACCAACTGCCACATCTGGAGCTCTGATTTGTTTTAGGACGCCAACCTGAGCCTTTCTCCTACTTCATATATGCCATACCATGTTTGTATTATCACCCCTGGGAGGCAGTATGGTCTAGTGTAGAAAGAACATGACTGGGAATGAACATTTTTGATTTTATACCTCAGTCTGCCATTGCCCTTCTGTGTGACCGTGAGCAAGTCACTTCACCTCCATCTCCTTGCATTTCCCCATCTGCAAAACCGGAACAAAGATACTTGTCCTCCTTTGTAAAGTGCTTTGGGGTCAGCAGACAGAAAATACTATATAAGAGCTAAGTAACAGACTCACAGATTTTAAGGCCAGAAGAGATCATTCTGATAATCCAGTCTGACTTTCTGTGAAACACAGATCATTGAACCTAACCCAGGAATTTCTGTGTTAAGATTGTAATTTCTGCATGATCTATAACACATCTTTTTAAAAAAGACATCCAGTCTTGATATTACGACTTCAGGTTATGTGGAATCCACCATAACTCTAGGTAAATTGTTCCAATGGTTAATTATCTCCACTGTTAAAAATTTGGTGCTTATTTCAGGTCTGAATTTGTCTGCCTTCAGCTTCCAGCCACTGGATCTTGTTATACCTTTTTTTTTTAATGCTAGATTAAAGAGCTGTCTACTGTAAGAAATCCCTTCACTATGCAGCTACTTGCAGACCATTATCAAATCACCTTTTACAAGGGGTAATGTAGGAATTTCAGCAAGATTTTGCATATGGCATTTTCCCCTGTTTTTCAGCCAACTAAAAAGTGGTGGATAATTTTTTTTAACCAGTTTCAAAGTTTAAATGTAAAATTGGCAATTCTTAAAATTTTGGCGGAAAAAATGGGAAAACATTTGGACAGTATTTGCATAAATTTCCCCCTTCCAGCTTTTTCCAACCAACTCCAGTAGAAACTGAGTACCAATGCTTCCAGAGGCACCCAACTACCTGTAGAAACATACTCCACAGGGCAGGGATGAGCATAAAGCAGAAATGGAACTTTTCCTTTGTGCGAGTTAAGGTGCCCATCTCGGGGCAATGGACTGTGGAGAACACAGACCTAAATTAATTCAGTGTGTATCGATCAAGAGACAGAGCGGCATCATTTCTGTTCAGAAGCAATCAAACATATTAAGCCATTTGTTTAAATTTTAATTATCTCCTTTTGTTAAAAAACCTGAATAATGAGTAACCCACCGAGGAGTTTAATATATGTCAACCTATAAATGGGTGTACTCCCCACACTGGCATTGAGCGGTTAAATTAGGCCAGATTAACCTGTTAGCTGCAGCAGGAGGAAAGGCAGGGGGGGCTGAGACCTAATTGCTGATGGTGCCCAGCTGAGGAGAAACAGGCAGGGCAAGTATAAAGCCAGGAAGCTGGCCACAGATGAGGGCTGCAGGGACGTAGTCTGGAGTCACTCCCTGAGAGGAGGGAACTTGAGCTAGCAAACCCAAGGGGGGTGGACCCAGAAGGTAAAGCTGCAAATTTGGAAGGAGTTCAGGGAAAGAGCAACATGGTGGAGTGAACAGGCCACTGTTGCTAGAGGTAGGATCCCGGGACTGGAACCTAGAGTAGAGCATGGGTCTGGGTTCCCCTACCAGACCCTGGAGGAGTGACACAGTCAGAGAAATGAAGGGAAGACTGACATTTTATTTAACACGACTTTGATACCTCCTGGATGAAGGAACCATGTAGTGACCAGGCTGGAGGGCTGAGTCATGAAGAGGGGGCTGCAGTTCCTGGAGCAAGAGGAGCCAATGGGGGGAGAAATTATGTTGGGTAGTGACACTACCAGAGGAGGGAAGCATCTGGCAGAGCTAATCCCCAGGATGAGGCACCCTAGCCGTGAGTGGACCTCCTGTGACAGAAGCGCTGTGCCTCATTCAGAGAGGATGAGAGTCTGCTATTACTCTTTACTTACAGAGCCTCTTTTTTTAGCTCAAGATGTAGAAGACTCATGCTTTTAGCTCTGCAAGTCCCTAGTTCACTCCTCAGTGCTGGCTGTGATGGCAAACGCAAGAAGTGTTGGATCCTTTCCTACCCTTACCTTTGTTTCAGAACAGCCATAGTCAGGCAATAATATAACAAGGGTCATTATTTGATACCCTGCATTTATCATTCATTTTCCAAACCAGACTCTTCATCTTAATTATCATGAATCTAACAGCATTTTAAATGTGCCTATCACAGTGGTATCTAAGCCTCATGAATCTTTGTGGCAGGCATCTTCCCAAATTCTCTTAGCATTACTGCATGTTTTCGTAGATGAGACACACCACAGCAGATAGTGTTTCTTCTCAAGAAAAGACATTTGTAACAACCTAATATCCTAGCTTCCTAAAAAGAGGGTTGGATTGGAGCTAACTGACACGATGCTGAGCTGTTCCTTGCCCTTGCTCAGACAGAGAATTCTACTTGATATTCATAGTATCACTAAAGCAAGTGTATTCAGCAGCTTCAAAATGGTGTCACTATATTTAGAGGACTCAGTGAAAGATGAGTCAGTGCTTCATGGGGTACAGTCATACCTTTTGACATCAGCATCACTCTATCTTCTGTGCCACTGCTCGTTCTTGCTGGAGGTTGTCCTGACTGATCTCTTGATATATTCCTCTTCCTTTATCATGGTCAATGATCCAAGGGCCTGAAAGATTCATCATATGACAACAAACAGTTTGTAGTTTATGATGTTTCTCCCCCTTTGGATTAGGCCCAATTACTTTCTCCAGGGAGCAGAGCACAAATGGAATATGACAATTCTGGCACTTCTGTTCCCTATTTCCATTTTGTTATGATGGGTGAAAATGACGTGCACTAGCAGAGTGAATTATCTGAATAATAATCTAAAGCAATTGTTCTAAGGGAGGGGAATGGTGTGAAGCAAATTAATTGAAGTCTTGACACTTCCAGCCAGACATATACCTGCGACACTGACTGACAGCTTTTTGTTGTTTTTTAAAAACGGATCTTCTCCATTTTAAACCATGTGAAAAATTAAAATAAACATTTCCACCCTGTAAATCTCCTATTCTTGTGATACCTGAGCATGTCACCTACACTAATGAATTAATTTTCACAGCAACTCTCTGACATCAGGATCCTCCTATTATCATTAACTCCATAAATGGGGAAATGAGGCACATAATGATACAGGGTGAGATATTCCAAAGCAGCTAGTGTTGGGCTAGTTTGGTAAATTAGTGGGAGCAGAGTTAAGCCAATGCTGACTGCTTATGAAAATCTCACCCTCAATTCATATTGGTATCAGATCAAGGAATAAAACTGGGATTTCCCAAGTCCCTGTCCAATGCTTTAACCTCAAGACCGTCCTTTTCCTCTAAGAGTAGCTGTCCAATTTGCACGTCATTTAGTGCAAAATGCCCCTCAAGATCTGGCCCAGAGGTTCTCACAGATTAACACATTCTGGTGCCTTTTATGATATTTTCTGAAAGATCAAATAGCATTTGAAACAATCAGAGACAAAAAAGGTGAGAACTTTGCATAACAGGCAAATGCTATGTCATTTTAGAGGATTTAGCAGTTGACTACAATAATTGAGCTGAGCAAATGACATTCCTAAAAACAAGTGATTGAATCATCTAGTGCAACACCAAAAAATATCATCCTCCACAGACAAGTCAAATCTGAAAATACATACCATGATAGCTGAGACTAACCCAATCATGTGTCTGCTCTTATATTGTCACCACACACCCCTTTTCAAATTTTATTTGTGTGTTTTACTGGCTTCCATCTGCCCCAGTAAATTCAGATGAACCTTGCTAGGCTCATTCTGCTCTGAAAAGGAGACACATTTTTCTGCTTACAATTCAGAGCTTGTGTCATATTCCAATGGTGGAATCGATAACAAATATTTGAATGTGCTGTGTGTTGACCCTTTGCCTCAAACAGCATGCCTGGTGTCTTTTTGAAATCACTACTTATTTTCATCAAACTCATTTTAAAGTGTTCTGTAGACACATGTTTTCATTCACAGATACCTTAATTTATAGAATGTCTATGGGGATCACTTTAGCAAAATAACTTAATCTACAACGTGTCTTACACAGGGTCAGGAAAAGAGGACAGTAGTCTCATAGGGCCAGATTCTCAGCTGGTATAAATAGGCATAGTTTCATTAATGGCCCAATAGAGGCATTCCATAAAAAAATTGGAGTTTTCCAAGATAGTACAGATAGTACACTCCCTGCCCTTGGTCACTTTCATCCTACCAACTATATTCCTTTCCCTGTTCATTCTCTTTTCCATTTAAGAACTTAAGAACTGCGATACTGAGTCTGACCATGGTCAATCTTCCACAGTATTTTGTCTCCAACACTGACCTGTACCAGAGCTATCAACAGGAGTGTACAGAACAGGGCAGCTATGGAGGGATCCACTCCTGTCTTCCACTTCTGGTAGTCAGAGTTTTAGGGTCACCCCTAGGATGGGCTTGTGTTCCTGAACATCTTGGCTAATAGCCATTGATGGACCCATTCTCCATGAACGTACCCAGTTCTTTTTTGAACCCAATTATACTTTGGGGTATCACAACATCCAACAGAAATGAGTTCCACTAGTGAGCTGCATATTATGCAAAAAAGTACTTTATTTTGTTTGTATTAATCCTGTTGCCTGTTAATTTCATTGAGTGACCCCTGTTTTTGTATTGTATGAAAGTGTAAATAACATCTCTCTATTCACTTTTTATATAACATTTATGATGTTATAGATCTCTATCAGATCCCCCATAGTCATCTCTTTTTTAAACTGAACAGCCCTATTTTTTTTAGTATCTCCTCATCAGGAAGCCATGCCCTACTGTTGCTCATCTATTTTGCCCTTCTCTGAAACTTTTCCAGTTTCATCATAACCGTTTTGATATATGAGGTGACCAGAACTGGACACAGTATTCAAGATGTAGATGATTTATATAGTGGCATTATGATATTTTCTGTTTTATTTTCTTTCCCTTTCCTCACAGTTCCTAACATACCATTAACCTTTTTGACAGCACTGAGCAGAAGTTTTCAGAGAACTATCCATGGTGACTACAAGATCTTTCTTGGGCAGTAACAGCTTATTTAGAACCCGTCACTGTGTGTGTATATATATATACTTGGAATTACTTTTTTTCCAGTGTGAATTACTTTACATTTATGATATTATCTGATGTATTGTTGTCCAGTCACGTGAGATCCCTCTGTAATTGCTCAAAGTCTACTTTGAATTTAACTATCTTAAATACTTGTGCATCATCTGCACACTTCGCTGTTCCCTGCCTTTTCCATATCATTTATGAAGATGTTTAACCATACAGAACCTAGCAGAGATCTTTGTGGTACCCCACTGTTTACCTCTCTCCATTTTGAAAACTGATAATTTATTCCTACCCTTAGTTTCATGTCTTTCTAGTTACTGATCCACGAAAAAGACCTTTTTTCTTATTTCAAGGCTATTTAATTTCCTTAAGAGCCTATGATGAGGGATCTTGTCAGAGGCTTTCTGAAAACCCAAATACACCATATCAATTGGGTCACCATCTTCTACATGCTTGTTGATTCCCTCGAAGAATTGGTGAGGCATGACTTCCTTTTACAACAGCCATGTTGACTCTTCCCCACCAAATCATGTTTATCAATGTGTCTGATAATTCTGGTCTTTACTATAGTTTGTACCAATTTTCCTGGTACTGAAGTAAGGCTCACCAGCCTATTACTGCCAAGCTCTCCTCTGCAACCCTTTCTAAAAATAGCCATTACGTTAGCTATCTTCCACTCATCTAGTACAGAGGCTGATTTCAGTCATAGTCAGTCAGTAGTTCTGCAATGTCATATATGAGTTCCTGCAGAACTCTTGGATGAATACAATTGTGACCTATTTGTGACATTTTTCACCTGCTCCACCCAAATCACAAACTGAGAACAAACCAAGACTTTTTTGGAAGTTTGAAAAAAAGCCTGATTGACTAACATTCAGAAGCTACTCTGTGTAGCTTGCGTAACTCCCGTTGACTGCCGCCGAATTTGAAGGTAAGTTTGGGCCAGGTCTCTGTATCTGTGGCTCCTGAAGAGATGGCATAGAATTTGTTCTAGATCAGGTGTTAGAGGCCATCTGGGCTGGGGGTAATCCCACGAGTAAGGCAGTAATATGCCTACCCTCTGGCCTCTCTGCACTAGCTAATGTTGCATAGCAAAAGCTACAGCCCTTTGCAAATAGATCAAACCTGCTTTATCCTGCACAGGTGGATGTGCAAGCTGACAAATGCCCCTGAATAAGGGAAGTAAAAACAGTCTACCTTCTGCCCCAGTGCAAGTCTCTATGACTGCACAGGGATGAATCTCACTGAATATGTCCTCAACAGTGCAATGCCTATGGCTAGGAATGCTATGGAGAACATTAGCGTCTATGCAATACCCTTGAGACAGAGACTGCCACGCTCATGTGCATTGGAGTGTATAAAAATAAAAGGAAATCTATCTCCTGTTAGATCTTGTATATTTCAAAACTGCACGACAGTATTTCTAAAATCAGATCCTTTAAAACCATTTCAGTAATTGCAAGACGTGTACTGAAGAGTGTGCTCCTCTTTTACCATTATCCACTTTGAAATATGACTCTTTCAGAGGAAAAAAAAACTTTTGTGAGTAATTCTGTTTAAAGATTTTTTTTAAAGGAACTGAGCATTCAATGTTAAAAAAAAACACAAAGAAAAGTAATTCTGTATTATTCGGAATATTCTGTCAGTATCCAAATCAATCCGATAGAATGTCTGAGGGGATAAGTGGTCAGTTGTACATTCCACTACATGAAACTTCATATAACACCTAGGTCAGATCCAAAGGCCACCGAAGTGAATAAAAAGACTCACATGTCTACCATGGGTTTTGGATCAGGCCACTGCTCTCCAGAGACTTCATATTTGTATGTGCTAGAAATTCCATCAAGCTATACATCTGTATAATTACTCTTCATCAGTGCCTAGGTCTTTTGATCTTCTCCTGGTTAAATAATAAAAAATGATACTGAAATATTACAGATTTTGCCAGTATCCCTTTATGCTATGAAGCCAGACAGGAAATGAGCTTCAGACTGATATGAAATTCAATCATCGTCAAAGGACCTATTTTTCTTTCCTTTCCTTTTCTTTTCTTATAAGACAGCTATAAAAATGCTGAAGAATCTTAGCTCGGTACATCTGCTCTTCATAGTTTCTTTGAAGAGAGAGAAGTAAAACTTTTCAGTGGGAAAGACAGGCAACTGAGGGTTGTTACAATTCAGTACGTCAGAGTTCTTTCTTTTCAGCTTAACGTAATAATGTACAATGAACACCTTCAAAAGCTTTTAGGTCCCAGTTCAGCCATCTCTTCCTATTTAGCTAATCATGTCAGCATGAGCTTATCTTTAGGCATTGCTTTGCTGAACAGAGATAGATTTAAGTATGAGTTTATATTCTGTCCTGAATTGGAGTCTTAGGGCATTATTCAAAGCCCATTGAAGTCAGTGGAAAGAATCTCATTGACTTCAGTGAGCTTTGGATCAGATTTTACTGGGGGACATTATCCACTCTGCTTAGAATGGAAAATCACTGCAAATACAAAAAATGATTAAATCATTCTCTTGGTTAATGTCAATGGTCTAAGGTCACCCCTATAAATTTACAAATGCAGACTTGGGGAAAGCAGATACGTTAGAAGTGGAAAATACCTATCAAGCCACCCAGTGCCCCCCAACACCAGCTCCCCCTATAAATGGACAGTTTCCTAGAATTTACACAAGATAGAGTATATTCTACTGCTTTGTCCATCGCCATTGCCAGGATGATGTAAAACAAGCCTAAACAAAAAAATAGATAACATCTATTTAGCTCTGAGGGCGGGCATAATAATAGTCATCCAAGAAGTGTGATCTGTCTTCTTTATGTTTCTAGTGCCACTGGGTGAAACAGGAGGTTCTCCATGAAGCAGCCCCTGTGCCATGTCCATTAGCACCACAGGCTGCTCCTTGAGAACACAGTTGACCTGGACAAGATATAACCTCCTTGAGTTTTGCATTTGAGAAAATTAAGAGTTCATGTGATTTAAGTGCACTCGAACTCCCATGATGGAAATGAGTGATCCATGTCTAATAATCCCCATTGACCATGAGGAAGCATTAATACTGAGGGCAATGCCTATCCTTCCTTTGAGATAAAGCCCTGAGGATGCAACTATCTCAGTAACAGAGGAAAGAAGAGGAAAGAATCCAGCAACTAAATAGAAAAAACAATTAACAAAATCTATCTGTGGGTATTGGGTGAAATTCTAATATCTTATCTCTGTCAGATTAGAACATTTTACCCACGGCTGTGATGGATTCTCAGTCACCAGCAATTTTAAAATCAAGATATGCTCTAGTTCAAGCATGAATTAAGTCAGGGAAGTCCTATGGCCTATACACGAGGTCAGATTCAATGATCACAGTGGTCCCTTCTGGATTTTTAATCTATCAATCTATGAAAATCTAATAACTAGACCAACCTGTCTTCCACATATAGGGTGCTCTTTGAGCACATGTGATCTAGAACTATATATGAGCTATTACACTCTCCTGAGAAGGCTGACTCTTAATTTCTGAAACACCTGTTATTTTTATTCTTGCAATTCAAAGTTGCTTAATCAGAAATCCAGACATTTAGCAAATAACTGGGAAAAATTTCACCTTGGCATATTTCTATAAAATATTAAGTATCATTTTGCCCACTATTTAATTTATTCTGGTTTCCAGACATCATTTATTATAATGTTCTCACAAATAACAGTTGGTGGAGGAATTAGAGTGATACTCCAATAAGAAACGATCAAGTTGAATAAATTGCATAGTAAGTTGGATTTCTTTAAAATAAAGAAAAGGCACACATTTACTGAAAGCTCAGTTCTGCTTCCATACTGATAAATTGGTTCATTAAGCGGTGTATAGAGAACTGTGTTAAAATTGTAGGCTGTCCCTTTAAATTTCAGGACAGTTTCCTAGTCCTGCTTGCAGGGTAGAGAACCCTGTATGGAAATATGCAATCTGGGCTTGGTTGCAGGCTGTCTGCAGAACAGCAGCCTAGAGCAAGTTGGGGTGAGTTGTGCCTCTGTTTTAGGGGAGCAACCTGCTTTCTCTCTCTCTGTTTTAGGATTCTTGTGTATTATTGTTCTGAATTCTAAGAAATAAAGTCATATTATGTTACCATCTTCCAGCAAAAGTATTTCATGTTTTTATCTAGCTTCTCTGTGTGTATTCTGTGAACATAACACAGTGACTTACATTTTTTGCAATAAGACGGACAGTGGAAATGGCACAGATAAAGAACAGTTCATGGATACGACATATTCACTTCATTTTCTACTTAAGGTACCTTTATGCCCCCAATAGTGTAGTATCTGGGCACCCCACAATATTTATCCTCACAACATCCCTATGAAGTAAAGGAATACTGTTGTCCACATTTTACAGTGTAGCAAGCCGCTCTGGCCTGCCGCCGAGCCTGGGTCTGAGGAGGGCTCACTGTGCCCCTGGTGGACAGAACCGGGCCCTGCGAGCCGAGCCACCCGGAAGCAAAGGGGCGGGGTCAGAGCACAGGAAGGAAGTATAAAAGGCAGGCCAAGCAGCTCAGTCAGGGGGAAGTTGCTGTTGGAGACAGATGGGCCTCCCTGGAGGCAGTGGCCCAGATCTTGAGACTGATCTAGACAACCCCAAGGCCGACCAAAGCAGGTGGGACCGGCCGGATCTACCCGACCCGGATGACTGGTGGGAGCGGCCGGAACCAAGGGACCAGGTAGAGCTTCCAGGCCCAAGTGGCTGGAGGGGGCTTCCCAGACCCCAGGAGGGGGGTGGACTGCTGGACCCCAGCATCTGGGGACAGGACCCTCACCCTGTGGGGGGGGGGGTAAGGGAGAGAGAGAGAGAGCGCGCGCTCCGGAGGCTGGTCTTGACCTGGAGGAGTTACCTGGTGTGGATGACCCCTCCCCAGCGTGCTGAGACCCCGACCACCCAGGGGAACCCTCAAGGCCCTGTGACCTGGAGGAGCTACCCTTGGTTGACGACCTCCAGGAGTTCCCAGACCTACCGCCTGCTGCCGGCGAAGACCTAGCCAGATGCCGGCTCACCACCTCCCCCTGTGCCCCAGAGGGCCCTAAGTGGATGCAAGTACTCCGGGGTTGGGTGGGAGGAACTGGCTCAGGGAGGCCACAGGTGGAGGCTGAGACAAGGGCCGAACCTAATTCAGCGTGTTGCGGCTGGAGCCTTGCTAACCCAATGGCAGTCACCTCGTGCCGCTGGTAGGGCCCTGGGCTGGGACGCAGTGGAGTCGGGTGGGCCTGCGTCCCCCTCCCCCACTTCCTGTCCCTAGACAGCCAAGAAGCATTCCTAGCCTTGACAACCCTACCCCAAGGATAGACTGCCTCGCTCGCCCACCCCGCCCTGCCCAGGGCCGGGCCGATAGACTCCATGGGCTTGCCGCGGAGGCGCTAATTCCCCAAACCGAAGGTGCTGGGCCCAGCCTCGGAACCTGAACCCAAGGAAGGGCCAGGACATGGCTGACCAGGACAGGTCAGCCGGCTTACAAACAGGTAGAGAACTGAGTCCCAGGGGCCTGGATCTACAAAGGGACTTAGATGCTGCAATGCTCAGCATTGCAATGCCTAACATTGGGTGCCTTGAAAATCACTGGACAATGCCCTAATCCCTTGGCTAAAGCTTATAAGGGGGTCATCTGCCTCCTGCCCACTTTGTGTATAGTTTGGTATGTTCTGAGCATGTTTACCAGGCCAGAGAAGTGGGGCCAGAGGCAGAGAAATGCAGGCCAGAGAAGTGGGGGAACAGCTGTCTCCACCTCGTTTGATGACCATTTCGAACTTAGGCATGAGAGAGACATCGGGACACCCACTTCAGGCAGCAGTGCATTTCCCAGATGCAGAAACATAGGCATCTAGGTAACTCTTTGCAGTGAAGATGTATGTGCTGAGTGAGTTAAGTGCCTATGCGGTTAGTTGCAGCTCAACATGGTTTTTGTGGACCGCAGTGGTGCCTAAAACTGAGACTTCGATGCCTACATCTGGATTTTAGGCACCTAAATCCTTTGTAGAACTCAACCTGGGAAACTGTGCCCAAAGTCACACAGGATGTCTGTGGTAGAGCAGAGAATTGAGTGTAGGTTTCCTAGGTTCCAGGGTAATGTCCTAAACACAGGACCATCTTCCTTTCTTTAGAAGGCAGTTGTTGCCTGATCTAAGACATGATAAAATCACTCAGTCTATCTAATACTTCAATAAGCTTTGGATAAGATTCTCAAACATGGCTGGACAATGCAAGTACTTGATAAAGGATTCATGCACAGAAATATCAAGATTATCAAGGAAATTACAAGACTATTCTAGCATGAAAGGATGGCATTAATGAGAATAATACACAGCAGACATTTCAATATGTCCCTCTGGCAATGCTGCTGTATAGTTTTTTGATGCACTCCATCCCATGTTGGAGCAGTGCAGAGTCACCCAAGTGGGAAATTCCAAACGGCATTGTTCCTCAAGGAGACACAACACCTCTAAGATTTTCCATGGCAGGTAGTCACTCTGTTACCTTAAGGACCTGAACCACATCTTTTTTAAATCAGTGGAAAGACTGCCATTGACTTCAAAGGACTTGGACTGGTTGTCTGGAAAGAATGCAGCATGTCCTCTCCTTTATGGTTAGCCAGATTTGCTGACAGCTTTGGCAGGCCGCTGGGCCATAAATCCACCTCCACCCTGCTTCTCCACATCTCCTTTGCAGAGGCTAGTGCTAGCACTAGAATTGGTTCTTGCAGAATCCACAAGTATTTCATTGTACCCACATCCCTGCAAAAGAATGACAAAAGAAAAAAGTTGCTCATAACAGCTGATCAGGAACTGGACACAGAATAACCCCATAAGGCTTTTTGCATTCTGTACATGTGTGCTGGGAACTAGCCGTAATTAGTGTCGTCTTTGCCTAGGACAATGAGGTCCATGACTCTGGATCTTAGGGACTACTGCAGCACTAAAAATTAATAGCTAGAGCTGAGCTCTAAGGGTCAGAGAAGAGGTTAGAGAGCAGATGAGGTTTGGGTATGAAATCCACAGATGGAATTCACTTAACAGACAAAACTATGGAACTGGAGATGAGCTGAAATTGCCTGAATTTAAAGCCTTCCTCCAAAAGTTCTGGAGTGTTTAGATATGGGAGTCTGATAGACACATTTGTAATTAAAGAGGTTTTGAATAGAAGTAACTTGGAAAAAAACTCCTCTCACCAGGGAAACACGTTTTACTCCAGGAACATTAAATAGCAGAAGTTTCCAGTATATATGAGCAATTGTTTGTAAACATCCATGCTTTACTTATTAGGTTTATAGTTTAATTAATAATTTGCATTCCTTTTACATCATTTATATAGCGCTGCAAGTGTTCATGGCCATTTGAAATCAGATAACAAGACTAGGTCTCTGGCTACAGTTTACAATCAAAGTCCCTGAACCCACCAAGAGCTCTGTGTGAGTAGACACCTAAACCAAACCAGAGCTTCAGTTATATCAGTGGGGCTCTGCATGGGAAGAAGAGTCTACCTATGCCCAGCACACTGCAGGATTGGGGCCTAAATTGGATGAAGAATTTAAAAACAAAAACCAGAATACTCTTGATCCAGTGTTTCTGTTGACTTCAAGGCCTTGCATCAGGTCTTAAATTAGGGAAAGGTCTGAGAGAAAGATCTCAGTCCATGGAAGGAAAATGCATGTTGTTAAACAGTTGAAATAATCAATTTAAAAGGAGCTGTAAAATCTAAGGTCAGAGATATTACAGGTGTGTGGTTATAGATGGTGATAATTGTCTAACTGAGTGTGAATCTCAGAGGTCCCGGCTCCAAGTTACTAAACTCAGTGACTGGAAATAAGAGCAAGGCGAACTTATAGTGTGCTCACTGCAGTCTCTGTTGCTCAGAGTATTATGTGAAGGAGAGCTTGCTGTGATGGGTTCAACCTGAAGTATGTATGTTGCAATATCAGGGATTTATTAGCTAATCACCGGTTTATTTAATGAGCAGTTTGTTAAACAGCAGAATCATGTTTCATATAAATAACACAATCAATAACAGCTGCCTCTCTGCTCACAGGTCTAACTCATCCTTCTTCGAAATAAATTTGCTTTGTGTGAGCTGGGAGCAAATGTTGTTTTCAGTTGATTTTATCCTTCTGCTCAAGTCAGTGCGTCTTCCCTTCTCAGTGCAGAGTTGGCACAGTTAGAAGGCTCTGACGAACAGTGAGACCCAGAGCAAAACTGGAACAATATTAACTGACAGTGACTGACTCCTGCAACCAAGGGCTAGTGAAAAAATAACAGCCTCTTCTATGACTCGTCTCATTGCTTTTTTATAAATTGTATATTCACTCTTTGAACAGCATCTGCCGGATCCAAATCTTATCACAGATCAAAATGATTCTTACAAAATTCAAGTATTTGCTAATTCCTTTATATTCAACCGATTTGTGTTTCTAAACAAATACGGCAACAGCACAGCATGAACTGCAACCCATCATTTAATGAAATCTGTTTTTAAAATGAATCTTTTCAATGGGGGGGGGTGTTGCTGAGATTTTGCAGGGGCAGGATGGAGCTATTTGCTGGTGATTTCATCTTCTCTTTGGTAATTCAGCTTACTGCCAGATATTTATTAGCCTCTGGTATGGAAAGCAGCTCATAACTCATTAGCCTTTTGACTCTAGCAAATGGGATCTTTTGGCCTATAACGTACTCCACTGATGGTACCAAGCTCGTTGTGATGGAGAAGTAGCTTTGCAGCCTGTAGTCCTTCAGTTGTGTTGGCTTCAGTGATGTGCTATCTCTTATACAGATCCACTGAAACAGTCCCAGGGCAGCCTTTTATTGTCAGTGGACAACTAAGTATTCACATTCTCTCAAAGGTCCTGTCTTCATAGTTACGCCTAACAGTGAAGTTAGACAATAGTGGGTCATTTGAAGGACAACAACAGAAGACGACATTCTTTCTACCTTTATGTGGTCACAGCATTAAATGTTCCCTTAGTATGTTTTGTTTTTATCATTGATTCTATGCTCTAGTGAAAAAATATTACAGATTAAATATCAAGAAAGTGATATATCTACATACTGGATGCAAGAACAACATACCTTGTAAATTCAGTTACAAATTTGCTGGAAAACAGTGATTTCACTGGTATGCCTGTAGAAGCAGGAAAAGTCATATCACTTGTTCTCAACTGAACCATGGATAATTTTGAACATAACAGTTTTGTGCTAGCTAATGTTTGTTTTCCCCAAAAGATCATCCCTTCCTTTGTATGCAGTCCAAATTAAGGCCGTAATCCAACTCCTATTGAAATCCATGGAAAGGCTCCCGCTGATTTTAGTGAGCTCTGGATCAGGTCCATGGTGATGCTTCAAGAGGTTTAACATTTTGGCCACCAAAGCCAAAGGCAGTGTTTAAAGGCTATGCTGATTTGTTCTGTAGAAATTCTCTATAGAAATGCAATTGCACTAAATAATAAAGAAGGGGGGGAGGGGAAGCTTTCAATTCAAATTAAGTGAAAGAAGCTCAAATGTTCCTCCTGCCTTCAGTGTTTTTAGATTGCCACCCACATATATAAAGAGAATCTGAAAGAAAAAAAACTAGTTCAAACAGCAGCTGGCATGCAGGTAAAAGGGCCTCAAGGCAAAAGAACAAGCAAGAACCCCAACTGTGTCTTTGAACACCTCCACATCCTCTGTGAAGCATAAAGCCACAGTTGGCAGGAAAAGCTCTGCCAAGTGAATGCAGTTATGGGTAGGAATAAGAATGCTTGCCTAGGGCCATCTTGTTAGTATGACTACGTGCAAAGTCTGCCCCTGAAACTTCATTGATCTGTTTTGTCACAGCTAAGACACATATGTGCCAAATTTCATCCACTTCTTCACCCTGGATATTCCTTCAGCAATGAAGATGCTTCACATACATTAAAACAAAACAAAAAAATCCAGGCAGTTATTTTAGTAGAGATGAAGTAAAAATAAAAGATGCACAATAATTCCTGAGATAAAGTCTAATGCTAAATGGAGCCAATGTTTTCAACAGCAAATTTCTTTACCTTCCTGTGATCTTGTGTGTAAAAAAGGCAGGGACAATCTTTGTAGATTTTTTTAAATAAGCTGTTTAAAAACCACAAATGGATTAAGAATTTAAAGTATGCCATTCATTTTAATGTCTTTAGTACATTTTGCTGAAGAGGAATTGCCTTCCTCGTTCACAACAATTGTGTCTATGGTCAAGGTTCTCAAAAGTCAGTAGTGATTTTTTGAGTACTTCAATTTTTTGTCATCCACCTGGAGACAGCTGAAAGAGCCCTTTTCAGCACTTTCTGAAAATCAGGCCGCTTCGAAATATCTCAGGCTGGACTCCCAAAATAAGAGGTGGACAAAATCACTAATGACTTACATTACATACACCTATGGCCTAGATTTTCTATCATGTTCTCAATGGGTATAAATTGATGTTGCTCTATTTAAGTCAAACATCAATTTACACCCACTGCAGATCTGGCCCTATGATATCTCTGTCCTACACTAAGGATGGAAGAATCTCATGCACTGCTACAAACTGGGGACTGACTGGCAAAGCAGCAGTTCTGCAGAAAAGGACCTGGGGGTTACAGTGAACAAAATATGAGTCAACAGCGTGCCATTATTGCCAAGAAGGTTAGTGGCATTTTGAGATGCATTAGCAGAAGCATTGCCAGTAGATTGAGAGAAGTGATTATTCCCCTCTATTTGGCACTGATGAAGTACTGGTGAAGTAGTGTGTCCAGTTTTGGGCCCCCCACTACAGAAAGGATGTGGAAAAATTGGAAAGAGTCCAGCCAAGGGCAAAAAAAATGGTTAGGGGGCTGGAGAACATGCCTTATGAGGAGAGGCTGGGGGAACTATACTTGTTTAGTCTGTAGAAGAGAAGATGAGGGGGGATTTGAAAGAAGCCCTTAACTACCTGAAAGAGGATTCCAGAGGATGGAGCTAGGCTGTTCTCAGTAGTAGTAGATGACAGAAGTAGGATCAATGGTCTCAAGTCGCAGTGGGGGAGGTCTAGGTTGGACATTAGGAAAAACTTTTTCACTAGGAGGGTGGTGAAGCATTGGAATGGGTTACCTAGGGAAGGGTGGAATCTCCATCCTTTGAGGTTTTTAAGGTGCAGCTTGACAAAGCTGTGGCTGGGATGATTTAATTGTAGTTGGTCCTGCTTTGAGAGTGGGTTGGACTAGATGAACTCCTGAGGTCCCTTCCAAACCTAATCTTCTATAACTCTAGAATTCTATTGTTTTATTATGACAGTGGTTTTGCACTTTTAATGAAAAGCTCATGGTCCGGAAGCACTCAAATAATTCAAAAAAGGTTTTACACTGTTCAGCAGGATCATGAACATTTTGTGACATCCATCCTATTCCGATCCTGTTCTGATATATTCGAAGAGACAGATGGGGTGAAAATTGCAATCTTGATGATATGTGAACACAGAGACAACTTATGTTTCAGCAGAGAAGCAATTCATGAGGTGGTATGGAGCACCAAGAACTGAAAGTAGATTACCTTGCTGGGGGAACAGTCCATCCCTGATTGAAAGAAGAAACATGGTATCGCATCCTTTGGCAGTGGTTATTGCCTTTTGGGGTGCATGAAAATAACAGTCCCTGCAGTGCCCCAAGCACAGGATCCATTGCAATTGTCCTTGACCCTGGCACAGCACATTTCTGTAGATGAAAGAGTGCACGCTGCTCCAATGCATACTAAAGATGGAAAAGAAGGCTCCAGGTGTCTTCCTGATCCAAATAGAAGCCAAGGAATAGGGATGGTCAATTTTTTTTGACAGAACAATTTTGGAAAATGCCATTTTGTCTAAACTGAATTTCTTTGAAGGAATGTGAATTTTGACCAAATTTTTGATGGAAAAATTTTGAAATAGGCAAAAAGGAGATATTCCATTTCAATTTTGCTTTTCCTCATTTTGTTTTATTCAGACTTTCCTCTTCACTTATTTTCAACTAGAATATAATATGTTGTGTTTGGAATATAATTAATATATTTTGAAACAGTTTGATAAAGTCATTTCAATGTTTTCAAATAAAATTTTTCACAATTTCTATTCTGGAATAAGTTCAAAATTCTGATTATTTTCTTCCCAACTCAATCTGAAAAGAGGATTCAAAATGAAGGAATTTCCTATGGGATGGACATTCTGTTTTCTGATCAGATCTACTGAGGAGGGCAGTCTAGCTTACAAAATCTAGTTAGGTTTTCTACAGATGCTGTATTTTCTACAAGAGAGGAATAAGTTCATCTCTATTGATATATACAATAAAATCTGCCTTTGAGACCACCTCTGAAGAGTTACCAGCTGACACAAGCTACTATGTGCAGAGGCCATGGAACAGCATTGCTCTCTGGTGTGCAAACCTTTGAAATGAGGCCACCACTTATAAGCAACCCCTTACATTAAATCCCATGAGTGGTCGCTCTTGGACGATTTTATTATACAAATGGTCTTCCACCTCCTTCACTTAGAAGGACTCTGTCTCCCCATTGCATATCTAAGCAGGATACACTACATTTACTGAACACATATAACATATCTGCTGCCTGGTAAGAAAATGGTCGTGGATGATTGAGCTTCACTTTAGATCCTCCAGATCTCTGTGTGATTATCAGGTGCACATTCTCCAGTGTTCTTGTCCCTTTATTCTTATTTATAACTGAGTCCTAGACACCCTGACTATATCTAAGTCATAATATTTCCTCTGTGTTCCTTTCCCCCTGCCTGCACGTAGGGGTGTAAATTCCAAACTGTGTTTGTTGGGCTAGCAGTTAAAATATACAAGCATTTTAGTTGCCAGATGAGAAAATATGACTTAAGGAAATTACTGAGACACAATAAATATGTCTTCACACAAAGTGGCTAGTCAGAGAATAAATGAACCTTTAGGTTATGTCTACACTGCAATGAAAAACCTGTGGCTAACCAATGCCAGCTGACATGGGCTAAGGGGCTTGGGCTAAGGGGCTGTTTAACTGCAGTGTGGACATTCGGGTTCAGGCTGGAGCCCAGGATCTAGGACCCTGTGATGTGGGACTCCACAAGCCCAAGTCAGCTGGCACGGGCCAGCCGCAGATGTCTAAGTGCAGTGTACAAGTATTCCTGCAGCCTCACCAACTCGGGAAGGAAAAAATAAGGTCCTAATTGCAGGTCATTTCCTATCCCTTTCCTCAAAGCTTCATTTCCACAAATATAAACTCAAAAGCAGAACAAATCAGCTCAAATCCTCTGAGTCATAATCCACCTGCTTTTCAAGCTCTTTCAGTTAAGAGAAGAGTGGGCACACCCATGCCATATGATAATGCATCTTTGCTCCCCTTTCCTTTTATAATCCAGATTAGCCATGTGATAGGCAGGAACCTTAAATATAAAAGTGCCTTTACAACTTGTCATGGGGGCTAATTCTCCTCTCACACCAGTGTGAAACCAGTGTAACCTCATCGATTTTAGTGGAATCATTGCAGACTTTCCCCAGTGGAAGTGAGAAGAGATTCAGACATTGTCTTCTTTCAGCACCCAGAAAACTCCAGCTTTCGCTCTCTTCTGTACATGTAAATCTTCTCCCTGCCATTGTTCTGTCTGCCCCATTGTTTGCTCCATCCCTTCGGCAAACCTTCATACCCACATGAAATATATGTTGGAGACAAAGTACAGAAAGGAAATCCTTGCTATGTAATGAAGAAAAGATTGGTTTAAAAGCAAATAAACCTTGCTTTGGACACCTATCAAACATTTAAAAGAGTGAGTTATTTCCACTTGGGCACTATCACAGTAGCATTGTATGCTGTCCTGGGCGCACATCACAAAACTGTACATGTGCTGAACTGCTAATGTGTAGCAACAGGGTTTTTATGTTCTTATCGTTCCATTTGTTTGTTTTTCCATTTTGCCTACCTCTCTATGTCCCACAGCATAGTAGTCTGTATTCTTGTCATTCAGCTTGCATTGTGATTCAATCACATCAATAGTAATACACAATAAAACTGACTAACAGACAAATGCTCAGCCATCAAAGCTAACTCAATTAACAATTCTGTATATGATGATCAATCGGATCAATGGGATCACCTGCAAAATATTCCTATGTTTCCTTCCTTCATTGATTGACATGTTGGCTGATGATGAAGGGCAAAATGAGTCAGCACTGGCATGTCTCCTTGTGTTGTCATTTTTTTAAATACTGAGGATATTCATCAAAATGGTTGTCACATTAAAATCTTATTTATCATTGCTGTCCTTATAGGTAGTGGCTTGTGGGTATGTTTGCTGTGGGTTTTCCTCAATAGGGGTGTAGCCACCTGATATGACAAACTCTATCCGCTGTACAAAACTGGTGAATTTCTAGCTTTGGATGCACTGTGTGTTAATGGCCATTAATTACTCCTTTATTTCCTCACTAGTTCCTTGTATTTCCCCATTCATCTGTCTGTAGCCACCTGCTGTCTCGTGCATTTTACTTAGATTCGAAGCATCTTTTTGTTCTGTGTTTGTACAGTGCCTGGCACTATGGGGTCCTGGTCCATCGCTGGGGTTCTTAGGGGATCCCAAAATACACAATAAATAATAATAATATGTGAGGAATGTATACATATGGAAGAAGTAGAAGCATGAAAAAAATACAGGACCCAAGCTGATGTTATGGAAATCAATGGGAAAATTTCCATTGAATCCCAGGGGCTTAGGACCAGACCCGCAATGACTTCAATGAGGGGCAGAGTATTCTAGCATATTATCAGTTAATGAAAATTGAAGTACAATTTCCAGAGATATTAATTACTGATCATGTATATTACAGTAGCTTAATCACTAACCCCGTTGCAGTAGGCACTGTACGAACACAGAGTCATAGAGAGCGATACCATGGAACTTTTTTGTAACAAGGGATTGCATTGATAACCATATTCAGACTTTTCTTTCCTCTCATTCTAGTGCAGTGGACAGTGCAGCAAACATATGCCTGGATATTCCCATCAGACTCCGGGCTAATTGTATTGCAGTGGCACAGTGTGTACAGAATATACCATCATTTGTAATGTGTTTGGGGATCCTTTGGTATGAAAGGTGCTACATAAACGTAAAATAGTAATGTTATAAACACCCATAGTGGGCTTATGATTAAAATAACCCCATAAAAGAACATGAAGAAATACAGTTTTCAGCGGTCTATGAGCTCCTTCTTGTGAAGTACATTTCAGTATTAGACAGGGTAAATGAACTGAAGTAAGGAAAGCAATCATTCTAAGGATCACTGGCCATATCTTCTGTAAATGTTTCAAGGAGAACAGCCCTATCTATTTTGATGATACCAAGTATTTCTTCTGAAATGGAATCTGGTTATTTAATTCACACATCTTGCTGAGTAACATAGCTTCAATTAGTAATGGGACGTAGAAAGAGATTTGTCACCTACAAAATAAATGTGTATTACTTCAAAGTCCTATAGCAGGGAAAAAAAGTATAGAAGTTTAAAAAACAAAGGAAAGATCCATTAGATCATCTTGTTCATCTCCCTACAAATGCAGAATTGTAATTTACAGTATATTTCCTAACCATCTATTCTAGTAGCTAAAGTACCAAATAGTGATTCCTTTTTTACAGACGGGAAACAGAGACACAGGCTGGGTCTGCACCCATCACGACACTGTCACATCGATTGCTCTGGATTGACTGAGCGGTCTGTATAGACGCGCTCAGTCGGTCCAGGAAGCGACGCAGGAAAACCACCCGCATAAGTGGAGTAGTGCTGCGTTGAAGGGAGCGCTGTTCCCTTCGAGGCAGCGCAGTATGGACACTGCACGGAGGAGACACTGCAAAGTCGACGGGAGATACGCAAGTGATTTACGTCACTTGCGTATCTCCTGTCGACTGCCGCCGAATTGCCAAAGTAAGTGTAGACCGGGCCACAGACACTAAGGTCCACATCCTCAAAGGTATTTAGGTACCAGAGTTAGGCAACTAAATACTCTTGAAAATCTGGGCCTAAGTAACTTTCCTTAGGTCACACATGAAGTTGGGGGTAGAATCTGAATCTGATAGCAATGCCTTAGCCACGAGACTATCCTTTCTTCTCCTTATTCTGTAATGATAATACTAGCTAATTAACATGAATTATTCTGTAGTAATAATTATTTTAACAACTATTCATGTATCACCATTTTAAATCACCTTTTATCACTTAAATAAGTTTTCCTATAGAGAGTCAGGAATGAGAAATATTCATAAACCACCTCTATCCAGCCTTTTCATTTGCCTCAAAGTTTTTCTTATGTCCATTTAACATTTCAGAACAAAGGTTTCTGGCATAATAAGGAAATAAGACATACAAATTTAATGGCAAGAGTAGTTAACCATTAGAACAATTTACCAAGGATCATGGTGGAGTCTCCATGTCTGATAATTTTAAAATCAAGACTGGATGCTTTTCTAAAATATGATTTAGAGATTATTTTGGAGAAGCTTTATGGCCTGTGTAATACAGGAGGACAGGCTAGATGATCAGAAGGATCCATTCTGGCCTGGAAATCTATGAGTAGGGGTCTGTGAGCATCCAACCCTCTTCTGAGGCATGGAAAACAGACAGTTCTGGGAAAAATCACCAGACCATGCTGTGAATGGGAGAGGAGTGGAAGTGAGAGAAGGAAGCAGAACGATCCCAGTGGCTCAGGGTGCCTCTGCTCCCTCCTCCCCTCCTGTGAATAACAGGATAGATCCTCTGCTTCTCCCCAGGCCCCTGTTCCTCCATGCCATACGGAGCCTGAGAATGGGGGGAGGGGTGTCTGCTGAACCCTGCAGACTTGGGAGTGGGAATAAAGAGCAGCTGGAGCTGCAGGAAGAATGGAGGTGAGGGAGGAAGCAGAACAGATGTGAGGAAGAATTTGTCCTCCAATCCAGGATGAGCTCAAGTTTATTTAAAACTCAGCCTAGGGATCTCTCAAGTTTGGCCCAAGAGCAGATAAAAGTTGGCTCCCTGTTATCACAAAATTTCAGTCCTTGGGAAAACATTTGGCATATTTGGCCTGAGTTTCCAGTTTGCAACAAAACCCTCTGGCTGGGGAGTTATTCATATTGCTAACTAAAAAGTCTATTTTAACTCCTGCATACTTGTTATCATGTGCATGGTTTGAGTAACAGCTTTCTTTTATAATGCCTTTCCATTTTGTGCTTATGATGAGCCATGCCATGTCCCATGTCTATATATCACTGTTCTTCTAAATGGAGTGCTAACACTTTTTGTTTCTGCTCTTGTGCCATCAACCCCCTGCCCTTACGTGGTGAAAGTATAACTTTAGCCTTGCTCTTGACATCTGAATCTAACTATGCCATCTACTGCTTTGTGGAGTCTACAAACAGCTTTAGAGTTATTCTTCCCATATATTTTACTACAGCAATATCTCTCGGGCTTTCAAGCTCATTTTGTATTTGTTAAAGCTAGAGGTTCAAATATATTGGATAAATCAGCAACTCATACCTGAGAGATGGAGCATCTGTGCTGGCTCCCATGTGAGCACCATGAATGAATGCAAAACAAGAACCAAAAGAGAGATTATATTGTGGGTCATGTATCTGAACAGTTTACTCAAGCAGCTAATAATGAGTTAAATTTCAGTGGATTGGAACCTCCTGCTCCAGATATTGTTTGATAATCTGTTGTTTATTAGCAGCACAGTGGGGTGCACTTTTCCCTCCTAAGTGTGAGATAATTTGTTTTGCCCAATGGTCTTGCAGTATAAGCTCTACAGAGAATTCCTCTTACAAAACAAAGGTGTTGATGCACATAGGTAATGGTATGCAAACAATGACATCACCGAACATCCATCATGATTTACATTGTGTTCCTTGACATATGGCTATGGCAAAATTACTGTGGCAAGTTCTGGTACAGTGTCAGACTACAAAATTGCACCCCATATTCTTGCAGACCTTTGTTTTGTAGCCACTAGTCTATTGAACCATATTAATATGAGCTTAATGACCTTTAAACGTATATACAATGATGAACACCTGTTTACACAAAATCTATTTTCACTGTTGTCAGGATTTGAAATTTTGCTGATAGAGTCATGTCTTAAAACCAATTGAGCTGGTTGAAAAGGATATCAAACCATGAAATTTGGGTATTTTGGGGTGTTTTCAGCTTCAGGAAGCATTTATAAAGAAATCCATTTATTTGGAAATATACAAAGAATATCATGAACAAATAGCAACCCTGTAGACCATTCTCAAAGCACTCAATGTTGTTAGAGGGCACATGAATTTCAGATTTGGCCACCCATGCATTCTAGTAGGTGGAAAGCAGGTATTCTGTGCTGAATTTGTGTATTTCATCAAACCATGCAGACTAGTCAAGAAAGGATTGTGAATTTACAAATGCAAAAAAGCTTAATGGGGGTCATGCTGAATTGAAGCCCTAATGTTCACAGAACGTTCATTGTTGTACTACCCAGCATTCATCTTATTTCACTATAGTTGTAGATATCGTTACACAGCTAATTACATAAACTAAAAGGGAAACAGCACTTAAATTACAACAAAAACTAGATACAGGTGTGAATGTGAAATTCAGGGTGTCTTTTACATCAGGAAGATGCTCAGTAACAATCTGTTGTAAGGAAACTGCAATGAATTTTGTGACTGCATTGTTGTTCACATTGATAACCTATGTAGCTACTGGACACTTTGAAAGGAATATTTTCTGTCTCTCTATGGAATGTTTCAGTAACTCCACCACTAACAGCTCCATGTCCATTGGGTAACTATTCATAGGTAATGCTACATATATAGATAGATTCATCCGTGTGCCAGCACAGGACAAGAAAGGAGACTTATTGTCTTTCCTCTATTCAGACACTCATGGGGACATCAGTCCCCAATGCAGTCTTGAAGAACCTAACTTGCACTCTTTTGAATGACCATTGGCCATACGGGCCATTGCAGGCGCACAGAAATGCCAGGACACAAGAATGTCCTGTCAAGGCCTCCTGGCCTATGCCACCTGGAGTTCTTAGAGAGACAAGGTGGGTGCGTTAATATCTTTTATTGGACCAACTTTTTTTTTGGTGAGAGAGACGAGCTCTCGAGCTTGCACACAGTTCTTCAAGCCTGGGAAACTTACTATTTTGAGTTATACTTTAACCTGACAACCAGGTACAGCTGCAAAAGAACTACAGGTCTCAGGGCCAGTTCTAGGAGCTTGCAAGCAGGACAGTTGCCCTGGATGCCAACTCTCTGTGTTTTTTCTCTGCTCCATTCTGAATAGCCAGCTGTTTTTTCTTGTTGATTGATGGGGCGGGGTCAGCTCTTTTGTTTGTTTGTTTTCTTTGCTCTCTGGCTTGGGAGGAAGTGGGGGGGGGGTCACACCATAAAGGTTTTCTGCCCTATCTGGCAAAACAATCTGGGCTGCTTTAATCAGGTGTGAACCTGGCTCCTGGGATCCAATTTTTTTTTTTGCCTCCTAATTGCCACATAATATGTATTAAGGATCTCAGTGTGATTCCTCTCTGATGAGGTAAAGAGGAGTTTTGCTACTGACTTCAATGGGTGCAGAATCTGACTCTCTCTCACTGGCAGAAATCACTCCAAAATTATAGATAGTTATAATGCATCTTTCCCATTGGCCATTAAGAAACCCTACCTTAGCGTGCAATCCTTAAATGACTTTGTATTTGTCTAACAGCAGCTTCAGCCTTTTAAAAAATGACTGTGCATGATAACAAGAAGATGCTTAGGTCTATTAGGAAAGAAAATCCTGGAGGTGAAGGTGACAGCTTTACAGCACTAGCCCTTGCCTTATTTGCAGTAACTCATTTTATATATAGTGTTTCATATTGGTGAAGCCAAAGGCTAGAGCTGCTTGTGATTTACACCAGCCCATAAGGGAGATGGTAGGATCCAAAAAGGCAGAAAATAGTCTGTTGATTAGAACAGTAAATTAGGGAAAGACGGAAGGGGAGAGAAAAATAACTGGATTCCACAGACGTGCATAAACATTTCATGTTGTTTGCTGCTTGTTACTTGGCTTCCCTATAAACTGTGCACTAGAAGTCTTTAAAGCAATAGTAAACCTTTCTTTTGTCTCCCCACTCCTGGTGTGATTTATCTCCCCCTTGGTTAGACAGACCTTCTGTTTGTCTAACCTCTGTTATAGAAACAAAAACAAAGTTGTTTGGTTTGCCGTGCCCAGACAGTTAAAAAAAGACAAAAGTCAATTTAAGAGAGCCATTTGCCTTCTTCAGGCTAAATGGGGATATTGCCTCCAAGCACAGGCCTGGAGAAGAAATACCTATGGCCACACCTGGCTACATAGAATTCAGAGACCATCTCACACAAGTCATCATGGAATTCAACATTTATTTTTGATTTGGGGGTTTTAAGAACTTTTCCTTGAGCTTCATTGTTTGTTTCCCAGTTTTTTTCAAGATGCAATAAAAGGCCGGTCAGTTATTAGGCTTGCCATTTACTATGTGTTTCTGTTTACCAAAAAAACCCTTATCTGCCATTTCTCAATATAATATAGCAGGGGCAACTGATATTTTTTTTAAGATGCAGTTTCTCTAGAAACGTGAAAAATAGCTCCAGAAAGCTTGCCAATATGTAGAAACATTGCTAATTCACACTAAAGATTGGGTTGCTCATTGTGGATGGCTGCATTCTCCAAAAAGGTGTGTTATGCCCCAATCCAGCAGTAGAATTCAGCACATTCTTAACTTCAAGTGCATAAGTGGTCTGACATACTTCAAAGTGAAGCTTGGTCTTAAGTGCTTGGCTAGATCAGGGCCTAAGCAAACATACACAATAAGAGTAGCAATGACAATGCATCATAAAATGTGTAACTTGACAAGTGCATTTTAGTTTAATCCACTTATGTTACTTCCTACCACTTAAATGTTTTCTGCCTTTTGAAAGTTTTTTTCTGAATCTAATATAACCAGCATAATCTTTTGAACTAAATTGAAATATTTTAAGTATCTATTACTAAATAAACTATAGTATATTGCTGAAATATTAGATCTTAGCAATAGGAGATCTCTCTGCTATAGTATATTGCTGAAATATTAGATCTTAGCAATAGGAGATCTCTCTGCTATAGTATATTGCTGAAATATTAGATCTTAGCAATAGGAGATCTCTCTGCTATCACAGTGTTTCTGAAAGTGAAGAGAGCCCATCATTTGTGTATGCAAATCACACTGTTTATGAAGTGATAATACCTAGTTCTTTTTTATCTCAAAGAGCTTTACAAATGAGGACAGTATCTCTAGCCTCATTTTACAGATGGGGAAACTGGGTCAGAGAGAGGTGAAATGTCTTGAGAAAGCTCACCCAGTAGACCAGTGGCAGAACCTGGAATAGGACCAATGTCTCCTATGTCCCAGTTTAGTACAATAGCCACTAGGCCATGCTACTGAAAAGAGAAACCAGCTTAGCAAGGTTCTACTCTAAGGCCTGGTCTACACTTACCTTCCGGATTTGAGGGCAATCGATGAGAGATATGCAAGTGACATAAAATACTTACGTAACTCCCATTGACTTCGCCATGTCTGTTCCGTGTGCCGTCCACTCTGCGCTGAGCTTACGGGAACAGCGTTCCCCTCAATATCATATAATGTGCAGGAATAAGATCTCCATGCTCATACTGCTGGATCTCGTTGCTGCCTTTGTTACAGTGGACCACAAAGCATTGTACCACAGCAACAAGACACAGCAGGAGTAGATAGGCAAGCACTACAGTGGCTCCAATCTTTCCTCTCCAGCAAAACTCAGAGTGGTGATGAGTAACAGCCCTCTCCTGTGGGATCCTTTAGGGATCCCTACTGTCCCTACTTCTCTTCAATATCTACATGAGGCCACTAAGAAAGAGAGTGAGATTCCATGGGCTTGGCTGCCAACAGAATTCAGGCTATGCTTAATTATATACCTCATTCTCAATTGATGCAACCACTACCACCACTAAAGGGTAAGAACGCCGACAGAACGTTAGCTCTTGGATAAAGAACAGCTGGCTCACCGGAGTCAGGCAAGACCAAAGTGATTCTGGTTAGAAAAGAGAAATGTTTTGAAGGCCTGCCCAGAGATTGTCTCTACCTTTCATCAAAGACATACAGCTCCTGTTCATTCAATTTGTGCAAAGTCTTGGAGTCTTGCTTGACTCACCATTAAATTTGAAAGACTGAGTTGCATAAGTTTCCAAAAATGCCCTTTTTCACCTCCAGCTTGTTAGGAAACATCATCCCTTCCACCCAGATAAGGACCTGCCTACAGTGACCTATGCATTTGCCATCTGTAGGCCAGATCACAGTAACTCACTGTTTCTGATGCCGAATGTGAAGACAATGCACAGGGTCCAGCTGGTACAGAATATGGCTTCCACTTCCTTCATGGCTCAGGCACCATAAACACCAGGCATGTGCTCAAGTCTTTTCACTGGCTCCTCGTCATTTTCTGATGCCAGTTTAGGGCCTGGGGCCTACTTTTCAAATTAATTAATGGATCAAGCCATGGTTGGATCACGACCAAATTTCAATCCATGAACCACTGTAACCTTTGCACTCGTCAGGGACACTGCAGATCACAAAGCCACGATTGAAGCATGTGAGATCCGGAGACAAAATATTCTCTGTCAATAGTTCCAGCTGTGGAACAATCTTCCGGAGGAGATCAAGCAAATTCAGCTTCTGCCAATATTTAAGAAATATTGCAAGGCCTTCCTCTTTAAGATCTTTCCATTATAAGTGATTCTTACAATTAAAAAACCCCTTTTATTCCCAAATCTTCTTAGCCCACCCCCCAAACTCCCTGCTACCCCCCTAAAACCCTACCCCTAGCAGAGTTTTGACCTCAAAAGGGAAAAAGTGTAAGAAATTCTATGTAATATACTAGGCACTTGGCTATTGCTATCAATTTTACCTGGAAGTTGCTCAGATACTTCAGTGATGGGTGGCAGTTTAAATCCCAAAGTTAGATAAATGGATTCACACTGTTATAAATAAGAGGAGAATCAAGAGCACAAAGTGCAGTGCCAACTGCATTCAATTCAATTCAATTCAATTCATCAACCTCAGAAGGATGAAAGATTGGGATTCAGAGTGTTCTGGAGGTCTAAATATTTGCAACCTTGTGCTTAGGTCTTGTGAGCTATCCCCTCCAGCTGTAGAACAGACAATTTTAAAATGTTTCTGTGTTGATAAGATTGATGGGTTTAAAATTTGCTATTTACATTGAAGGTATAAACCTGAATAAACTAATGTAGATTCAATTACTGAAAATAAATCCAGCCCACTCAAACTTTTGTATATGAGTTTTGTAGCTCTCTGACCTTTTCAGCTACATATTAATGCTACAATAAATCACTTCTTTAGTGCCTGGAATACTACCTTTCACCACATAACACGTCTTACAATTGTCCATATTGTCAATATATCATTATAATATAACTTATACATGTGTAAGAATGCCCTTCTGTTGGATGTAAACTTCATCTCTAGGATACACTGTGGGAGGAAGGAGAGGATATGTAACTATTTCATTCTATCACCTTCATAAATACAATATAACCCTTTCATCCACATTGAAAACTAATACCAGTAACTAATATCTATGCTGTAAGCTGTTTACTATCATACTTCTTGACAGATCTCATCCAGAAAGCTACATATTGAGGAAATGGATCAGTTTTACTCATTCATATTTCCTTCTTCGTTATTATCCTAACTTGACTTTAGGTTAAAGGATAAAGACTAGATCCTCTGCTGGTATATATCCACATAATTAATAATAATTAATTAATTAATATAATAAAATACCTCTTTCTTGTATAGCACTTTTCATTAGTTGACCTCCAAGTGCTTTACAAAGTAGATCAGTATCATGAACCCCACCCCCCCATTTTACAGATGGGGGAACTGAGGTAGAGAGAGATTAAAGTGATTTGTCCAAGATTATCCACCAGACTAGTAGCAGAGTCAAAAATAAACACCAGGTCTTTCGAGTTCCAGTCTCCCTCTCCCATGGTACTATGCTGATATACACTAGCAAAAGAGCTGGCCCTAAATGTTATAGACATGGTTGTAAAGTGAAAACAGCTGGATCAAAACACAAGAACAAACAGAGTCCTTATCACCTCCTATCTACCTACTTATCTGGGCCCCATCACTGTAGTATCTGAACATCTCACAATCTTCAATGTATTTAACTTAACAACTCCACTCTCCCGCTCCCACACACACACCTGGAGAGGTGGAACAGTAAAATTGTTTCCAATTTACAAATGTGGAACTGAGGCAGGGAGAGAATAGGGCACATATCCTCAGTATTTAAATCAATGGGAGTTAGATGCCTAAAAACTTTAGAGGAGCTGGACCTAAGTAATGCAGACACAGTCACAAGGGTAGTCTGTGGGACAACAGGATATAGAGTCCCAGGCTAATACCCTAAACACTGGACTACTCTTTCTGTCCTATACCCTGCCTAAAGGAAACAACTTAAATGAAACCCAGTCAATTTATGAAGCAATAACATTTTTCTGTTGCACAGCTTGTTTATGATACCAGAGGTGAATTGTATGTTTTAATAGTGTCACTGCAAGAGTAACAGTCATGATGACTTGCTAACTAAAAAAAAAAAGTTCCCAACTATTACATTCATATTTCAACAATTCCTTATTAATTTTGTTACCCTGTGATGTTCACCTCCAGTGCCAAATTCTTTTCTTAGTGAAGTTGGTGATGCAACATGACTGTCTACCCTTAGCTCCACCACATTATGGTCTCCAGAGACTTTCTTAAATGTATGTTAGAAGGTTGGATCTGAGTTTTGGAACGCAATTCAAAATAGCTTTTCAGATAGCCCAACAAACTCAGCCATCCCTGATATTGCTTAAATATCACATCATCCTAGGGTAGGTGCAAAACACAGGCATTGCTCATATTGGGACTGATGGTAATGTGCCAGATTACACTGCATTTTGAAGTGTTACCTAACTGTGTGAGAGAGAAACATAACTGGGATATGACAAGGAAAATCCTCTGTTTTGTTCAAACTCATATTTGTGGTGAGATATATTTTTCAACTAACCAGCTACAGATAGTGTGAGATGTCTAGCACCTTCAATTTCCATTGAAATACATGTGGCTATAAATATATGAAATAAATCCTTGATGACAATATCTTCGGAACAGAGCTCCGATTGCGAGTTTCTCTCCGTGCATTTGGATCTGTAGCTGGTTCTTTGAGTCCATTGGCCTCATAGTCTTCTGCTGTAAATTCACAGCATTGCCTCCATGGTCAGAAACTATTATTATATTCTTAGGGTGATTTCTCAGGGTCTGACCCAAAGCTCATTGAAGTCAGTGGGAAAACATTCATTGAATTATTTCAGCTGGTTGAAAAATGAAATTTCTGTTCTGCAGGAAATTCTGATATTTTGAAATTTGTTTTCATTTTGAATTGGATCAAAAAACTGAAATTTGAAAATTTCCTGTGAAACCAAAAAAATTGGAAAAAAAAAGGTTTTAGGACTATTAAAATATTTTGTTTCCATAAAATCAAAATATTATAACATAACATCAAATACGATATAGTTGAAAGGTGTCAAAATGATAAAGTCAAAACAAAACATTTGGACGTGATCAAAATGAAACAATAAAACTGAAACAAGTTGTTTTGACTTATTCCCAGTGAAATGTCAATTAAATCAATGATTTTCCATGAAATGTTTTGACTTTGATAAAACTGCATTTTCGATCATTTCCCCCCCACCTGTTCTCATCTTTAATGTCCAATACATCAGGGTTTCGTATAACAAGGGGGTATGTCCCTTTGAGTCATTTCATTACTTGACAGTTCCAAAAGCTGCCAGATTGGCACAAAAGGATGGACAGAGTTTAACCCAATAAAGAAGTTATATTCTGGTTTTAAATGGAAGAGCATGTGTTTCCTCCTGACACCTGCCATCAATTTTCCATCCCATAGTTTTGGAGTTCAAAAATGTAGCTACAACATTTTACGGAAGTGACTGTACACCCATTCACAAGAATCTGTAACTGCTGCCACTGCCAATTCATCACTGCTTAAAGAATGGGGTGTAGTTTTATATAGATGGTATCATAGGAGTTAACCACTAGTTTATGTTAGTAAACCTGGTAATAATCTCAGTTTACCACTACTTGAAACAGCAGGAAACCAAGTCAGACCACCTTAAGTCATTATATGGAGTTGAGTCGGCAGTTAAACAGAAATAGAAATATACACAGGAGGTGTCTTTCCGTGGGCTAAGAAGGATTCTCCAAGGTTTTTTCCTTTCTTACAAGTATATTTTACAGTTTGCTAATGATATCACAGGCTCTGCTGGCTTGAAGCTGGAGTGACTGACATAAAGAACTAGCTTTCTTCCCCCCCATTATTTAATTTTGTATTTATAAGATAATAAATATTAAAAATATGCAGCTTGATCCCTAACTTGTATAAACAGCTTCCATTGACTTTAATGGAGAGATGCCTATTTAGACAAGCTGATGATCTGGTCTATTTGTCATGTTTGCAGAAATACATATGGAAAATACGCATTCTTTCTATATTTTTCACTGTATTCTGCACCCAAAAAAATTATTATACCAGAGCTTGCTCTAAAAGCTTTCAAAACCTTTTATGTCATTAAATTTTGTATTGCTTTCTGGATGAAGTATCCTATTGCCATAGGGTTTTCTAGCTGAGTACTGTAGAATAGACATTAAAGTTATCTTGGTATTTCTAATCTAATGGGTGAAACGCTTACAGTAGTAACATGCACTGAGAGTCCCATTTTCCAGAGGTAATTGCTATCTATTAATGCATCTTGCCAACTCTTATAAACTAAGCAAGGTTAGCCTAGTGCAGTGCTTTTATGGGAGAACTCTCAGGGAGAACAAATAGTGCTGGAAAAATGGTGTTTAATCAGTATTAATCTAGTGCATGCTTATAGTGTGTGAGGTAATATCTTGTCAGTAATGGTGCTTATCTGTTGTCTGAGAAATAAAAGCAAGGTCATTTTGATCTCCTGTAGATCTTAAAAAATAACCAACGTTTTTCACCTCATCAGTCAGTAAATTTAACAATATGGTACATTCTGCCTATGGATATTCTGACAATAAATGCAGCTGACCGTGGTCATCAGTAGAGCTGTGCACCTTTTTTGGTTTATTGGTTTATTGCCAGTTCCAAAAAATCAAATAAGAACTGTTTTGGATTTACTCGAATTTTTTTTTTTCAATTTTGAATGAATCAGAAATTTGAAAAAAAATAATTTGGGTCGAACTAAACGTTTTGTTCAATAAAAACATTCCATTTAGATTTCAAGCAATTTTTCTTTTGCAATTTTTACAAGAAAATTGAAAGATTTTTCAGAATGAAAATCATTTCAACCGCCAAAATGGAAATATTTCATTATAAAAATGTCAAATTGAAACACACTGACTTTTTCAGAAGACTTGCCACCTAGTCCTGGTCATCAGTGCCTCTCCTACATTATTTGTTTGTACTCTGTTATGACTTGGGCACAGATAGCAGAATGTATATGAGCAAACCATATCCTTGCTGAGCATTTTGGATCATATCGCTAGGATATGTCATGAGATACCACAGTGCTCTTCTTTGATATTTTTCATTGCTACTGCTCTGGAGTCTATTCTTATTTAGTGCAGCTGGCTGGAAACTGAAATGTATATGTATATTGCAAACATATTTGAAAGTTAGTTTCAACAGAAATGTTCTGAATCTCTATAATGTCTGGTTTAAAACTGCCATCTTCCATACCTACCATATTTCTTGTAAATGTATGCACTACCCTCATGTGCCCATTAAAGGGCTGTTATGCCCTTCCCTTGGACATGCTGACCAGTTCAACTGGATGTTGATGGGGAAGCAATCTTTGTCAGGAATAGGTTTTGTGCAGCTTACATCCCCTCCCCCTGAAACAGAAGGAAGAAACTGAAGCAGACTGTAACTCTGAGTCAAAATCTGGACATTGGTCTGCATCTACAGCAGGGCTACTATGCTTGTCTAAGAGGCAAGGATAGCATTTAGGTAAGCCCTAAATAGTTATTAATTGCACATAGATGGAGGGTGGGATGATATGACTCCCCTGTGCGTGCCTTACAAATAACCAACCCTTACTAGTGCAGTAAGAAAGTGCCTTGAATGATGTCATCGTTATTCACTTTTCCCCGGAAAAGTGGAATTCTATGAGTGAAGCTGCAGCTTCGCCCAAACAATTCTGTTTGCATAGTGATATCTATTCCTCAAATTCCTACTTTCACAGATGGGCATTTCCAAATAGTTCAGCTAAGCCTGGTCTGATGAGTAGCTCTGGAGCATCAGATGCAACAGAAGAGTTTGAAATCTCCCTTGCAGTGCATTGGCTCTGCTACTAACACAGCAGCTCAAGCAACTTTGTTTAAACAGGCTTAGTGGTAGGTTGGGAGGCCAAATATGTTTGAGTGCAAAAGAATAGTTTGAGCCCCCCACCTTTTCTAAACAAGTATACAGTTAATATTGAACAGCCCAATATTTCCCTTTAGCTCAACAGTGTAAAGAACAAATGATTCCAGAATCCTCAAATGAATCACCAGAGATTTAACCTAATTGCATGCATTACACTTGCACTTACTTTTCTTTCATCACCTTTCTCTTGTGACTTAATATTAGATAATAAATAATGGAGAAGTCCATTTTCTTCCGCTTAATAGTGACCATTAATAATTGCATTAACTTTAATTACTTTTATAATTAGAAAATTTATATACACCGCTGAGGGGTATGTGTGTATGTGTGTCAATCTATATATCTTGTTTCCTAATTAACAAATTACCAAGAGTTGGGGGAGTTGTGAATTTCATGAGGATTAGTGGAGGGATAAATATTAAGGGGGAAGAGGGACTATCATCTGAAATTTTTTTTCTCCCATCCTTCACCCTCAAAATGCAAATTAATATTAGAAAAGTCACTAGGGGAACCCCAGTTAGGTATGAGTCCTGTCTCTCAGATCTGATTTACGTGAGGCTGCGATCTGTTAAGCTTTATATTACTTCCACAGTAAATGGGATATAGAGCCTCTCCCTCTCAGGTCATCGTTCTGAATCTAGACCATGTTGAAAGTGATAGCAACAAGAATTTGTTGCCGTCTAAGATCTCTTTAGGGGCCTATGTGACTTAGTTGGTGATCTCAGTCCAATTCCTGGTGGACAGGACTTCTGTGTTCACATGAGAAAATACAACGCCACAAGTGGCCCTAATTTGGTTCATTTGCTTTCCCATCTTACTGCACTCGATGGTATCTGGCCCATCGTAGCCTCTATGCTCCCTTTTGCTGCATGGCCTAGAGGAATATGGGAAGATGATAATAGTGCTAAACTGGCACAATACTGTATTTTTCCACGATATAGGAAAAGATTGTAACAGAGAACTAAAATTCAACTTGTCTTTGTTTTCCAGTCAGTGCTCAATAAATAATACATTCTAACACCTAAAAAAAATTAATAATTGCATCTCCCATCCTTTGCACTCCTCTATCATGAAATTATGTATCAAAGCCCTCAATCCAGACCATTGTGGTCATCATCTCTCTTTACAATGCACTTTAATAAGACCCTTGTCGAGATGAACGTCCTCAGTAGTTTTAACCTTCAGCCACTACACTGGAGCACTAGGCCCCGACCTAGCAAAGCACATACTTAAGCATGTGAGTAACTCTAAGCACATGAATAGTCCCATTGACTCCAGTGGGATTAGTTTTGTGCTTAATGTTATTCACAATTTTAAGCACTTTGTTGAATCGGAGTCTCTATCTCATGTGTAATGTAGTTATATTACACATCATGGAAGTTCTTCTGTTTATGACTATTTCCTGCAATCCATCCATATCAAAACATCAAAACATCATAACAAAACAGTTATATTGGTTCACACTGGTGAATGAAATGAAGCAGTGGAACGTACCAACTGTAATCTGACATCCAGATGCCTTTTGTTGGAGGTCAAGCATCTACAGTTGTCAGTTATTTATTCTAAGGATGTGCTGGGATCCAAATTCAGCATCTAAAGATAAAAAAGAGAAAATATTCTCTATTGTGTCTATAAATCAAACTGGGTTTTGTGAGTGCAATCCAGTGACCTGGAAAACTGTCATCTGAAAGAAATGCTTGCTGTGTTTTAGGACTTCTTGGTCAAAGGTACAAGAAAGAAAAAACAGTGTCATTGCAACAATGCAATCTAATTAGGTTTAAGTATTAAGCACTATGGTAGCTAATGACTTGCATTGCATGAATAATACATGAATATACGTACCATTCTAAGAGTCTTTTGTTTTCCTATGCTAGTACATCAGCAAAATAAGGCTATTTCAGTCATTCTTTATAATACAAGAATATAAGTTTCGATGATACACAGACTTCACACAAAGGAGTGGGAGGTTTTATCATGCATTTAAAATCATATGGCCTTAGCTCCCTGACAACTCCCCCTTGATTTCCATCATCTACATCACTTGTGAATCTGGCTAGAGTTGTCTATCCATATTAGACCAAAATAGAATAATGGCCAGAAGGCCTGGAGCTACTGAATGTACAAGAACTCCTCCTAATAAATGTAACCGTTTAAATATTTTTACTGTATTTGTGTTCCTGGCTTTATTACTGTCTTCAGCAGTGCAAACATTCTCAGAATAGCAATAAAATTCAGGTACCAGGCACCATACTAAAAGAAACAATATTTGTGCCTTTTGATGTTCATCATATATATTTGTGCCTACTGTTATTACACAAAGCCCTTTTGATAAGAAATCAATGGGCAGAAGAATAGCTGTGATTGGCTTTTACCTGTTAAGTCAATCTAAAAGTTAAGGAATGAACTCCCACATGGTTAGATATAAACACCTTTGTTATTTTCTAAGCTCATGCAACAGAAGCCAAGGTTCCAATCTCTAACTGTGACCACTTCAAAGGATGACAAACCCTGGATCTTCAGGAAATGAAGCCATCAGGAATGTGAGAGCTGTTCAAACTGTCTATTTCCACTTTACAAGTATTGGCGTGTTAAAATGGCATATTTCTGAGGCACACGGTAAAAGCCTTGCACTCTTGCTGAAAGGTGGCATTCTGCCATTTGGGGAATTTTTGACTTTTTTTTTATAATAGAAAACAAAGCAAACACAAATTGTAAAAAGTTGACATAATCCACATGTTCTAGCTATATTTCAAATAGACCACCAATTTTACAAATTTAACAGACAACTGAAACATCTATTACAGCATATTTGAGTTGAAGTTTCTAGCCTGCCTCTTCCATGATTTAAATACCTCTGCCCGTCACTACTTACCCACCCCTAGCTCTTGTTGTGTTGCACGCCTAATACCCACTACCTTCTGCTATGCCTGCAGTGTTAGTCTCAATACCTTGTTTGTCCCATCTCCATCCTAATTACTATCTACATATTTTTTCCGTGCTAATGTGCTTCTTGAACGTCCGCCAGGCCATTTGTTCTCATTCAAATTCTTCCTTGAGGCCTCCTTTTACTATGACCAGTGGCAGATCCAGGTTTTACAATGGGGTGGAGCACTGAGTCATTGCGGGAGTGGGCTGTAGATTAAGCCTGTCCCACACTCACACAAAAGCAGTGGCTTCTCTTCCATGGGGATGGGCCTGGCCCCCCACTTCGGGCATTGCAACCTGGTGCGCTGGGTTGTAACACCACTGAGGTTTTGCCTGGCACTCATGACAGAGCAGTGGCTCGCCAAATTTGCACAAGTGGCATTGTGACATGATACACGGGGTCTTAACGCTACATGACCGCATGCCATGTCACAACTCCTAGAGCAGGGAGTCGAGCCCAGCCCCATGGGACAGGTGCCGCCATGGCTGGCATGGTCGCTCTCCAAGCTCATGTGAATATTTGTGTTGTATACCTGCTTTTGTCTATTGTATAATATACTTGAATACACATACACCTAAAAGCTGCTGGGAGGCGGGCAGTCAACTGTGGACACCTCCAAGAAATGAGAAGACTAGTAACGGCTAAGCTGAGATCTTTTATATTTGTAAAAATACCAAAAACAAAGCCAACCAAACAGAATCAAATGATGAAGCCAATTACTTCCTTGACCCCTTCCCTCCTCTCCCCCCCCCCCCTTTAGATTGTAAGCTTTTGTGAGGGGAAGGGAAAAATATGGAGATAAATGAATATAGATGGCCAAGGAGGCTAGGAGAAAATATGAATACTGGGGAGAAGGGAGGACCAGAGAAAACAGAGATGGAGTATCATATCATAAAAACAACCACCACCATTGGTACAAATGGCACCCTTAATACAGTCTTAGCAGGAAGTCTGTGGACATGGAACTCCCCTGGTAGTGGTCCATTCAGATCGAAATTGAAAGGAATTATTAGGACAGCATGATTGTGCAGTTTCTGCTCCATATATCAATAACTTCTATCTCCTGGCTGTTGAGACAGTATCCTTTACAAGCACCAATTGCTACTGGACTCTTTCATTTCATTTGCAGTGCTGTTGTAGTCATGTTGGTCCCAGGATATGAAAGAGACAAAGTGGGTGAGTAATATCTTTTATTGAGCCAACAGAAGTTGCTCCAATAAAAGATATTATCTCACCCACTTTGACTCTCTCTTTCATATCAACTTTCATGATAAAGCACTGAGCAAAAGGAGTAAAGCTTCTTTTTGAACTGCAACATTTCAGAATAAACTATATTGTCTTAAAATTTCTCTAAAACACAATAATTTCCTCTTGGGATAATGAGTAAATATTAGGTGTAGGAGAATTGAAACTAAGTAGAAATAAAAAGATAGGATTAACTTTATCATTGATAGAGAATAATTATATACAGTGTAGTGCCAATACAAGCATAATGCATATGCAGATTACATACAAATACAGCAATTATAAAAGCTATTGGGAGATAATTAACATTTAATTATTGATTATAATAAATGAAAATTTGATAAGAATAATTGGAAATAAAAATAAAAGGTAATTCCAGGCTCTGAAAAGCACATATTTTTTATTTTGGAAATACAAGAGAACATTACAGTTAGGTAGCTACTGATACATATCAAGCTTGCACCAATTTATCTGAGAAAATTTGCATTTACTTAGCTACAGATGGATATAAGAGAGATACCTATTCATCTGAAACAATGACCCTTTTACTTATACTAGTTGTCATGTGATAAACATGTGCCACTTAAATAGAGTGCTCTTCAAAGCTTAATAAAATATTCATTGACTATCTATACGGTGACTTGCAACTCAAAATGTTTCATAATAACTGGAAGAGATTAAATAGGAGTATTTTTATAATAAATATTTTATAGACTCTTTTGCATGTATATGTATTTATTTAAATATCAGTCTTATCCATTTATTCCTTTTTATTATTCCATATTAAAAACTCATTTTAATACACTGCTTCTTGTGTGGAATAAATCAGAGTTAAATGCTCCTAATGTATAGATTTTTTAAAATGCTGGGTATTCCTCATTATGCTGAGCCTGGAATGGGACACCCCCCCATCCCAACCTGGAGAAAGCTAACGACAGCCTCTGGGCTCAGTCCTTACTGGGATAGATACACCTGCAGAGCCTGCCCCAGCTGGATGAAGCAAGCTTACAAAGAGGAGCTAGTCATAGGAAGAAGTGGAAAGCATGAGGAAAGCTGCTGTGCCCTTAAAAGGAGCTGATTCTTGTTACAGAGTAGATGAAAGGGAGAAAGCTGACAAGCCTCCATCATCTACAGTGATTTTCCAAAACCCCAAAGAGACCTTTGAAAGGAAAGCAGTTAATAAGGAGAAAAAGAGAGGCAGCAGAATATTTACTTAAATCAGCACAGAACACTCATAGGTTTCTTGTTTTCTGCAGAAGAACTTTGGAGCAGATCCCACTCTCAGTTAGGAACCTGTTTATTTCAGTTGTTGCAAGGACTGCTAAGAGGCAAACCAAGTGGGACTCAAAGCATAGAATCCAAGGTCTAAAGGGACTGTCCCTAAATCTGGCCCTGCTTCTAGGTCGTTGATAAAAATGCTAAATAGCATAGGGCAATGAACTGATCCATGCAAAGCTGAAACACACCCTCTTGGTGACAATTGCCCAGATGGACACCGGTCAATAAAATAGCCACTTTTTAATCCACTTAATATGTGCTATGTTCATTTTATATTGTTCTAGTTTTTTAATCAAAATATCATGCAGTACCAATTCAAACTCATTAGAGAAGTCTAATTATATTATGCCAACCCCATTACCTTTATCAACCAAACTGGTAATCTCATTAAAAAAATATTTCAATTATTTGACACAATATGGGTTTCCATAAACCCATGTTGATTTACATTAATTTCATTACCCTCCTTTAATTCTTTAGTAACCAAATCCCATATCAGCCAGTCCATTAGCTTGCTTGGGATCAATACCAGGCTGCCAGGTCTATAATTACATGGGTCATCCCATTTACCCTTTTTTTTTAAAATTGGTTCAATATTAGCTTTCTTCCAATCTTCTGGAACTTCCCCAGTGCTCCAAGACTTATTGAAAATCAACGTTAACAAGCTCCTCAGTCAGCAAAACTCTTGGATGAAAGTTATCTGGACCTTCTTGTTAAAAATGTCTAACTGTAGTAGCTTCAGTTTAACCTTCTCCAGAGATACCAACAGAATAGAAAGAGTGCTATCACCATATAATGAGACTATATCATCTGTTTTTCCCCAAATACAGAACAGAAATATTTATTGAACATTTCTGCCTTTTCTGCATTATTATAAAGAAGACTAGCATTTCTATCTAATAATGGACTAGTACCATGTCAGGATTCTTTTTGTTCCTCATCTATTTAAAAGACTCCTTATTTTCCTAACTCTGCTGTCCATAGATTTCAAATTGTGCTTTTTGCTTCCCTTATCAGTTTTCTGTAAATCCTAACTTCTTATTTGTATTCATTAGTATCAATTTCCCCTTTCTTTCTTTTGTTATATATATATTTTTATAGTAGCCTTCACTTACCCTTTAAATCAAGTCAGTGTTTTTAACTAGCACAGCCTTCTTCCTCAGTTGTGTGATTGTGACTTTTTGGGCATCTAGCAAGGTTTTCTTAAATGATTCCCAGTTATCATTTTATTAGCTCCAGCTGGAGTTGTGCTTCCTTATGCCTGTAGTGAATTTGACTCCTAAAGACTAAAGTTCACTCTCTAGCTCCATAACAAATTTGGCATGGCCACTGAACATTTAAGTGCCATCCTACCCCAGTATGCCTCAATCTTTCTCTGGAGGAACCAAGTCTGGTAGTGACAATGTACATCCAGTCTTCTTGCACATCATATACCTAGCCAGTATAATGCCTATGGACCCATGGAAGTCGAAACTAGATAAATTCAGACTGGAAATAAGGCATACATTTTTAACTGTGAGGGTAATTAACCACTGGAACACCTTACCAGAATTTGGAAAGGATTTTCCATCACTTTCAGTTTTTAAATCAAGATTCAATCTTCTTCTGAAAGATATGCTGAATGTTCAAACAGAAATTATTTGGGGGAAAGTTCTATGGCCTGTGTTATACAGAAGATCAGACTAGATGACCACACTGGTCCCTTCTGGCCTTAGAATCTATTAATCTGTGAACAATAAAAGTTCCACTTAAATCCTGTGTATATGTAAGAGACATAAATGGTGCACTGTCTTTGGCCTGGTCCATTGAAGAGGAGAAAGTTTTATCCTGAGTCCTTGGCTTCTGATGAGATTTTCAGCAATGGTTTCAGTTGTCACAACAGGTTTTGTGGCATGGACATTGATCCACTGGGAACTGGACTGAGGGCACGTCTACACTAGAAGCACTACGTCAGAACAGCGGCACTGATGCAGCTGCACCACTGTCGCGTGTCTGTTGAAGACACTGTATGCTGACAGGAGAATGCTTTCTCATCAGCACAATTACTCCCCCCGCCCCCTGTGAAACGCAGAGGCTATGTTGGTGGAGGGTGTTTCCCACCAACATAGCTCTGGCGTGGACAGCATTTAGGTCTCTGTAACTTGCATTGCTCAGGGGAGTGACAGTTTCACACCCCATGTGTGTGACGTACGTTAGATCGACTTAAGCAGTAGCGTAGACCTGCCCTAAGACAGGATTAATGGAGTGTGCCTTTAACAGACCCGGTAATAGCACATACGGAGTGTAACTAATTGGATCCATCTGCTGTGCAGACAGCGTGTGATCTCAGAAAAGCTGCAATAAAGGTTTGTATGTCTGAATCTTATGAGCTATCTCAGTGGTTCCATCATCTAGTAACAAACTAAGGACATTACAGTGGGCATCAACTTATTTTTCACAGGCCACCAAACAACTATCAGATGGAGGTGCCTAAAACCTTTACTGGGATAAAAAACACGTGGCCTGATGATGGAAGTACCCAAACACATACAGTGCTCAAAAAGTAATGTGTTTTGTAGCACACAAGACTGAAAACATTAATGTAACTCTGTGTCATTTTATTCATCCATGGTATGTGTACTTTAAATGAGTTTTTAAACAGTTATCCTGTCTGTGACACAATGAATTTATAATGCTGCTCCTTAACATTTATATTTGTCTACCCTAAATATGCAATATTTTATTAACATGGTAATAAATGTTTAATCCTGCTTCTCTGTAACATTTTGTCAGGGCATCTTGTTAACCCATGATTCCCTAAGATAAGAGCAGGAAAAATATTTCAACAAAGTAATACAATTCTGGACTAATTTACATAAATAATTTTCAAAGTAGGGATGCTCTAATGGCTATCTGCTCTGCTATTCAAGATACCCTGGTCAGAATCTCATTTTTGATTTAATATGCCATAATAGGTAGCTGGGACCAGGGAAGAGTTACTATATTCAGCCCTTGGGACGGGGATGTATCTTATGTGCCTTAGGGGAAGCAGCATGGCTTGGTGGACTGAGTACTGGACTGGGATTTGAGACCTATTCCAGGCTCTGCAACTGGTGTGCTAGGTGACCTTGGGCAGCTTGCTGCTCAGCTATGTGCCTCGGTTTCCCCATCTGTAAAATAGGAATAACATTACAGCTCTATTTTGTAAGGAGTTTTGAGATCTGCTAATATAAAGGGATAATTATGCTACAATATGCAATATTGCAAACACCAAGCATTCTAAAATCACAAGTTAAGGTTCCCCCTAAATCATGCGATGGGTTTAAAGATAATGAGACTATTTTTTTAAATCACTTTGATTTCTTTTTATTTGTTGTCTGGTTCTGAGGCTCTAGGGTGAACTCCACATTTTCAGCTTTTTCCCTGCAACCACTAGGGCTAGAAAGTTGCTTTTTCTTTTCAATGAAAGACAAGGTCCTCCTGAAATCTCTTTGACACAGATGAAACACCAAATGTTGTAGGATGCTATAAAATCATGAAAGTTGGCAACCCAGCTGAGTGTCTAAGCAAGGAGTGGCACGGGGGGTTCTGAAATCCCATCCAGACTTTCTTAGCAAACAGAAGTCACTCCAATGTCAATGGACCGAAGCAAAGTGAAACTCAGGCCAGTTTAGGTCGTCTTCATGAGGGTTATGTGCCATTTAAGCCCTTAAAATAAGGCTTACGTGTGACTTACATGTTGCTGGTCATCTGCACAGAAATGAATTTCACCCCCAGGAAACACCGTCACCACAAAATGATATGAATTAGTTTCTGGCTGACTGAAATGATATTTCTAAAACTTTCATTAGTGGATAACATTCAGGCCTAAAATAATCTGATGGGCGGAAATCAATTCCATATACTGTAAAGAAGGGTCATTTGTCTCCTGCATCACATTTAATGAGTCTTCATGTTTGCCAGAAGCAGTGCATATCAAATCAGGTACTGCAGTTGATGTGACTTTAGGCTTATCTACACTACAAAATTAAGGTAACTTAAGTCGATAAATAGTCACCGAAGTAATCCAAGTGGTGGTTCATGTCCACGCTTGCTCCTTCTGTCCGTGGTGCGCGTCCTCACCAGTAGTGCTTCCATTGGCTGAAGTGGGGCATTCTGGGACACTGACACCTGGAGCCTAGAAACCCTGGGGCTGACAGCCTCAGCTGTAGGTGCAGGGTTCACATAGCCCCTCCACCCCCCCCAGCTGTCCACTGGGTGCAGGCTCACAGCTGTGAGCTCCCTCCCCCTGCTCCAGTGTTGACAATTCTGACCCCACGCCCGGCGGACAGCTCACACTGTCAGGGTAGGGGAGGGATCCACCTAGCAGCCCCATTTGGGGCTGATAGCCAAGAGCTGATATAAATAATGCAGTGTCTACACAGACACTGCGTCACCCTAACTTAATTGACATAAGTGCTCCACCACGCCTGGAGGTGGAGTTATTACGTTGGTGTAGCAGGCCACTTACTGCAGCGGAAGCAGCATTCTAGTGTAGACAGTAAGATTGTTAAGTCAACATAAGCTCCTGTATGTAGACCTAACTCTGTAGTGTGAACCAAATCTTTGTACAGTTCTGGATTATTCATGAAGGATGATGAGGTTTTGTATCATAAGAGTCTGTTACACATTCTCCTTAAGGACTTTTCTTGGACCCCATTTGTTTTTCTCTCCAAAATTGAAAATAATTTATCCATCTGATGATAATTTCTTAATGCTTTACTTCATAAGGCATGATTAATCATGATGGTTGCTTAACTGAGATAACTCACAGAGCACTTACAAGTCTAGTAAGAGTGGACTGTTGCATAACTTGGAGAATATTAGCAACAGTTTTGCTTAAGAGAGATATTTGGCCAGTGCCAACATGTCATTTAGAATTTAACAAGGTGTTACATAAACATGACATTGTCATCTCTGACCTTTTAATATAGAAACTGCTCAATAAAGTTTAAAAAAAGAAGAAATTGAGGTGTATTTCAGTGAACATAATGTTTAGTATTGTATTTTTCCACTATTGTATTTAAATATATATTAACACAATACCATAGATTTTTTTCACTAAAACTCTCTGTTCCTCAGTTTCTTGTCTGCAAAAGGGAAGTATTTTTTACCTCACAAGCATAAGTGATTTTGTGAAAGCCTATGAAGACCTTTATATTTATGAAGCACTTTGGCATCATTTCCTCCTACGCTCTCAGCCTGTATAAAATCTGCTATTGAAGTTAGATGGGTTTAACAATCAATGTACACTGAGGGTTGTGGTCTGGGGATGACCAAGAAGCTGCATTGTCTCTCCATTAACCCCACTCATTTTGATGGGTAAATTAATGCTGATTGGGCCAACTTTAACATAGCTAACATTCCCTCTGCGCTGTTGAATCCCTCTTTGGGGAAGAGTGATGTGGCAAGGGCACAAGCTGACTGGGGGCCTGAAGGACTGATGTCCCTATGGTGCATGGATCTGTTGTTCTTTGGGACATGCAGACTTCCAATACAATGATGCTAAATGAAACTCATATTGTTTGAAATCTTTTCCATGGATTATTTTCACAAAGGGGAGGCTAGAGCCAGTAATTATTCCCTGGGTTGCCCCAATTAAGACCAAGTTAAGACATTCACAAGCTGTTTTTATCAACCTGTCTCGGCCTCTAGTTGTTACAAGACTGATCCCTAGAGGATATCCGCTTGTCCTGTTTTAAATTGCTCTGATGATTGGCCTCTACAAAGGCTGGGCAAACAGTCTGCAGGGAAAGTCACTCAAAATTAATCTGGCTTTGTTTTCTTGTGCAACTGCAAATATCAGCCAGGTGCTTGGACCATTAATGACCGGGCTGATGTTTAGGTTTGTGAATTTTGCCTGCATTGCCCTCTCCTTTATTTCATCTCATATCTCTTCATTGTTTTGTTTTGTTTTTTAACCTCTTCCTTTTTTCTCCTCCCCAGCAATGACAATGCAGTTCATAAGCCATCGGTTCCCTGATTATCATGATCCAACCATAGGTGAGTGCAGATTGTTGTTTTCTTTATTCCATCATATCTGGCTGCTCTGCATGATTTACCTCAGTAGCTCTGAATCTGTTCCATACTGGGATCCCTTTTTCTATACTTGGATTCCTCTTCCATTTAGCAAGATGGGAGTGGAAGGGCAGTGGCAACCACCTGACAACTCTTTGGGAACTTCCTGGGAGTTATAACTCTTATATTGTGAATGCCATTTGGTTGGTGGTCATTTGGTTGTGTCATAGTCATGTGATAGACATTTGGTCCTGAAATGATGAAGTCTCATGTTCATGTTGATGTTGAAGGACTCACACAACACTATGGGTGAACAGATATATGCAAGGTCAGATCAATACAAGAACTACAAACTCAGCTACATGTAGGAAAGATAGAATGTTCATGACCAGTGCAGGCTTTTGCATCCTTGCTTTGTACTCTTCACCTTTTTCACATTAGTTCTTAATGTGCCTTGCTTCAAAGTGATTAACGGCAGCATGTTATGTTTGCCATCACCTTGCTCTGTCACTAATGGCACCAGAAAACATTTCATGTTGGCTCCCAAACTCTTTTCTGTCCCTTTTTCAGATATTTGTATGGAAGCATTTCAGTACATTGATAAAGGAATATTTATCCAGTTCCCATCATTTCCCAAGTCTATACAAAAGTGGCAGATTTACTTATTAAGGAGCTTTTATTTGCTGATAACTGTGCATCAGTTTATTCAATTGATGATGTTCAATTTCTAACTGATCACTTCTCTGGTGCTGTTAATCATATTTGTTTCACAATCAGCCTAAAGAAAACGGAAGTATTGTACCAAATGGTGCCAGGCGATGCACATATTTATCCAGTTATTAAGACCAACAAAGTACCTCTTTTGTCTGTGGTGACGTTTTGCTACCTGGGGATATTGCTATCACAGCTTTCCACAGCTAATGAAAACATTACCCATCATATAGTCAAAGCCAGCTCTGTGTTTGTAATGTCAGTCCTGAAATACTGTGGAGCCATGAAATCTAATTAATGCTTGCTATGTGTTAACAAGAGCAGCATTTGCTGATGGAAAAGGCCTATTCATTGTTTATTGTGATAAGAAACGGTTTGAAAGTAGGCTGAGCATTTTTCCTCTTAATGGAATACAGGATGTTGAATAGACCATCCCAGACAGGTGTTTGTTTAACTTGCTCTTAAAAATCTCCAAGGATGGAGATTCCACAACCTCCCCAAGCAATTTATTCCAGTGCTTAACTACCCCAACAGTTGGGAAGCTTTTCCTTTTCTCTGGATTAAACAAACCCAATTTTTTCAATCTTCTCTCATAGGTCATGTTTTCTAGACCTTTGATCGGTTTTGTTGCTCTTCTCTGCACTTTCTCCAATTTGTTCACAGCTTTCCTGAGATATGGCACCCAGAACTGGACAGAATACTCCAATTGAGGCTTAATAAGTTTATGATAGAGTGGAAGAATTACTTTTTGTGTCTTGCTTACAACACTCCTGCTAATACATCCCAGAATGCGTGTCCTCGTATCATTCAGATTGATTTCACTGAAATATTTGAATGCACAATGTAAAACCATATAAATTATTATTTCCCCTTAAATTTTAATAAACAGGCAAATAGAGGAAGGGGGGATTTAGGATGTCCTTTATAGAGCTTGAGATCCAATCGTCTGAGCAACTCTAAATTCAGGACATGGCTTATACCTTTACTAATGAGACAGATAAAATGGTCTTGAGGAACTTTACTATTCACTGATCAAGACAGAAAAAGAGTTGGGTTTTACATAAATTGTGTTATGTATTAGGAGAGGTGGCCAACCCTCCCACTTTGAGAGACAGTGGCTATCTTTGAAAATACTTGTCTGGTACTTACCATCACTGGTACTCAGTGAGCTCCCATGCTGTAGGTGTCATGGATGATTGTAGTTTGTAAAATTGTCTCGGCAGGGACTGTTTTCCTATATATCTTCAGAGGTCATATGTCTGCTGAGCCTATTTACTGGAATATGAATGCTAGTAGTAAAAATATCACTTTTCATCAGGATAGAAACCACCAGGGCTGAATATTTATGTTATCCATTTAAGGCCAAATTCTGCACCCTTACTTATACTGAGAAGTACATTGAAATCAGTGGGAACCTACTGAGGAAGGGGAGATAAATGAGGAACCCCTAGATGTTCCTTCCCATAATCTGATCTTCTATGCATGAAGCCATCACCCTGGAACTGATCTGTCCCCATCCAAAGGATTTTAAAATCTTCCTAGACCTTATGAGAAGTGTGCCATATCCCTAGGTGTGCAGGTAGAGATTATACAAGTTAACCCACACAAGCTTCTGGATATTTTACAGATCCCTTACACAGGACCCTTTCCCATTAATGACGCCTTGCTGGAATCAGCCCAAACCCCCTGGTAGATCACAGTCTCCATTCTACCCCCTGCCAAATGGGTGGGCAGATGTTAGCAGACTCCTCAGCAAGACCTTGACATTGACTTGGTGGCGAGTACCCACGTGTAATGTTCCTCTCTGCAATCTGGACTAATGTTTAGCTGTGTCACCCTGATCCCTCACTCTTAGAGCCTGACTAGCACTTGTTCCTCTGTGTGACCACCCCGCTCCTGAATCAGCTCACATACAGACTCCTTCAAGTGAGTGTCTCTTACTTTAGTGAGTGAGTGCTTCTGGCCAGCTACTCATGGGTTATACAATAGAATGACCCCAGAAAACAGCCGCAGTCCCAGTGCCACCCTAGGATCTTCCATTTTACAGAGTTCAGTGCTGCCCACTGGACTCTGCAAGCTCATCATTGGTTAGTCTGTCAATTTATCAAAGAAACTGATATGCACCAGTTCCATCACTTTAAATGAAGTCTCTCCACACACCCAAATGATATGCACTGCTTTAGATAAAAACAAACAAATAAGTTTATTAAGTATAGAAGGATTTTAAGTGATTATAAGACAGAGGAATATAAATCAGATTTGATCAGGAAAAAATAAAAGCAAATCACATTCTAAACTAAGCTTTACACTTTCAATAACCTGACAGTCTTTAGATGGTTCTCACCAAAGGTTTGCTGACTCCCTCAGCCAGGCCCTCCCTCTGTGAACAGTCTTTCAGTTGCTTGATGTTCCTGCAAGAGAGAGATCCAAAATTCAAATTGCCTCTTCTTTTAACAGATTCCTCTCATCACCCCCTGGGGTCAGGTGATCGGCCATGTCCAGCATGGCTTCCTCCACTTGAATCAATTGAGCATCACCTTATCAGATGTTCAGGCCAGTCCATTATTCTTGGGAGACCTGAGTTGTTTTATGCATGCCTCAGTGAGGCGAGAATTACCTCTGCTTTTATTGTTTACCCAGGTCTATTCAAGCCACGGGAGACACACATTTGGGAATATTACATAGCAGAACTTCATAACCATAAACATAACACTGCAAGAAACATACTGTTATAACAATAATGTTCAGCATGTCGTGAGCATTCATAAAATACCTTACATGACATACTTTGCATTAAACAATACACAATTACACGATATGGGTATGAATGATTAACAATCACACCATAAAGGTGTACATGGGGTGCTTTGTGTTACACTCCGCCACTGCCAGGGCCATGGGCTGGGGCTTGGAGGAGCAGGGAGGGCCTGAGGCACACTACCCCCGGCACCACACACTCCTAGGTGGCATCTCAGTTCCCCAATGTGCCAATAGCCATGTTATCCCACCGAGGTGGATGACTTTATGGATTACAGCCATTAGGCCACACTTCCCTAACCAAAAAGGCTGCTTTATTTAATCTGCCTACTGGGCCTTGCTGCCTTGCAAACCAGGGCCATCCTACTGACTCTGGCAACCAGGCCTTCCCATCTTGAACTCCAGGGCCATCCTACTGAATCTGGCCAATAGGTTTTCTCACCCTGAACACTAGGGCCAACATATTGCCTGTGGCCATTGGGCCACACTGCTCTGAGGGAAGGGGCAGCCATATTGACCTTGAACATTAGGCCATACAGTTCTAAAAAAGAGAACAGCCACATTGAATTTGGCCATTAAACTGCGCCTCCTGAGTCTAAGCAGGTCAGGACACGCAGCCACAGGGCTATAGTGACCCCTACCCACTCGAAACAGGGGATGGGCATGCTATCTGAAAGCCTCACGTCCAATCCGTGAACAGCAGTTCATTCCTGTATCAACTGCTGGGGCTCATGCACATATGTGATGCCTCATGCCAGACTGCATCTCCATTATCTGCAGGCCTGGCTCCACTCAGTATACCAATTGAAAAGGCGTTCACTGGACATGCTGATTTGCGTACTTGCATGAGTGCTTCAGTCCCTCGACTGGTGATTGGACTCTCTGAACATATGCAAAGGGTTCCCTTTCCTTCTCCAGAACCAAATAGGGCTCTTGTATAGGACATATCCATCAGAGGCTAAGGGACCACCACAGTCAACTTCAGGTGCCAGCTCTTTTATTACTTTAGGTGCTCTCACTCCTCATAATTGCATTGGAGCTTTGAATATTCACCAGGCCTGTGAGATGTTCATGTCCATCAGGAAACAAGTGTTTCAAGTTCTCATGTACAACATTAGTCCATACCACCCTGAGGGAAGAGGCAGCTATATTGATTCTGGCCATTAGACCATACTGCCCTGCGAGAAAGGGCAGCCATATTGACTCTGGCCACATGATTCCTATGGAGGCACAAGATCACCTCTTGTGCCAAGAAACAATCCACCTGTGGAATCTCTGTGTAAGAAACAATGTGTAGCTAAAAGCCTTTCATCTTCCATGGGTGAGGAACACCATTGCAGATTCCCACATCAGGGACTTTATAGAGCAGCACAAGTGGTCTGTCTGGAAAAACTTTCTCTGCCAGATATTAGACTGGTGGGGTACCCATTAATAGACTTATTTACGGCCAACTTGAACAACACATGCAGGATCTTTTGCTCCAGGGCAGGCCACACCCTGGCTTCTGAGATGGATGCCTTTCCTCTTACCTGGTTGAACCATCTGCTCTATGCATTCTTTTCAGGCCCTCTTATATTGAGAGTGCTCAGGAAACTGAAGAGAGACACAGCAACCGTAATCCTCATGGCACTGGTCTGGCCAAAACAGTATTGGTTCATGGACCTACATCAACCCATTATCTGGTCATGCATAACTTTACCACTAGTTGAGAACCTACTGTCTCAAAACCACAACAAGTCTCTGCATTCAAATATCCACTTTTTCTACCTCACTGCATGGGTGATCTCTGTTGAGTACCCCAAGATAATATGCTCCGATGATGTCCAAGCCATTTTGATAAGTAGCAGAAAAAATTCCCCCAGAGTGAAGAAGAGATTATTATGTGTTATATGTATCATGGTAACACTTGGAGGCCTCAGTAAGAATCAAGACCCCATTGTGCACAAACACATAATAAGAGACAGTTGCTATCCTAAAGAGATTACGATCTATATAGATAAGACAAAGAGTAGGAAGGGGAATAGAAGCACAGAGAAATGAAATAACGTCTTTAAGGTTGCACAGGTCAGTGGAAGGGTGGGAAATAGAACTCAGTACCCAGTCCAGTGGACTCTGTAGCCTCTCAAAACATGTTGAGAAATGCTCAGTTTCTATTCCTGCTATGGAATATGTACTCAATAAAATACAAAACAGCGGAAACTTTATTGGCACATCTGCGACCTTGGACTCCCTTAGGGCCAAGCTCCCTGTTCAGCATACTCCAAACCAAGTGAAGCATGTATAACCCACTAGTAAGGGTGTATTACAGGTGCCCCCTGGGCCTGATCCACAAAGAATATGAGTAGTTATAGGCCCCAGCTACAGCTTTAGTTCAAGCTGTAGCTATTTATGCTCCTAGCTGTGGATATCCCCAGTTCAATCCCTGGTGTGCTGGCCAAGAGTGCAGTTGTCAAAAGTGCACCCAGAGACAAAAGAACTAATTTATTGCCTGAATTGTAAGAGAATGTTCAAAAATTCCCAGTAGGCTGTTCAGAAAACCAGCTACAGCTGTACCATGAAGAATGGATAATATTAAAAAAGAGCAGCGCCTGAATGTAAAGGCTGACTAGACTGTTTGGTGCATTTGAGTGTTTAATTTGTCATTATATTTGCCAAGAAAGAAATTTACAAAGAAGGTGGCATGGGATAATGTAGTGACTGATGAAACCAATTGATAGACCTTCAACTGAATATCTCCCTTGAACTCGATGAAGCTACATACATTTACATTAGCTGATGAAGACCACAGATGGTTAAAAAAAGGTGGGGTACCTTCAGCTAATCTTAGCTCCCACCACTGTTTACTCCTTTCCATCAGAAAGCCAAAGGTGAAAAGATTTAGCTGGATCCTCTTCATTCAATACACATGTGCACAGTCCAGACAAAACACGGATTAATCAGATTAGGGAAATGACTTTGTCTGTCAAGTGAACAATACACTACTGGGTACACGTAAGCCTAAATAGTATTAGTTTGCGAGATGAGTCACAGATATTACACTATCTAGCTGATTTCAATGAATGCTTTATGCTGTTCACAAAAAAAGAATAAGATGTCTCTCTCTCCACTTTAAGAGATAAGACTCTCTGACAGAAGGAGTCTGTAAAGAACAGTGTCTGACTGACACTAGTTAGAGAGGTGGCCAGTTACCTCATGTTGCCAATGACTTTTTTTTCAGCAGAAACTGCATATTCACATATAAAGAAATTAAGGGATTGATTCTAGCCCACCTTAAATCCCTTCTAGGCCTCTCCAATGGCACAAAGCATCTTTTTTCCTCTGACGTCCCTGTGTTAGTGGCAGGCTTTCCTTGTGTGGATTAAGCTCCTCTAAAATTTGGAGGAACTTGCCACATATGGTTGAGTTCACACTGAATGATCTCTCTCCAGTACCCGCCTACTAGTTATCATATGCTGGACCACAGCATCCCATCTATCTAGGGTACTTATATAGCCCCATATTACCATGCTATCTGAGCACCACATGCTCATTAATGTATTTATCCTAACAACAATCCACAAGATAGGAAAGTAGATAGGGAGTTGTTGTACACAGGGCCCATATGTCAGAGGAAAAAAGGGTACATTTTACTGGGGCCTAGGGTCCCTGGAGGGGCTCGGCCCAGGCTACAATCCCCATTACCATGAGGAAAAAATTATTCATGGCTTATGAGATTGTATGTATAGGATGAGGGATTGTGGTATGGGAGGGGGCCCATGTTGCAAGATTGTACTGGGCCCCAAGAAATTATGCTTGGGCCCTGGTTGTACAAAGAAGTTAAGGTCACACAAAGCCTGTGGCAGAACAGAGAATTGAATCCAAGTCTCCAGCTAGCTTCTTAATCACTGGACCATCCTTGCTTGGACAATCACTATCTGGCTGCTACCCTTCCTACCATGTCTGGCCCTTTTTCAGGCTATTTATGTGAACCCTAGCCACTATCCTTTGGTCAGTGTTTGGAAGTGTAGCCATCACAAATCCTGCTTGCTTGGTGTGCATCTGCATGATCCCATAGAGAAAATGTTCCTATTCCTGTGCAATTTGGGGTGCTTATTTATAGAATTTAATTTTTTTTTTGAACAGTTGGGGTAGATTTTCCCCTACGTAATCATGATATTCCATTATATTTTACACCACTGCTGCCATTCCATTGAGTTTCTATAGAATCTGTTGGCATGACCCAGAGGTCTTCAACCCAGTTGTAAAAGGTGTTGAGGAACCCAAACTCAGGGGTTCTGACTTACACGTCCATTGCCCAGCGGCTGGTCCAAATTAGCCAGACAGCAGGTTAGCAAAGTCAAAGTTTATTCTTTACGTAAAGAAGGTGGCCCGATGGTCAGGGCAACCCTACGCATACATTTTTTAAAGCTTATATCGTTTTACACAAACAAGTCTTTTACGTCACAGTTTCCATGGCAATAATTTCAAATAACCTCTGATACAGAAACTTCTCACCCCATCTAGGAATAAGTTTCCCTTCACATTCCATTCCCACCTACATCCTATGCCAAATACCTTATCTTATTATTGTCACACTCTCAGGGTTAAACATCTGGCATCGAAGCATTTATTCTAGCCCGAACATTCTAGCTCAGGGTCTGTTAGCCATATTACAAACTTGATCAAGGTGAGAAATAGAGACTTCATCTCCTATTTCCTTCCACAAAGGTCTGTGCGTGACCCATAGGTCTGTGAAGCCAGCTGTAGAAGATCATGCTCTAATTCTCCACGTGACAACATGCTAACACCTATGGAGCCCTAGACCAGTGTGAGGCTCCACCCTGAGGTCTGATTGGTAGAGTCTCAGAGTGGCTGGTTGACCCATTGGCCGTACTTAAGTAAGCAGCAGGCACAGAAAGCTATCAGAACAACTAGGCATCAATCCGCCCTGTGTCCCTGACTTTGTGATATGGCTTGATTCCTTGCATCTGACTTATGGTTCCTGATCTCCAATTTGTCTCTTGCCTCTCATTCCTGGTATCTTGACCTGGTCTGCTTCTGATTCATGACTTGTGTGTCTAAACTCCAGTTTCTCTTCTGCTTCTGATCACCTGGTATCCTTCCTCAGTTGATTTTTGAATCCTGTCCTGTGACTGCAGACTCTGGCTCCGACCACTAGGCCTGGCTGCCATGACCTGACTATGAAGGATGAGCATATGCCTCCATATCATTCATCCCTTTCTCTCTGCTCATGGCATCCACAACCGTGGAAGAACAAAGGAAGCAGAGAGATCCTGAATGAAAGAAATTCAGTCTTTAAGGCTGCTGAAACATGTGGTGAGAGAGACTTTGCTTTGAATTCACTTAGCTTATTAAATTAGTCATTAATTGGATTTTATTTTTATTTTCTTGTAACGTGTTCTGACTTTTATACGTCATTACTTATATTCAGTTAAAATCTACCCTTTTGTCGTTAAACTTGTTTTATAGTGTGACCTAAACTCATATGGTTGAACTGAAATGTTTCGGAAACTCTAGTTGAGGTAACAGGATTTGTGCAGATCATTTTCTATTAATAAAATGATGGACTTTGTATGAGCTTTTATTGTCCAGGAGAAACCTAGGCAGTACAAGACATGCATTTCTGGGGAAAGTCTGGACCTGAGGTTTGCTGGTGTTGCACTGCAGGTTTATGCAAGTGTAGGAAGGTGCAGTGGCCTTCCGCTGAGGCTGGGCCCCAGGAAGGGCCGCAGCCCCGAGCACAGGCCAGCAAAGGGGTAGTAGCCCAGTCTGCCCGGCAACCCAGGGGTCAGACTGAGAGAGGTCCAAACGGCTGGCCAATCCCCCCCCCGAGAGGGGCGGGGCTTCTGCCGGGGAGGAGAGGATAAAAGGCAGGGCCCGCCGCTCAGTGAGGGACCGGCTGCCAGCGGGTGCAGACGTGCCTTCCCGCTGGCTGCAGCGCTGGCCTGACCCCAGCTGGGCCGAGGCCCAGTGCAAGGCCTTCCCTGAGCCGGAGTGCCGGGAGCAGCCCCACTGCCCAGGGCCTGAGGACTGGGTAGGGCCCCCTGACCCCAGGGAGTGGGCCGAGCCCCCGGACACTCTGGGGTAGGAGACACACCCCGAAGCCAGCCTTGACCTGGACGAGCTGCCGGCCGCAGAGCCCCCGGAGGCAGGGCTTGACTTGCACGAGCTGCCCGAGGCCAAAGCACCCCGGGGATCCTGTGACCTGGAGGAGCTGCCCCTCACCGAGGAGCTTCCCGCCCTGCCGCCCGTCAACAAAGAGGGCCTGCTAAGCCTGCCGCGGGCGGTGTATCCCGCTGACCCCGAAGACCCTGAGGAAGGAAGTACCTGGGAGTAAGGGGAGGAAGTGGCCCAGGGACAGCCATTGTTGTGGCTGCAGCCAGGGGCCCACCCCAGTCGGCGTGTTGCGGTGGAACCCCGCCAGCACAGTGGCAACGCCTATGCCTCTGTTAGGGCCCCGGGCTGGGACGCAGTGGAGTCGGGTGGGCCTGCGTCCCCCTCCCCCTTCCCTGGAGACCCGGGGAATCCGCATTCACCCCAGGTTGCCGGAGTGAGCCCCTGTTGCCTGCTGGCCAGCCCGGCCATGGGCCGGGGCAATTGACTGCCTGCTGGCCCGCCCAGCCATGGACCGGGGCAGTGGACTATTGGTTTAGTTAATTTCCCCGCTTTTTCCAGAAGGTGCAGTGGCCTTCCGCTGAGGCTGGGCCCAAGGAAGGGCCGCAGCGACCGGCCCGGAGCAAACGCTGGGCTACAGCAAGGTTGGCTGGCTGCAGCACTTATACGCTATGTCTGGGAGTAATTTAAATGCTGGAGGTTGTGCGTGAGCAGACCAGGCGTAGAAGGTTTCACAGCAAAGCAGTGTGAAAAGCACCCCAGGTTGAAGAATAGAAGCGACACAGCAGTTCATCTGTCCAGATGGTACCCTGGGAATGACATATCTGCATGCCTTGCTTTTAGTGAAAACAGAAATACCCCAAGACAACTAGCAGATCCCCCACTGGTGTAAATGAGAATAGCTCCATTGAAATCAATGAAGCTGTCTTTTACACAAGTGGAAAATCTGGCCAATATTTCATGTAACATTTTGCTGGTTTAACTCCTAGTCACACCTGGCACAATGAAGTGCCAATAGAGTGTAAAAATGAGACATACTGAGGAATAATATTAACAAACGCTGATTTATATCATCATCTGGGGAATAATTATTTGATAACTACTGTGGCCTTTTTCCAATGGGCTGGGATTTGCTGTGCCTAATTTCCCTGCTGATGTCCTCCAGGAATGTGGCTGGAACATTATGGAGCCAATTTCTAATTGTATTTATCGGTCCAAATTCAGCCTTGAGGTAAGCAGGCAGCGTCAGCTGAAGTGAACAGGACTGTTCCAGCTCTTTCTGAGCAGGGTAGCATCTAATAATCGTCTTGTTAGAGCTGTGGACACTTTATAAATTCAATTACTATTATCTTTGAAATCTCAGAACCTATTTGCTCTCAGTTTGGGGAGAAAGCCCTGTGATGTAAGGTGGGAGTTTGCTAATTTATTCTAACCATTTTGCTCATCCTATCAACTTTGTTCAGTTTAGGGTGTGCAATATATTGCTAAAGAAGGGTGTGTGTGTGTGTGAGAGAGAGAGAGAGAGAGAGACTCCTTGCTTCTCAGCTGTTGATTCTGGATGAGAAATACCCCCGGTATGTGACAGGAGTCAAATAATCTATTTCCAAGGCATTCTAACCTACAGTTGTTAGACTTCAGCCAACATAGTAGGCTTCACCCTACCCCCCCCAACAAAAAACAAAACAAGGCTAAATTCCTGTAAAAGTGCCACTGAATCACATCAGCTAGTCACTTTTTGAGTTATGGAAGTTAGCAGGAAATGCTTTTCAAGCTAGGACATTGATATTTTTTCTGCTCACATTTGAAAACAAACTGCCAGACTGACTTTAATTTTTTTTTTTTATTTCACAAAATCTCTGGTGTAGGCCTTTCATATCATGGGCAGACAACATTTTGAAGGTTGGGTCCCTAAAATTAGGCTCAAATTAGGCATATCTAAATTCCCATCCTACAACTGGCTTGACACAGCTAGACATCTCTGCAGTGCCGTTGGCTTCAATTATTGTATTGGTGTCTTATGTGCTTCAAACCCAGTCCAGCAATGTGCTAATACCTAATGTTAAGTATGTCAGTGGTCTTTTTTACTCTAATGAGCATTAGGCCTGTGGTCAGGTTAATCGTATGCTTAACTCCCTTGAAAAATCAGGCTAAATAGTGACCTTCTATAGGAATCCAAAGCACAACCATTTATTTGTGCTGACCTAAAAAACAACACAATGGAATCCTATCATTGCATCTTGTACAAGTGTCTCTTCCCCCCCCACCTCCCACCCCGAAGAGTTTATTATAAGTAGGAAAAAGCTGTATAGTCTATGAAGATAGTCACATTACTAGAGAACTACAGGCACTTGGCTTTCACCTCCTCCATGACTTTTCCATGATGATTAGTCCCCTGTGTTCTGCTTTACTGATCAGGGATTATCACAGTTATTCATTGTTTGTCTATGGTGATTCATGACTATTAATGCATCTTGAAGTGTGATGACAAGGTATTCTCCTTACAGGTTGACCCCAGCATTTTTTTGATGATCCAGTGACATTTCTGAAATATCATTTAAGGTCTTGTTGAGCCTAGAAAATTGCACCTAGCACACAGTGAAGCAAAATGCTTATTGCTGTATATGGTGTTTCAGTGACCACATCACAAGCATCTGTTCCATGAGCTGCCCTAGCTACCAGTTAACTTTCAGGCAATACTTACTTTGATTTCTTGGTTTTGACCTACAAAGCTGCAAATGGTTTTGGATCTATCTACCTGAGATGATCTTTCCCGCATGTGATACAGTGGCATCTGTGACCATAAGGGTACTAATATTTAGCAGTGAAAGTAATTACCCATTGGAATGATTTATCAGGAGTTGTGGGTGAATTCTCCACCACTGGGAATTTTTAGATCAAGATTGGATGTATTTTTCTTAAAGAGATGCTCCAGTTCAAAAAGAAATTTCTTTGGGGAAGTTCTATGTGGCTTGATGATCACAGTGGTCTCTTCTGGACTTAGACTTTATGAAACTACCCTTTGGATTAACAGCGATAAGGTTGGCTTTGTGCTGAGATCCCAAGGTGAGTTTACAGTGCTGGAAGTTAAATATAAAAATATTTGCTTAGAAAACTGATCTTATATGCTATCAAAGACCCTGCAGAAATAAATACAGAACCCCAGGACCTAAATGTGCATGGAGTCGTTCGTTTGAGTGTTACCAGATTTTAATCAAAGCATTTGTAGTGTGGTTACAGAGTCCTGAGTCCTCCACAGTTACAAGAGAGGATCAGGAAGTGTCGCAGCAGGATGTTTAGCAAAAGCAACATCCTGGGTAGATAGTACTCTATTTGCTGCTCAAAGCATGGCTTTTTGTATGTCCTCAGATTAGAGTGTCAGAAGTGAATGAATCCCTCTCTCAAGAAGAAATGGAAAGAAATAAGAACCTTGAACTACCAGAGTGAATGACTAGGGAAAGTGGAAAATAAGAGGGGAGATCTGTGAAAGCAGCAGCAGAAAGGAGACAGAGCCCTGTCTCAGCATCGCAAAGGAGCCCATAGAACAAATGGCTCTGCTAGAGAAGTTTGATTTTGGTAACTCAGGCAGCTGTCCTTGCTGGATTTGTAGATTTGAGGGGTGTTGTCTGTGTGGGGGTTTTCTGTGGGGTGCGGGGGGGTTATGGTTTAATGGAGAAAGCACAAAAATACCAGGTAAATGCCATGATATTTGCCACATGTGATATTGGTGATGATATCCTATATGCTATACCCTTCTCTGCTGAGGAAAAAAATGAATACTCCAAAGTGAAAGAGCCTATTGATGCCCGTTTCATAGGCAGACAGAATATCATATATGAAAGGACCAAATTTAATAGGAGGTTCCAGGAACAAGGGGAAACAGCTGAGACTTTTATTACTACAGTTCATAGTCTTGCTGAGTATTGCAAATATGGAATGTTAAAAGAAGCGCTAATAAGAGACAGGATAGCTGTTGGCTTAGGAAACACCAGTTTATAAGCACAGTTTTTCAGTTAGACACAGATTTCACACTACCAAGAACTATAGCAAAAAGTGAGAATGCTGTTTCTATGGTTTCTTGCAATGTGACTTACATGATAGCAGAAAAGGAAAGATATCATCAGGCAATATTGACACAGCGAAGAGTTAAAAATACAAATGTGAAAGGAGAAGTCAGATCAAATTTACAACATAAGAACAGCGTACAACTAGACAGATTGTTTGATCTCCCACTTACTAGGAGAGAGGGTTGAAAAAGTCGTGGAAGATGTGGCAAGAAACCAAGCCACAGCTGGGAACAGTGAACAAAAAAAGCATGTAGGAGATGCCACAAAATGGGACATCTTGCAATAATGTGCAGGTCACAAAGACTAAAGGAAACTATTACAGAGGGAGTGTTATCTTTTGACAATAAGTTCATACTTCCAAGGATTATATTCTCAATAGAACAAACAACACCTTGGTACACAAGCATAAATGGCCAAAATGTACATCTAAATGGTCTAAAACTTACATTTAAAATTGTTAGGGGGCAGTAGTCACTGCAATTAAAAAAATATATATTATCATCAATCCCAGAATAAGCTCTGTGAAGACCAAATAACATTTTACACAAAGCAAAAAACAATACATTGGATAGTTTGGCCCATTCCATGGGAAACTGGAGAAAGGACTGAAAGTTCTTCACAAAATAATATATATAATACAAAGACTGCACCTAGTAGAGAAACTGGAATTCATTAATGGGAAAAAGCAAACTACAGGAGAGCTCTTCACAGGGCTATGAAAACTGTCCAGGGAGTACAAAATAAAAAGTGTCATCAGAAACTCCCTTTGGTCCCATAGCCCCGTGCCACATCCATATACCCTTGCTGACAAAAGTCAAAGAAGAACTAAAGAGAATGGAAGATAGGGTGTTTTTTCCCCAAACAGAAGAATCTGGTAGGTGGGGATGGTTGTAGCACCAACGCATACTGATAAAATCCCAATTAATGTGGACCTTACACAACTTAATAAAAATGTGGTCCTTACACAACTTAATAAAAACTTATGCAGAGAGAGCGAGAGAAAGAGAGACATGCTTCCTGCAGTTGGCCAGACATTAGCTCAGTTTTCAGAATCAAACATCTTCTCAAAGTTATATTGTACAGTAGGCTGCCTGCAAATCCCTCTTGCTAAAGAGGTTATATTATTAACTACATCCATCATTCCATTTGACAGGTACCGTTTCAAGCATCTTCTATTTGACATATCTTCAGCATCAGAACACTTTCCAAAGAGAATCTCTCAGATCGTGCCAGATTTGCCTTGCATCCTTTGCCATGCAGGTGATGTGTTGGTATATGGCAGATACAAAAATGAACATGACGAGTGACTCCGTGCAGTTTTGAGGCACTTTCAACAGGCTGGCCTCACTTTGAATGAGAAACGAGAATTTGGAATTGAGCAGATAAAGCCTGTAGGAGGCATAATTACAAACAGGGAATTCAAGCAGGATTCAGGCACACAGATGGCATTTCTTGCCTTATTAAAACCCATAGAGGTTTCTGCTCTAAGAAGATTCCTGGGCCTGACAAATCATTTAAGCGATCTTCTTAATGGTCACAATATGTAGATCTGGGTTATGCCACAACGAAACACATTTAATAAAATGAAAGTACTATTGACATTACCACCTGTTTTGGCACAAAGTTAAGTAATCTATCCAACAGTTATCAGTTATCTCCATATCGTTTAGGAGTAATGTTCATGCAGAAGCAGACAGAAGGAGACCAGAGATCTGTTGCATTCAGATCAAGAAGCTTCACAGAAACTGAGCAGCAGTATGTTCAAATGGAAGAAAAAGCTCTAACAGTCACTTTGGCTTGTGAATGGCTCAGTTTGGATTGAATCTCTAAAATCCATGAGTATGCAGGCATGACCACAACAATCCATATGGTGGCTGAATTTTAGTAGAAGGCTGAAAAATATGTAACAAGGAAAAAAGAAATCACCAGAACCATTACTCTCCACAAAGCCACCTGAGAGACTTTGGCAGCAGATAGCCACAGATTTCTTTTTTCTAGAAAAGACACATACATTATTGCAGTTGATCACTTCTCCAGTTACATTGACTGGACTATACTTACACCGACTTCATCAGCAAAGATCATCCAGAAACTAAAGTCAATTCTTGTAATACCTGGAGTTAGTAAAGTCCTCATATCTGATAATGGGCCTCAGTTTGCTTCTGAAACTTTTCTAGCGTTTTGCACAGGACTTTGATTTTCAATATCATACTAGCTGTCCACATTACTGAGGGAGCAGTGCACACTTTAAAAACATTTCTGCAAAAATCAATGGATCCACATACAGCACTCCTAGTATGCCTATCAATACTGCTTGTGTCTAGACTATCTTCAGCAGAACTTCTGGTGTGAAGATGACTGAGGAGACCTTTACCTGTGGCTCTGGTACACCTTAAACCTCAGTCTGAAAGACCTGGTCTGAAGAACAAAAATACTTCTTGAACAAAAGGACTTCTCAGTAGGAATCTGGCTTATCTTCAGTATTTTCCAACACAATGAAGAGAGGATCTGGAACCTGCAGGTTCTTAAACTCTGCAGAAGTGAGAACATGGTCTAGAAGACTGATCAGACTCCTTTATAGACTTGATAAAGGGACGCAGTAGTATAAATAATTTTAAGGAATTTGAAGTTTACTTTGAATTGGTGTGTGTGTATATACTTTGATTTATAACTTGTTTAATTTTATTATAAAGAAAGGGAGATGTGGAGAGGTGTAAAGTTCCTGGTCCTTCACAGTTACCAGAGAGGACTGCTGGGTGTGTTGCAGTGGGGGTCTTAATAAAGGTAGAAACTTCCTAATTAGAGAGTTTTCTAGGTGCAGCTTAAAGTATGGCTCTCGGTGTTTTTCTTCACGCTACTGCAATAATAATGGCCATTTATTACAGGCTGTCCAAAAACATTCCAGTTTAAAATTTCCAGACACACACATGCTTTTTTGTAAGAGGGTAGGGGGAAAGTCTGGTGTTGATGAATAGATCATATGCAGGAAAAATTCAGAGGTTAGCACTTGGAGAAAATGAAGTGATTTCTGCTGTATATTTAATATTTAATTATGCTCAACAATACAAACAATTTCCAAGCAGTGGTAGATGTGATCATTTTCTGGAACAAATGGATAAGAGCAATTCATACTCTGTACTATCCTTGGCAATATCACAGAGAGTTAATGCATTAAAGTGGTGGGAAGGGAAGCATGACATAGTGTGAGAAACTGGACACCCTCCAAGATGCTCATTAGCCATGTGACTAATCTCAAAGTGAATACATACTGCAAAGGAGATGTGAAAACAGCTTCCTGTTTTCATGAGATATCACTGCGTAAGATTGTGTCAAGTAAATGGAACTAGGAGTTGAAGCATTAGGGCTGTGTCGATATCACATTTTAATTGAAACAGGGGAGCAGGGAGCAAGGTGTTTCAGTGTTAAATGCAAATTTCCATCAGATTTACTAAAGTTAAAATGTGATTTACCAATGCACTAAAAAAAATTACTAAATGGCCTTTTATAAGGCTATGGAAATATTTGGGTGGGTTTGTGAAAGAGGGCAAATATGAGACTCATAATATTTTAAGTTTATATAAATAGTAAAAATGTCTTTACTTATTGGTGAATGTTTTCTTTTCTCCATGACCCACAGTTGTGTGGTGGGGGACAAAGGGAAGCACACTATTCATGATAGAATCATATAAGCTAAATATAGAACAAGCTTATTAGATCATGAAACCCACCGCTTTTCCACCGCAGGTGTTACTCAGGGTTCCTTAACCCAGTAACTCTTAGTCTCTGTGAGTCAATATCAGGCCATACACCAAGGACACGCAGTCCATCCACCTGTTATATGGGTAGCAAAAGATGACTCAGGACCAAATGCTTATAACTTAAGAGCTTTACTTCTGATGTCCAGCAATCCCCCTCAGAATTGCTTTCACCACTCTCTCCACTTATCTGCCTTGAGCAACATGATATAATAGGTAATTAGAGTGCCTCAAAGCGTAATATTACCCCCACAAGTCTGAGACAGTGTTTGGAGAGTCTTCAAGTGGCTCAGTCATAGATTTCTGGATGGCTTCTCTTTCCATCTGCACCAGGGGGTCTTTCTATGTGTCGACAAAGTGATCCCCTGACTCAGAGTCACTATCTCCCTCTAACACCCCAAAACTTACAGAGGCGTGTCAATCAAGAAAAGGTTCCATTGCTGACCAAACAAAATTAACCACGGGGCAGAAGTCACACACAAAACATTGTTAAGCAAGTAGTCTTGAGCTGTTTACTTAGTAGCTAGATTTCCCCATAGCTGCAGTTCTAAAGTATATCCAGACTTCCTGTTTTTCACAGACAACTACTACCGCATATTCAGAGACAGAGAATGCACAGAGTCAGGCTCCTTCCATATCAACAGTGTCTACTACCCCCCTCTCCCAATTTTCCTACTTATGCAAAGTTTCTGCAAAGCCCTGAAAATGGCTAAAAGCAGTAAGCAGAATAATTGATAGTCCATCCTAATAATTGGCAGTAACTTGGGCACCTGGCTGATTGCTAAAATTCCCCTTTACACAGGATTACGCAGATTGTTAGACTGCTAGGAATAT